>CM073591.1:175966931-176566931 GCA_037074705.1 Zhengitettix transpicula | reverse complement strand
TTAAATTAGTCATTCAAGTCATTCTATTTTTTTCCCTTTATACACTATAAGCTCATAATTTATAATTAAATAAAATTGTAGTAAAAATTCGTATATTGTTAGTAACTAAATTATCTAAATAATACGTCGAAATTGTGATCTATGGTATTTATTTCTCGCTTTTCGTGCTTTTTCGTAAATGAATTTATTACTGTTTTTTTGTTTAACCGACACGTCTCAATTGACTAAATATTACTAACAGGATCATTACTAGAATGATCTTATTCACAGCGGTACATACGCGGATTCGGGACCAATTTTCTGTCTCTAGATATTCTTAATAAAAAAAAATACAATTTTACGATGCACCAACATAAAGAAAGCAGTTGGTTTTAGATTTGATCACAGGCAAGGTGATACAATAACTATCAAATGGTTTCCAGCCATGCGACTTGGATACTATGAGGAAAGTAGTCCAAATTATTATGCTGTTAAATCCTGGTAAGAATCTTAATGAAACACTTTTCTACACTTTCAAAGGGCTGAGGAAGTAGCTTTAAAAAAAGACTGCGTTAATTCGAGATACCAATGAAATTATTTTCCATCATCAGTTGGGGTTTAGATCTCAGTACGGTGCCATTGAACAGGTACATCGTATAGTTAATGTATTTTGTACTTCGGCGTTTCCAGGGATTTTATATAAACTAAAAAGAAATCACCCGTACAGTTATATACTTCTCATAAAGTCTTACCTAACGGTACATTACCTCGTTAAGTATCAAAATCAATAAACTGATCTACCAATAAAGTGAAGAGTGCCCCAGGGCAGTAATTTAGGACCCACCTGTAACTCCTTTACACGACTAATATTCCAACAACTATTCCTACGGCAATTTCTAAATACGCAGATGGTACACTGCAATACTCGCCGTACATGCCAAACCAACAACTACATCATAATATCTCTAGAAACAACTTAAACATATTACCAACTGGGAAACTAATTTTAAAATCAAAGCCAATGAATCCAAATCGATTCAGGTAACATTTACATTAAACAGATATACCTCCCTCACGCCCCCCCCCCCAGTCAAAAGATCAACAAGTGTCCCAAGCAGAAGATGTAAAATATTTGGGCATGCATATTATCGACAGTCGTATTACGTGGAGAAAACACATCTTTACGAAGCGGAAACAACTGGGTATAAAGTTACGACAAATGTACTGGATGATAGGAGAACAACTTAAAAAAGTTATGATTGTATAAAGTAAGTCTGAAAGCGATTTGGACACACTGCTGTGGGGCGCAGCAAGTAAGTCGACTTTCGAAATACTACAGAACTTCCATTTTTATTTTTTTAGGTTAACAGGCTACTTGAGGGTAATCCACATGGTGGCAACTCCCCTTTAGTAGCATACGAAAGGATTTGAAAGGTGGGATGCGAAAGGGACGGTAGCCAAAGGTTAACTAGGGCCGCCGGGCTATAGTTCAAGGATCCTACCCGGCATTCACCTAAAAGTAATGCAGGGAAACCCCTAGAAAAACCTGCATCAGGTAGGTCGGGCATTGGGTACTTGTCCCACGCCCTTCCGATAGCCGGAGAAGAGTTTGCTGTGGGGACGCAGCATTCCCTTCTCCGTACCTCGACTAGTTTAGGAGGCAGCTGGCCGGCTGTTCCAATGGGAACAGAGAACAACTCTTACATTACATTTACTCATTACATTTTGGCTTCACCAACGTGTGGCTAATCATATAATTAAGTGATTTCAAGTAATTACGACAATATATATTGTAATGCATTGAGGGAATGCATTGTCTTGGAACACCGCACATGTGGGGGGTGAGGATGCAAGTGCAAAGTGATTACGGGTCCTGTCTCGATGTGATAAGACAGAGCGGCAAGATATTTGTTTCAGATTAATGGTCTTGGCCGGCACAGGAAGTTGCAACGTGTACTTAGGATTTGTAAAGCAAAGAAGGGACTCGCGAGTGGCCTGTCCCAAAATAATTATGCTAAGGCAGGCTATTGTCTCTGATTAATGGCCTGACCAGTGGCGTATTTACTTAGGATTTGTAAGGAGGGGTCAGCGCAAGTCGTGTGAGGGTGAGAAGACAAGTCCAGAGTAATTGAGGGTGAGGATACAAGTGCAAAGTAATTACGGGTCCTGTCTCGATGTGACATGACGGAGGGGCTAGCTATTTGCTAAGGAACTGCATCTGCAGAATGTAAATCTCAGTAATGGAGAAACTGTCACCGCGAAGTTGCGACGTGCTCTCGGAACAAAGGGAAAACAACGAGACTAGTAGTATATAAGGGAGAAATAAGCTATTGTGTCAGCGTTAGTCAGCGTGGGAGAGGGGTGCTGTTAGCATCGTGAGTTGAGTTAGTTGGAGTTGAGTGTCAGAGCGGAGGGTATGGAGAAAGAAAGCAGCCTGCAAGAGAAATAGAAAATTATTCAACTATAAACATTTTCATATGCAGAAGTTGAATCTGTAATAATATCAAAATTTGACCACTGTCTTCGATGGTAGGAGACCAGGACACAGCATCCAGCGTCGAGTAGTTTCAGCACGAGCAACTGAGATGTCCTTCACCGAGTATGGAGAATCAGCTATCGTCGAACCAATAATATGTGTTAGAGTCAGTGTGTAAACGTCCAGTCTATAAAGTGTGTGTGTAATGAACGAGCCAAATGATCCTGAGTAATCGTGAGTTGAAATTTATGGTATTAATATGTGTAAACGGAATTAAAAGATACAGTCAGATATCGTTCTCTTCTTGTGTTAATAAAATAAACTCTTTTAAATGTAGAAGCAATCTGTAGAATAAGTTCGTTCATAAGTTTCGTCGATGCCTAGACGATTAAATACTTCTGTGTAATTTAAAGATAAATGTTGGGTTCTTTGATTATTTAAGTGTTCTGTCCGTTATCAAACCCAGTAAAGACCCATGAGAGAAAGAGATCTTTTTATAATATTAAATTGTATAATGTTTCATGAATTGGTAAATAAATGTTGTTTGTTTTAAAGTCTATAATTTTCATTTAAAAGCCCGTCAAAATAAAGTCGTTTTTGTTTATTACAATATATATATATATATATATATATATATATATATATATATGCAGATGTGAGGGATAAAATAATTAATTCGGATAGAAAAGTAGCAGTGAGCAGCAGTTGGCTAACACTAGTAACTTTATGTGTCTCTTGAGGAAGGAGAATAACGTGTGCTTAAATTAGAATTACGATGTTGATCGAGCTTTAATTTGATGTGTCTCTTTATTACCTTACACATATAATTGTATATTTTGTCATCAATGTCAGCTATATATATCTGACTTTTAGGGTAGACCATGACTCGCAACGTTGGCGACTGTATAAGTTAGAGATGGATCGCTCCGGAAGCGAGTCGTTTCGAACGATCAACGTCTCAGAGGAGCGGGACTCCGTTCGCTCAAACTAGAGATGCGGGTCACTTCAAATAGGGTTTTACAGAATAAACGACTCTCTGAAGCGCTTCGGTCTGAACGGCTTCTCCTCCAATTTTGTGCGGCAGGTTCCAGCTCGTGCAGGAGCGAGAGCCTTTCGACTCTTCATGCGACTTCGTTGAGATGGACAAGCAGCACGGAGTCTCCAGAATAAATTGGTCTGCGCTGTCGCAGAAGCTGAAGACATACGATTGAACACCAATGTTTCAGTGACTGACATATTAATATTACTTTTGATGTATTAAATTGTCTTTCACTCTTCAGTACGTCGGTGTGCTCCATAAATTAACTTATTTGAAATAATATTTGACCGGCTGAGTTGATAATCGATGTAACGACCATTAAAATAATCGACGTAGTACAGTACAGTATATAATATACTACTAAATGAATGCAATATTTAACAGCAGAGTAACTTTCTCACACGTTTCATTTTCATCTTGTTGGTTATATGAGCCTAAAATCCATTATAAATATATTGTAATGCCTTGAAGGAAAGGCATTGTTTCAGATTAATGGTCTTGGCCGTCAGAGGAAGTTGTAATGTTGTGTACTTAGGATTGGTATTGAGGAGTCAGGGCAAGGCACATGCGGGTGGCCTGTCGCAAGATAAATCTGTTAAGGCAGGCATTGTTTCTGATTAATGGCCTGGACAGTTCACTTGTTTACTTAGGATTGAGGATGCAGTTTGGGCGGTCTGGAGAATTTAGAACAGTGCACGTGCGTGCGGGGGTGAGAAGACAAGTCCAAAGTAATTGAGGGTGCAAAGACAAATTAGAACTGTCTCGATTTTCGGCTTTGGGACAAGACAGAGTGGCTAGATATTTGCTAACTAAGGAACTGCAGCTGCAGAATGTAAATCTCGGGATTATGGAGGAAACTGTCATCGGGCAGTTGCGACGTAGTTTTGGAACAAAGGAAAAAGGAAGGAACTGGGATATATAAGCAAGAACGGCTTTTGAAAAAGTTAGTTAGAGTTAGAGAGCCGTACTGCAATCATCGAGAAGTGAGTTAGAGTGGGAGAGGCGTACGGCGAGCATCGAGAATGGAGAAATTTTGCAGCCTGCGAGAGAAATAGCAAATTATTTAACGATAAACATTTTTGTATGCTGAAGTCTAATCTGTTGTAATATCATAATTAGACCACTGGCTTCGATGGTAGGAGACCAGGACACTGCATCCAGCGTCGAGTAGTTTTCACCACGAGCAAGTGAGATGTCCTTCACGAACGGAGAACCAGCTTTCATCAAACCAACAATGTGTGTTAGAGTCAGTGTTTAAAACGTCCAGAATATAAAGTGTGTGTGTACGAACGAGCCAAATGTTCCTGAGTAATCGTAAGTTGAAAGTTCATGGTATTAATAATGTGTAAACGAAATTAAAAGATACAGTCAGATATCGTTCTTTTCTTTTGTGTTAATAAAATAAACTCTTTAAATTTAGAATCAATCTTGTAGAGTAAGTTCGTCGATCATTAATTTCGTCTATGTATAGACGATTAAATATTTCTGTTTAATTGAAAGATAAATATTGGGTTCTTTGATTATTTAAATGTTCTGTCCGTTATCAAACCCAGTAAAGACCCATGAAACACTGAGATCCTTTTTATAAATTTAAATTGTATAAATTGCTAATTTTTGATAAATAAAATTTGTTTGTTTGTTAAAATATAATTTTTTTATTTAGACACCCGTTTGATTATTACAATATATATATATATATATATATATATATATATATATATATATATATATATAATTCTGTGTAGACTCAAGAAAAGCGAAGGCGTGCCGAGGAGCAAAAAGCTCTCAGTGAACGACTCTGCCGCCACACACACAGATATATATATAAAAAATATATTGTGGTAATTAATAGGAAATAATTAATATTTAATAGGTAATAATTAAATAATTAATTAATAAAAAAAATTTGGACTCGCATTGTTAGCGGCATAAAGCACACAAGTCGTACACAAGAATGCAATGTTTGTGGGTATTGTAGATGTTGGTTCACTAGTCGCGCAGAGCAGAGTCTGTGGGGAGGCGAGCTCCAAAAAAGTCTTCGTGGAAATATAGCAGTGGACAGACGAAAAGTATGAAATTCAGAAAGTGTCTGGATACATGTAATACAACAGGTAAAACATTTTACAAGTTGCAGTCTGTGAGATAACTACGTAATATTCAACGCTAAATATTTAGAGTGTTGAGTCTAAATTATTGAATTCTCGATTTAGACCATTTTTGTCAATTTTGGGAGCCCAGGTAACTGCATCCAGCAGTTGAAAAACTTTGGAACGAGCTATTAATATTTCTTAAACGAACAGTGAACCAACTTTTGCAAAACTAAAAGTGTTGATTAGAGTCAAGAGATAAAAATGGCCTGCCTATAAAGTGCAATAAGTGTGTGTGTACGAACGAGACAATTTCCTTGAGTGCCAGAGACAGTATGGTAAAATTTCACAGAATTACTATCTGAAACTCGTAAGTAAAGATATTGTCGTCAGATTTCGAATTTCGTTCAGAATTTAAAGATAATATTTTATGTTTTTGGATTGTAATAATCTATTGATGAATTAAGTCCATGATAGCTTGATAAAAATTTTTTTTTTTTTTTTAATTTTTTTTTAGGGTAACAGGCTACATGAGGGTGATCCACATTGGGCAACTCCCCTTTAATAGCATAGGAAGGGATTAGAAAGGGGGGATGTGGAAGGGTAGAGGAAGGTAGCCAAGGGTTAACTAGGGCCCCCGGGCTGTGATTGAAGGATCCTACCCGGCATTCGCCTAAAGAAATGCAGGGAAAACCCTAGAAAAACCTGCATCGGGTAGGTCGGGCATTGGGTACTTGTCCCACGCCCTTCCGATAGCGGGAGAGGAGTTTGCTGTGGGGACGCAGCTTACCCCTCGCCATGCCTTGGCCTGTTTAGGAGGCAGCTGGCCGACTATTCCAATAGGAATAGCGGACAACTCTTGCCGTATGCCCAAGGTCTGCGACCCCGGAACATACACCTCTCAAAACAGACCGAGGTGCCTCGGCATGTGGGAACCTTAGTTCAAAAAAAAACCAGAGAGATGTGAGAGCATCTAATTGTTAACAAGTATTTCTTTATTAAAGGCCCAGTAAACGACCCTGAGAAATAGTCATTTTATTGTAAAAGATTAATTGATAATGAAAAATTGAAATTTATTTGCCTCAATAACTGTTGTAAATTATAATTGTTTGCAAATAATAAATGTTAATTGATTTTGCATTCTTTACTGGACGTAAATTACTAAAAATTATTGCTCTAATAAAATAGGGATTATTTTCCTTTCATCATTTGCGAAATCACTACAAATTGGCGTCTCAACGTGGCGAATTTAATTTTCATTTATTTTAATATTTTTTAATTACTACAAATTGGCGCCTCAACGTGTGTATATTATATAATAGAGATCTAAAATTTGTAATGTTCATTTTATTTTATTTTTTTCTTTTAATTATTGGCGGCGTAACTTGAGGCCAAAGCATTGTAAAAACCAGAGTGGTGCAAGAATGCAGAGCCTGCAATGGTTGCTACGGATTATTGTCGAAAAGCGTACGAGCACAGAACTTTGGCGGAAAACATTTAGTGTGTTTTGGGAGGCTGGACGAGTGTTTTTAGGGCCTGATCAGTATGGATTTCAGGACGAGTCTGTTGTGGCGAACCGGCCAGTGGTCGTCGCATTCAGTGCTGGTATTAAAAGTTTTTCTACATTACCAAAAAATAGGCTGCGCAATATTACGTCAACAGATTCGTGATACCAGAAGTCTAGCTCTCCAGTCTCTACCCAACCAAAGCAAAGCTGTAGAGTATGCAGCAATGAGTCAGTATAGTAATCATTTCCATGCACCTTAATTTGGTACAATTGAAAGCCAATAATTGACGGGATCCAGAGGAGGACAAATATTGCAGAAGGTGTGGATGCATATTAGAAACACTGGCTCATGTTTCTAATCACTGCATGCAAAACACAGCAGCATATCAACATCATCATAACAATATAGTAGAACATATTATAAAGCAGCTGGTACTCAATTTCAAATATAAAACCAAACAAGAATAAAATAGTATTGTCAGTAGGATGCTTTTTATATCTGTGTTGGACTGCAATCCAGGCGGAGAATGGAGTTGAGATTTTGTAGTCCAGGAAAGTAGGTTGTGAGTAAGGGTAGATTACATTTTTTATACTGGTGAAAGATGGGTTTGGGGTAGTTGGATAGTAGATATTCAATTAAAAACTAAATTTGCTTATCACAAGTGCATTTTACTGTGACAAAATCTTTAACAATACTGTATAATGTACCTCTATTATATATATAAATTAGTATGGAAATAACCATATTGACTTTCTATATGTTAACATATAGACCTTGTTACTGCAACCCTTGTCTTGCTCTCAACATTCTATGACGTGCTCTGGAGAAGGCAGCTAGTACAGCCTCAACACTGGATAACAAAGCTGAAGAGTTATATCCAACAAAATTATCCTTATATGATGCAGATTTGTCAGATTGTTGGACAACATTCAAGTGTACTTGTAATTCACCACTGGTAATGGATTTAAGTCCTAATTTTCCCAGCACTTTGTCCTGGATTATAATCAAATAGAAAGATAAAAAATAAAAAAGATTTAAATGAAACATATACACACTATGTAGAAAATTAACATAAAAATTTAATAAATGGAAGATTCTTCCTTAACGGCTTAATGCAAGAGTTGTTGTTCATTGTCAATTAATTTAATTGCATTAGCTGTCCTGTTGCATTACATGTCATACATTTGTAAGGAAACCTCTAACTTATCTAAAGCTCAGTTACAACGATCATTTTACCCTAGTTTCACAAGAAAAGTCATGTTTTCAATGTTAAAAAATATAGTTCATACATTTTCCCTTGCCTGCACAAATGTATATATTGCCATCTCAAGACAAAATAGTTATATATATATATATATATATATATATATATATATATATATATATATATATGTATATATGTATATATAATGTATACACACACATTTGGATAAGAGAGAGAGACAGACATGTATGTAAATACTTCCTAGTGGCCTTTTCTTCAACCGTCCAAAGAGGGGATAGGGATACTTGATACCTACTTTCAGGTGGGCTGAGTCCAGCATCCAAAGGAGGACAGAAGAAAGATTTGCCTACAAAACCACATACCCTCTCGAGTCTGATTCCAACATACGTCAGGCTGGGACATGGCAAGCCAAAACCCAGCTGGGCAACAGGGACCCTGGAGGATAGATTGCTGAAAGAAGGCTTTGGTCGGCCACGCAAATAGCTCCGTTAGCGCAAGTGATCAGGGTCGCCCTGCTGGGTGGAGATGCACTTGCCCGAAGACCATTGAAACTTGTTGGAACATTCTAGTTTCCCAGAATGGCTCTCAAGTTATGGCTATCGGACTGAGATAGCTCCAGGCTATTGCTATCAAGAGAATTTTGGCCAGGATGTTATCCCACCATTCACCCACACCTCCCTTCATGCCGCACCAACGGGGAGTGCTCTGTAGAGTACTATTTTTGGAGGGACTCCTCTCTCCACTAAGAATAGCCACAGATTGATGCAGTTCACACATACATCTCCCACACACAGATACTGGAAGCAAAGAGTCTGTTGACCATGGGATTAGATGCACAGCATCCAGTTTTATGGGTGGGCATAGTGGGGTCTTCCCTGGACTTGGCATTCTGGTGCATCCAGGGAGCAACATCCTGAATGAATCCTCTATGTCAAGCCGAGACCCCCACTGAGAGGAAAGAGAGATAGGGTAGCAACCTTACCTGAAATCAACAATTGGTCCAAAAAGTCTGTGTAAAAATAAAAATAAAATTTTCGACAATGGATTTGTGGCACTCATTTTCCATTATTTGAGATTTGTTGGTGGCAGAAGTTATAACAATGGGTCACCCATGTTTTGGTCAGAAATACCACATTCTGAATAATGTGTTATCTCATATCTCATTATAAAAATTAATCAACAACAGATTGAGTTTTGGTATTTTTTCTATAAAAATCACCTGGCACCCAATCATTAGCAGATTTAAATGAGTTTTACCAGCACTCCGCATTACAAAGACTGAGCTAAGCTGGAAAAAAGTATATATATATATATATATATATATTTTAAGGGACTGCTAATTAAGGTAAGTCAGTTAATCATTATCCCTCTTTCCTATCCAAGCTAGTTAATTATATATATAACTACATGTGTGAGTATGTGTGTAACATACCGGCTGGGTACAGGGAATTCCAGCAAATGTCAGGTCTTGCATTCCAAGATAAGCACCTCCAATAAAGAAGCGTTTCATTTCAGAGGTAATACTTGGTAAGATAGGTCGCCAAGTACCAATGTTAAGAGAATGTACACCATATGATAATGGTAATATAACTGCTGCATATCCTTCACAGCGACATCGAGACCAACTGTCCATTGAAAGAACTCGAATGAGTAATTGGGGCATCCGTACATTACATTCTGTAAAAATAAAGTGAAAAATAATTGTAGTGAAAAATAAAATGATAGTTCTGCAACATGACAATATTTCCTACTAAATTTGAAAAATAGCATTTCAAAACCACTTAATGTCATGTAACAGATAAGTACATCTAATAGTAAACAATAAAATCATTATTACAATTTCACAAAATCACAAGGTATTTTCCAATATTTTTACATGCATGCTAAGGATAATACTGATTTTGGTGGAATAATACAATTCAGCAGCCATTAATATTAACTAATATTACTAGTGATAGCACGGTTAGAATTCTTTTCTAGATAATCTATTTTGACTGTCATGTATCTTAAAACAGATTAAAATGACTCAAAATGAGACAAATGAATCAAAAAGAACAGTTCACATAAAAAAAAACCTCAAGAAAACATTCAAAACTAAAACTAAATGATATGCAACGATATACAAAGATAGACTATCATGATCTTCAATACATATGTAAAACCAACACTCAAAAAATGTCTTGTCTTGTTGATTACATAATATAATAATAATACTATGCAGTGGCAGGTGGTTCATATGTGCTCAAGCGCTACAGCACAAAAATAAATTTTGGAAGAATTAATTTTTCTTAATTTTAAGAACCTTTATAATATTTGGGTTTTAACGGTGCAAATTTCTGCTTCAATTTCTAAGCATTTAAACTGCCCGCCTTGTGGTACACTTTCTCCCATTAATGCAGCCAGCTGGCTATCTCTGTGGTATCCACAACTCAGCACAGGATCTCATTTTGGAATGAGAAATGTGCATGCACAGTACTTCATTTTGCCCCCTGCAATTCCCTTAAAGCTCAACAAACTGCCATTTTTCAATGTTGTGGGCCAGTGAGCATATACAACAGTGCAAACATACATGGCTTGTTTCTAGAATTAACTTTATTTAAAATATGTACAAAGAAAATGTACTTTCATGTTAGAAATGTGCTAAATTATTCCACTTTTAAATATTAGACAGTATTGGAAACTATGTAGACATAATTATAAATGTAGCATATTATGCATTGGATCATTTACCACCGAGTATTGGTAACACTAGCTATTGTAGTATTATTCATATTTTACATAATTACCCTTGTAAATATTGTTGCTTGGGGTGATGTAGCACATGACTTAAAAAACTCATGATCTACAACTGATAGTATGTCATATTTCATAGATCCTGTACATAATCCAAGCTTCCCGGATGTATGCATATTTACTATTTTAATTTAAAATCTAAATACTTCAATATGTTTGTATGAGTGATAACATAATGTAATAGATTTTATAAATAGAGGTAATTTTAAGCATTACATTATGAAGCATAAAATTTATCACCTTTTTTTTCAGGCAGGTTTAGCTCAACTTCAAAAAGATGGCCAAAATGAGCAACACCTTTACTATTAGATTTGGATTTTTGTGTAACACCAGACAAGCGACTAGATGACAAACTAGACCAACCTGGAAGAAAAGAAAAATTATTAGTTACTAATAAAAATCATTTGACGGAATACTAAGAATGAATTAAAATTTCTGAAATAATAATCGGTTTTTGGGCTGTTTGCCAACCTTTCGCTCTAGAGCTCCTACCATTTTAAAATGCTGGGCCAAGACTGACGAATCAAAACTGCTGTCTGAAAGAGAGCGGCAGTTAATATAATACCGCAGTGTCAATTTTGGATTCTATGGACTGCTAAAATTACATAAATAAGTTAACCTTCAATTTTACAAACAAAATCAAAGTGCTGATACAGTTAATTAAATGACTCAAAATCACATCAATATTTAATCAAGTAGGCCTTGCATGTACTAGTGGAAGTTAAACGATTGCTGGAGATGGAATTGTGCACTGAAATGCTCTACATGTTTAAACACTATTGGACAACCACGTATGTATGACTACAAATGTTACTAGAAGACTAGGACTTGTGAAGACGTTTAACGCTTTCCTTGTTGAATCTCTACATGGAGTCATTCGAAATCCAGGAGACTTAGAATAAATAGCCATACCCAAATCAACCCTATGAATAAGATACATAGACGACATATCTATTACATGGCCATATGCGGACCTGTTTCTACAGCATGTAAATATCATTCACCACAGGAATGAGAAGAAAACAGCCCTTTTGGTGTTCCTGAATGTTTTCATGTCATGGAAACTAAATGGTATTCTGGGACATAAGGCTTATAGGAACTCAACCTACACCAACAGGCATCTGAATGTCGCGTCATTTCACCATCTAGCGCAAAAGCAGGTGCTGATTAAAATGCTATTTTATAGACTGGAAATGATAAATGACCATCATCTGGAACATGTATAGTGGCTAGTATATATCCAGTGCATTGAAGATCATAAATCCACATAAAAATTACGTATAAACACACAAGTTTTCCTCCCGCAAGTAGAGGACTTACGGAACACACTGGTGAAATTCTACGACATGACCCCCCATATTTGGGAAGAAATAACCATTGACACTCATCTTTCCCCCAGGAAAGGACAGGCAGGACAAGGTAACAGTAAACTGAATAAATAGCGTGCGAGTGAGGTAAATCATATACAGGGGAATGCAACAAATCCGTTAAGGGTGTCGTCTCACTTATGATTAGATAGCAGAGTCAGGTCGCTGACAAATTGGTATCATATGCACTCACTACAGCTTGTCTATTGTAAATTTATTAAATATTAGTTGCAAACTGAGTAGCAAACAAATAGTGCATAACATATTTATTATTAAATATCAATTTCTAAGCACAGTGCATATTACATTTTTATCTAGTGAAATTTCAGTATATAAGGCATTGTTCTTAGAAGCTTTGCATATCTTAATTCTGGAATATTTTCTTATCACGTTGACCAGGATCACACTGGATTTTCACGTCAAATATGGCGAGTCATGGCCTACCAGTAAAGGTTGTTAGCTCCCATATGGCACATGGAAGGCCCTGAGAAGCCATAGTAGAACACAGAAATTTACCTGCCAACTTTGGAACCTTGTTTGTGTTTTACAGTATTAATAGCTCTTTTTTTATATTGCATTTTTAACTTTTTATTCATAAAGGAAGGCTTGTAGCAGTGAATGACAACTACACATCAGTGCCATTGGCAATTTCACTTTTAATGAGAAATACTCATTTAGTAGATACATTAGGGAAGAACAGAAAATATATGGAAATAATGACAAAAAATTATATACAAAAATGAGAAGTGGTTGGTAAACAAAATTCAAAAGGAATTGTTGTTGGAAAGTGGAAGGACAGACGTGAAATTTGTTGTAAAGGTGACAATTAGACGAAGAAAGAGTCTGGGATAGGAAGTTCGTAAGCCAGTTGTTGTACAGTACAACAAGGGAAAGCAAATGTCGAATTATCTTACGCCTTTCAGGAAAACATTTGGGTGGTATCACAAAGTAGCCTATGAAATACTTTTGAATACTGCTGTTGTCATTTACAAACAAAGCAAGTTACGCGAAAAGAAAGATCCGAGAAATGGTTGAGCATGAGATGCTAGGTATTGAGAACAATGACGATACACCAAAACGTTCAAATTCCCTGAAGCACAGCTTTGTGCAAAGTGAAGACAATTGCAATAATTGGCGAAAAAGGTGAAGATTCACTGCAGAAGCTGCAAAAGAAGGTCGTTCAGTGACACAAAAATAACGAAAATTAGTTTCCACAGGTGTGTGTGTGTGTCTTCCTTGTTTTATAAAACTTCATTGATAAAGCAAAGGAAATATTTGTGAGAGGCTCGTACACTTGAGTGATCCTCATGGCGCTAGCATAAAACAGTTGTTGCTGCAGTGCCTTGAGGATCACTGGTGAACTCACATTTTTATTGGGAACTACTTCATTAATTGTATGTTATCTAATATATTGCTTCTTCCTTCTCACTCCTAAATCTAATTCTATTTTTAACATTGATTAAATTGATTTTTGTATTGCAGATTTCAAAATGTTAATGAGGTCTATCGGGTGTGGTCTTCCTGCCTGGCAGTTCAATTTATGGTTGCATACTTCAACGAAATAATTCGGTCTTTTCCGTCAACGGCAACGGTTCCATAAAATGAGTGGCACTAGCCACTGTTAAATGATGTAATCTACATCTTCAGTGAAAAGAAAAGCTAGTGAAAAACGCATTCTTCATGATCTTAATATATTTAGTCATTCCGACGTCCTGAACGTTTCTTCGTACGCATTGCGTGAAATGAAATAAGATTCACGCTCTCAGATCAAGTGTTTGTGTTAAGATAACAAGCTCCATAAAAACCGTTTAACAGAGGGCTCCATTCACGTACCTCCGGGAACAGCAATCGAAAGAAACGTAAGCAAGTTACGGCCTTCTGATCAGAAAGGAAGGGGCTTGAAGAGGGATATGTGGACGCTGGTCTTAACCTTACAGGAGAATAAGAATAGGCTATTTGTGGGCTTTCTATGGGGATGCCTTCTTCTCTCTTTCCTTCTGAATTAAGGTTCCCATAATATGTCAGTTTTCAGAGGAGTATGCTTCAGAGTCACAGTCGTTGGTCCTACGGCACGAGTTGTCAGCTGTTTCCATAGGAAGTGGCGACGGTGCATCCAAACTGGTCTACGCAAAACGGCGGGGATAACCAGTCTTCATCACTCACTCAAAAATATATGAACTTCCTTCAAGTATGGCTTCAGAAATGGAGAATAAAAATAAATGAAAAAAAGTCGTCTCATGTGACGTTTACATTATGTAAAAAACACTGCCCACCGATCTTTATAAACAACACAGAGATACCTAAATCACCCTCTGTCAGATACTTGGGTTTACATCTCGATAGCAAACTCAATTGGAAAATCCACATAACCAAGAAAAGAAAACAAATGGATATTAAACAAAAAGAAATGTACTGGATACTAAGACGCAAGTCACACCTCTCATTAGAAAATAAACAACTACTATATAAAACCATAATTATACCAATATGGACCTACGGGATAGAATTATGGGGATGAGCCAGTAAGTCAAACACTGCAATAATACAAAGATGCCAGTCTAAAATATTAAGAGCCATCGTTAACGCCCCCTGGTACATAACAAATGAACAAATACACAATGACTTAAAAAACCAACTGTTATGAAAACTGCCCGTCAAAAGAGTGTTAGTCACCACGAAAAGCTTAAATCACATTCAAATCCATTATTACAACCACTACTAGAAAGTGATGAAACAAGGAGAGTGAAAAGAAAATGGCCAGCACATCTCTAGACAAGATTTAGAAGTTCTCTTCGCTGGAGGGGATCTCATCATGCCATAATGTATGATATGTAAATAACATGTCAAAGCTACCACATTAGCTTATAGATTAAAATGTATCTGGTTGCTGATAAATGTAATATTAATATATATATATATATATATATATATATATATATATATATATATATATATTAATGCTTGGTCCGAACTACCTGACGCAGGCTTTTCTACGGTTTTTCCTGCAAGAAATTTTGGAGAATTGCCAAATAGGATTCTTAAACTAAAACACGGGGATCCTAGTTAAACATTGGCTACCTTTACATTCCTTCCACACCCCCCTTTCAAATACCTTCCTATGCTATTAAAGGGGAGAGGCCACCGCGTGGATGACCATCGTGTAGTCTGCCCCTGATAAAAAAAATAAATAGAAGGCAGGCAAACACAACCGGTCCAGCGTTTATTTTACACCACAGATCATAAATCTACCAGGATAGTCTATACTTATGCAAATTGTTTGCTTATGCTTAAGAAAGCCCATTAATTTTAACAGACTAATGCGCTTTTAAACACTCGCTTATTTTGGTATTAGTAGTTTATCTGGAACGCTAGAATGAACGGGAAGGAAACTATTCCCGTCAGACATTTTCATTAATTTCTCACATAGTCAGATTAGTTCGGCTCTCTCTGCAACCCATCATCTTTGTCGGACGGTGTTTTTTATTTTAATATACAGAATCTTTTATAATCCGAAGATTTTATAATTATTTTACATCGTTGATATTAACATGGGGAAATTTAGTTACTTTCTGAACAGAGTAGCAGCAGAGGTGGGATAGGTGGAGGAGGCCACGACACTAACGTAAAATTAATGGGATTAAGGTGGTGAAGATTTCTATTACGTAGGATTAGGGTGCATATAATTATGGTTTTCTGGGTTGAGGTAATAATTAGTTCGTTGTGGATTCTAATGGTAGTAACGTACCAAGGACAGTTAGTTAGAAAGCAGAGGATTTTGTTTTGCGATATTAGGATTTTATTTGTCTGTATGACGGTACAGGGAAGCTTTTAATTTACAAAACTGTGTTGTTCTAGTGATCTGCCCCATTCAGCCGGTTCCATAAAGGCTGAAATTCGTCATTATATGTCTGAGTTATCGATGTGTGTAGATCATCACGAGCTCGTTGTTTCGCCTGGAACATTATTATGTCTCCACACCCAAGCTTGATTTGGCCGAAATGCAACACACGTACCACAACATTCTTCTTGGAAAATAATTACCTTTGCACTGTTTTTTCTTCTCTCCAAACATTCTTTGTTCTCTGTATATCTTTTGTATGATGTAATGAAAATTAAATTGAGCTTTGGCTTAATTTATTTACCGATTTATTAATTAATTGAATTCAATTATAATAATTATTTTAACTGAATTTACAAGTGTAAATAAGCAAACACAGAGGTTTATATTTATATTCAAGAATATTGAATTTACTCTTAAATTTAGGAACGCCAAATGAATTTACAATAAGAAAAACACGATGTTTCTCATCTCAGGGTTTAATTTTTGGGCCGTGTAGCAGTGATATAATTTAGGCTCGGCAATTTCACGTCCATGTACTACCTTGGATTTTGTTTACTGCAAGTATGAAAGATGTGGCGTAGTTCAGGAACATCTCGTCCAGGTTTTCGGAAGCGAGGTGCGGACGTTCTGTGCTGTTTTCTTACGAGGAATCCATTTCTCGATGACGAGTCTGGTGACTGATTTGATGAAAGTCCCGAGGTCTAAAGTATGTATCTCCTTAGGGAACCATCTAAATGTATCTGAAGCTATTTTAGAAACAGAGTTTCCGTTTCGGATGCTAGATTCAGTCCGCCTATTCCAATTACTACTGCAAGAACGTCCTGATTTTTGGCAATGCTTCTATCTCGATAATGAGGTCACTTGGAATCTATTTTCTTATTTCACGGGCTTGTGACAACCAATAATCTTTTAAGTACCACCTTCTTGTTGGCAATATTGGCGTCTGGGTGGAGTAACTTATACGAGTCTCGAAGTTTCTCTTAAGGAGAAGGAACCTTTCCCTTCAACTCTCACATGCCTCGACCGCTCATAGGTCAGCGAGATCTGCGTCCCGCTGATCCAAAACATTATTGTTAATGACACGCATTTGTTCGTGAAGACGCGACATGCTGTAGTCAGGTCATTAACTGATGCTTTCTTGTTGCCTCAAAAAATTTTCACTCCCAAAATATATAATTTATTTACTAACAGAAATTGGGCACGGTACAATGAATAACCGTTGTACAGGCCCCAATATTTTATTTTTGTTGAATGAATAAGTTCTGTAGCTAAATAATAAAGACTAAATACACTGGCTAAACATATAAAATGATAAGATTCACAGCTGAAAGAAACTGCTGTGGAGTGATAAAATAAATTCCGGTGACTCCGTCCTTCATACCCCACCCAACGGTAACAACTGTCGGCAAGAAAGTCCCTTGTCAAAGCCCAGGTGAGTGAGAGTCAAACAAAAATTTAAAACAACCCTTACACATTATGGTGACCGCATATGAGACTGATTTTGCAATGACCGCAAATGAGACACAACCCCCGTTATAACTTGAATTGAGGAACACTATAGATATACATCTGATTACTCTAGTTTAATTTGTCCGCTGACGTAGAGCATTCCATGCTCACAAATCATAACAGCTCTCGAAGACAAAATTACTTGCCAAGAAAAAATTATTTCTGGTTTTTGGGCTCGGAAGATTCGAGAGGTCACATAAATACAAAATAATTCACATAAATTAAACCCATATAACTGATACGAAGTGTGACCCCTGCTGTATACCTGCATCAGGAAAAAACAGAAAAATTTCTATGAGGTTGGTGAAACTGAAAACTGGCAGGGCTCGGATTGAATTTATGCGCCATTCTTTATGTACATGTAAAATGAAATAAGTCCACTAGGTAAATAATGACGCGTGAATACGTCCTTCCTAATCCTCTGGTGCAGGCGGTAGGGAGTCACCGGCTATTTTGACAACGTATGAGACTAGTTTTGAAGCACCGCAAATGTAACTGACCGCATATGAGACACAGCCTACAAAAACAAGTTTCAGGTTTGTCAACACAGATAGTACCAAAAAATCGATTTTTCTACAAAAATTGCGTAAAAACCAGATTTTACTTCGGATTTTTAAAATAACTCAAAAATTATTCATTTATCGTAAAAGAGGATTATGAATGAAACTGAAGACTATAAAATTTCCTATATTTTATGTGCTTTAAGTTTTTCTGTCCGATCAATAGTTCAACAGCGAGAGCTAAATTCACACATTACAATATAGTGTAATAATTTTAAAAGCCCTCAGGGGTTTTTTGGATTTTTTAAAAATGTTATAAAGAAGGTTAGCACGCCGGTCATTCGGACAATTACGGCAAGTTGAAACGGGTATTTGGCATGTGTTGGTGAGGTACACGACCTCTAGCTCGGTCATTGATGTGCCCTGAGGAAATCAGGGGCAAAACAATAGTGACCTTAGGCGCCGAGCGGTCGACAGCTACAACTGTAAGTTTTCATAGATATTTGCAATAACATAACCGACGTGGGGGAGTTATTAAGGACCGCGAAGTGGGGAAAAATAACGCGGTTTCAGGACACAAGTTTTGAGAACGATCCGAGCGACACTAGGGTGAGCCTGTAGAGTCTAGGAAACCCGTCACCTACGCCAGATGTGCCAGGGGCACGAACCTGCGACTAACTGTGAATCAGGGGAACGCCGCGCAGAGACATTCGAACAGTAAGCCCTCCCCTTCCCTATATATGGGTTCGGGTGTTGAGACAGTTTGCATTCCAATGACCGGCAGTCCTCAAGGACGTGCGGAAGTAAATTTTGGCCAAATTTTTAAAATTACATTCCGGAACCTTAAAATTAATTTCCTTAGACTTAGATTTAAGTAGTGTGAGTGAGCAACTAACGATTGGGATCCGAGTGGCTGAACTGATGGGCATAAATTGTAGATACCCTTTTTTAAATTAAATTGCATTTTAAATGTCAGTGTTTTGCCTTCAGTAACTAATCCCCCCACATGAATCAAAGCCAGTATCCCTGAGATCAGAAATTTTCAGTGTCGTGCTGGACAAAATATCTTGTGAGTCCTGGAAAGTCGTTTGGATTGTGTAATTTAAATTTTTATAAAACCATTGTCGTAGTTATAGATACATAAAGTAATTATTCGTATCCAGTGGCACCTGGGAAGCCACTCGTCAACTAAATGATCTGAGGGAGTGGATAAGCGATTACACAATATATAAGGATGATGTGACATTATTAAAATAATAAATATGGATATAAAGAGACAGACTTGTGGGCTTGCCTGAAATAGCTAGGTCAACCGGCACGAGGTGCACTACTCTGTTATACCTCTGAAAATCTAATGTGGTCATTAATATCCAAGTGGAAACACCATACATTAATTTCAGGTAAACCCATGAACCACTGTCTCCCTTTCCTAATCATTTAATTATATAAATAAACATAGTCAACTCACCAACCTGTGGGTAATTCAATACAATACTGAACAAAGAGTTGTTCATATTCAAAATCCTTGGCCGAAACAATTTCACCAAATATAAATATTTTTGAAGTATTGCTGTTTTGGAATTCCCAATTACTTTCCACGTTTAGCTGTCCCATACTAATACTTGGAATGTGATGCTATAATAAAAAAATAATTTTTTTGAGTTGGTTTATTTCCAAAGTTAAGTTAACAAAGTAAAACTAAATTTAATAATACACATTTCAAATTAAAATATAATACCTCTGTGTTAAAAATATAATAATTAGATAAAATATCCAAGTAACAGACAAAATTAAATGATAATATAAATACCACCCAACGTTTCTGGAATCCTTGTCCTTTCGTCAGGTGATTAAAAACGCAAGAGCCGTGAGTACGGCACAACCGGGTGACGAACTAAAAAGGTTGGCTTTTGAGTTCGTATCAAAACCTAAATTAAATTTGAACTATTCAGTAATTATAAGTTTATTTTAAAGTAGTTTATATTTTCAAAACTGATATAATATTCGTTCATTTTGGGTAATATTAACAAAAAATCACTAAGCTTATTTTAAAGAAAACAACTTTTAAAAGGTATCAAAGTACGAAAATCTACCGCACGACGACAGCATTGCTGCTAAATGTGCGGTATTTAAAATATGTACCGAGAAAAAATACTTTTGGATTGTGTGCGGGTCAATTGGGTCAATTTGGTGCTACATTATTCCGCTTTTACAAATTAGACAGTATTGGAAATTATATAGGCAGAATCAGAAATGTAACATATGTTTCGGGTCGAAGTATTGGTAACACTATAACTAATGTAGTATAATTATTTTACATAGTTATCTTCATAAAAATAGTTGCTTTAGGTGATGTGGCACATAACTTAAAAAACTCACGAGCCGTCACTGGTTACATTATTCTTCTCACGTTGTGTCATTAACGTAACCAGTGACGGCTAGTGAGTATTATATTGTTGTGGTCTTTGTTTGACGGAGGCTAACAATGTGTCAAGTCCGTAGCTGTGTTGGTGACGCGCGTGAGGTATTTCGCTGGAGGGATCCTCCTCTAGCAGATGTATGAATAATGTTGTACAGAAAACCGCGAGACTCAGGAAAAACCACATCCTTAGGGAAATGTGTTGTCTCATAACGCGTTATTAAACAGAAAATCACCTGGAACCCAAATCATCAGCGCATCGAAGGAAGTTCGCAAACTACGAAAGCTGACCTGTAGTAAAGACGTTTTGCTACATTGTGGCGCCCAACGTGTGGCCCGAACAAGGAGATCGTTGCTGGAGTGGACGATCTGTAATTTTGCTGAAGCTACCAGCTCATGGCCTTGAAGTGAGAAGCCGGCAACGGTCCTACAATTTCGACGATGTCTAGAGACAAATTTTACTCGAAGAAGACCCACCTAGACGGAGGGAAATGGCTGAGGGTAATAATGGCAGAAAGTGGTGGTGAGTGCAAGTGAAAAAGCAGAGTACAAGTGAAAAAATTTATACAAGTTTTGCAAAAAAGATGTTGTGGAAAAATTGTCGAACAACAAGTTGGCAGACCAAAAGGGCAAATGACAGTAATACAACTTCAAAATTTTGTGTTGATATTTTGGGATTTTGCCAGCAGCCGGCCGATGCATGGAATGTAACACTCCTTCCTGAAGGAGGAGGCTAAGAGTCTACGAAAATTTGAGGATCATCCTTCTGCCCTGAGTGGCTACACAAAGCTTCAATTTCAGGTAAGTCACCAACTATCTCTCATTCCTTTCCATACCACTGCACTCAATTATTTTGACAATGCCACATCCTTACTCATGTGTATATATATCTCTCTCTGTGTGTGTGTGTGTGTGTAACACATTTAGATAGGAAAGAGAGACAGTGAAATCAACTTACCTGAAATCAATGGTTGGTCCAGCCAGGCTGAAGAGAGAGAATATTACAAATTTTCAAGGACTGAGATCACCTTTGTCTTAAAAGAAGGTCTGAACTGCGTGCCTGCAGGGGACGAATGCACCAGGCGATAAACAGACACAATCGACACCCAAATCCTCTCTTTCTCAAGGAAAGGTCACAACAATGGAAAATGCATAAATACATACATACATGCAAACTCATTAGAGTGAAAGGTAAAAAAGAAAAGAGAAGGAAAGGAAATTAAAACCTAAAAGAATGAGAATACTGTTGGAATTGTGTCTTTTGCCATGAGCAACTATTGAAATTGGGTTTTCAATAGTTTGACAGCGCTGCAGTGGTTAGCAATGCGTTCAGAGAAGAGTCATTTGGTTTGAAGGGAACCCTTGGGTAGGTGGGGAGTATTGCAGGAAGGATGTTTTTAAGATCTGGAGTTGGATTGCAGTACAGTGTAGGTGAGGTAGAGAATGGAGTTGAGTTTTTGTAGTCCAGGGAAGTAGGTTGTGGTAAGAGTGGACTATATATAGGCAAATGAGACGAAGTCAAATTAAATAACAGATTTAGGTAGGAAAGTGAGACCAATTATAAAATGTGACTTCATCACTTAATAATTAATATCACTTATTTTAAAATTATAATATTCATTATAAAAGTTATATAGAGTTAAAACAGTTTTGATAAATTTTTCAATGTAGAAAAATATTTAGCTGAATGTAATTTTTAGTCTAACTATTTGTAGTAGTGTGAGGCGATAAGTGGAGACTCAACATCCTTTTTCCCTTAACTACACACTCCTTTATTGTATGAGTCATTTACTTTTAAATTTACCATCCACCTCTACATGCACGAGTGTGTGTATGTATTTATGTGGGTATGTATACTTCCATTATTTCTCACAAAATGTCATTTGTTGTGACATTTTCTTCCACTAATTGTTCTGTCAAGGGTGATGATACAAATTATTTAAATTAAATATATAATATATATAATAAATTAAAATGAACTAAAAAGTTATTTATATTTATAGTTACTTAAGGACGGCATGATGATAAAACAATTAATATGGACAAGAAAAAGAGAGGAGACATTTTTGATTACCTGAGGCAGAAGATTTGCCATGTTTTACAGAATAGACATTATTTAAATTTTTTGAAATTTTATAATCATTTTTCATATGTTGGACCACTCAACATGTTGTTTGACTTTTGAGTGTGAGCTTAGAAGTGGCTGACAGACAAGCATTCATGCAAGCTAACTTTTGCTTTCTCAGGGCCACATGTAATTACAGAAGTAATCTGTTGGGTTGAAGGATATGGAATTCCTGCAGCAATTTTATTAGAATTAAATAGCATGAATATATTAATAGACATGATTTACTCACAGACTAATGTTTGAAAGAGAAATAAATTCGAATTATGTACAAGGAAGCTGAAGTAAAATTACAGATAGATAGACAGAAATTCAAGATCAGCAGAGGCATCAGAAAAAGTCACTCAGTGCAACCAAATTGTTTACAGTTAAGGAAGAAATTAAACTGTCAAGAATAATAACATGAGTTAAACATTAATGCTGAATACTTATATAATCTATAATTTTCTGATGACATTGGAAAGGCAGAGGAATTAGAAAAGTTAATACAATAACTCAATGAAGTTGACACATAAATGGAGGATGTAAGAACATAAACTATACAGAGGTTAGCTAATGCCAGGATATTTCATGCCACAGGTTAATACAAGAATGAAGTTCAGTAGGAGAAGATTCAAAAGGAAGACTATGATATGGTATTCAAAATTGTCATAGGTGCATTAGTATTACATCAGTAATATTTGGCTCAGAAAATGTGGACCATAAATAGCACACTTGTGGACAAAATTCAAGAAGTGCTAAAAATCATTAAATGAATTATGTTAAAATCCACTATATGGTAATGCTCATTTGGGTTTTTGCTAGTTTCTTCCAATAATTCAGCAATTGCTGTGACGAAGTTCTTCTTCCTTCTACAATTCCTATGCAATGACCAAAAAAGCCAATCATAAGATTCTGAGAAATCGGCAGTCAAATTCAGTTGACAATCTGGTTGTTTTATTGATCTACAATATTTATAAAAGTATTAGTCTCTAATTATTTTATAATTCATCACCATTTTTTAGGAAATGAGTGTACTTCTATTTGACATAATTTTAATGAACTAATAAAGTTATTATTAACATAGACTTTTCAATAAAAATATTTATTTATAAATAATAAGCATTAATCAAACCATGAAAGTAGGAGAAAATGATGTTGCTTACTCAATTTATACATAAGATATAGAAGCCAAATAGAGACAAAAGAAGTGGTGATATAAATACAATACTTTGTTTTTGGAAACTTTGTTCCTTTCTTGGCTAGTCTTTGCTTCTTGTCTCTTGTATTTTTGTTTTCTTAGCACCTGAAGGTAGGCCCAAAGTTTCTAGAAATGTTTGGGATTTAAATCATCACTTCTTTTGTCTGTAATTTGCTATTTCAATTATTAATAATTTTCAAATCAGATGTATATTTTTTATTTCAATTTATATATAAATGGTAATGTGACTAAAGACAAAACTGAAAGAACAAACCTTGGGTAGTATTTCTTCTTGATGCTCAGAAGCATGAAAAAGCCAAAACTGGCATGTATTTCTTGCATCTTCATCAATTTCTAGAAGATAAGGTTCTGAGTTTCCTTCAATAGGAGGTGGAGAGAAATCTGGAGTCACAGTAAGTAAAGATTGCTGTCGGTCATAATTAATTTGACACAGCACAAACTCTCTATTTGGAAAGATCTCCTGGTCATCACTGTGATGAAATGTAACATGAGAATCTTCATATAAGTACATTGCACAGGCTCTCTTTAATCTCGGTATACTTAGTAATTTTTAAAAAAATCATATAACATTTATATTTGTATTTTTAATTTTCATTTCTAATTATACATCAAAATGAAAGATGCTAAATTTAATTACCTTCTCACATAATTTAAATCCACCATAATGTACATTGTTTGTATTGGTAAATGCAATCCTTTCTTATTTTTCATTTTCCTAACAGAATAGTCAATTATTAAGGACTCTGATAACTGTGGCTTAACAAACGTCAGTTTGTGCCTTTTCATTAATGTACTATCTTTGTTATCTTCCAGTTGACATTTGGTTAATATGTCCACCTAAAAAATCCTCTATATTAGTGCAAATGTATTTCTGTCAAAATTCAAAATGTGCAACTCAAACAAATGAGAATGGTGTATATGTGCTAGAAATGTGGGTTGTTGGTTTTTACTTTTATAAGTTATGTAGCAAACACATGAATATGATAAAATGAATAATTGCTGTAATTTGATTTCAAAATACAAGTTTCCCAAGATTACATTACAGATTATTCTGAAGGAAATTGAATGCTCCCACATAATTGAATTTTCCCTAATAATGCTTAAGTATATTCTCATTCCACATTCAATTTATTGGTTTTTTTAACACAGAAAAGTCTTTTCTCATTTTGCTTTCTCCTAAAAGCTATGATTTCACAATTACTTCCAAAAATACATTTACAACTTAAACTAAGTTTTGTAAGGGTATTTTATATCTATATAAAAAACAATAATTATAAAAATGAATTGTTTTAGGATGATTTGAATTTTTTATGAAACTTTTAACCCAAACACTAGTCAGTTCAATAAAAAATATTATTACTGTGAAATATAATTGAGTGTAATGACAGTCACCTTTTCAAAATAACCATCAGCTTCGGTATATGAGAAAAGTCTACTTTTATTATCTTTGTCAAGTTGTGACACTAGTCGATGATACTTTTGCTGCAAAGAAGTATGGCAATTATCTGCATTATTATAAAAACCTATCTCAGTTTTGCTAAAAACTTTTTCTTGCCAGGAAAATGTTCGTTCCTCAGGTTCAAAACTTGGCACTGTTCCATCATGTACTTCAGGATCATTCAAATCAGAATTAAACTGAGGTAAAGGAATGAATGCTGATTTGTCTTGATGAAAACAAACTCTGTAATGAGTAAACTATTACTTTACACACAAAAATAAATTGTAAAAAACATTTAAAACATTAATTAAAAATGCAAATTTTATTAAGTTAATTTTGTTTGTCTATTAAAAATTCATTATAAATAGGAGAAAATTATTTACATAATTTGAACAAATGATACAATTAATAAGGAAAATAAATTAAACAATAAGTAAAAGCAATTACAGAACCATACTTTGAAAAATTAAATTAAAAGTGCCGTAGAATTATCATTATTAGTTGAAAATGGAAAAATATCTTCAATTCCTTCACTTTTTTCCAATCTTTATCATCAAACTTCTCTAAACCAAATTGTTTGTACATAAAATTACATTTTTATTGATTATTTGTTTTAATAAGACAAAATGCAAAGAATAGTGAAATATATGGACGGAACATTTTAATTTAACAGCACCGACCTTATTTTAAAGTTATTTATATTGTCTTTACATCTGTATATTCCAGGCGCAAAATCATTACGACCACCATAAATTATTTTCCCAATAGATTTCATTTTGAAAAACTAGTCGCACTTCATTACTTTAACACCTAATTACTGATAGATGTGATTGTTGCTAATAAATTAATCGTTTATATACATATATTTTGTGTAAACGAAGTTTTCAGCGCTTATAAATATTACGATATTTCCTTTTTGTGTTTGTAAACAAGTTTGTATAGTGTTCCATCTAAGGGCAACAACTTTTAGACAAAAAATATACTTTCTCAGACGGAAGGAAATTAAATGTATTGTGGTGGATCATTAAATAATTATGAATTCTTATACTGGAAAAACATAAAATTCTCTGATAATTAAATTGCATGATAACTAAACGTAGTAAACAATGTATATGTATTCGCTCATTTCGGGAAAATTTGGTATATAATGTAGGTATTACGGTTGCCAACAACGCTTGTATTTTTGTAACAACCCTAATAGGAAGAATAATTACAAATGTAATAGTAGATTATATTAAAAAGAAATAGTTTTGCATATATAAAAAGGGTTCAGAATAGTCGTATGTGAAATAATCCTGTTCTTTCTGCTCCAATAATCTTTAATGAATATTAATTATCTATTAATAATCAAAATCACTTTCATCCAAAATAGTTCGGTTAGAATTCCAATAATTGGTAGGAATGGTCCCTGTGAAATTGACCAAGATTGAATTTTCAAAACTTGAATTATAGTTTATTTCCACTGGAAGTACAAAATTTAAAAGAAAGCACAATTATAGCTAAATTTCTTGACGTTCAAACAGTAATTTTATATATATAATAATGGTCATTTTAATGGTCTGAATTTGTCGGGCTGACGTCATAGAAACTACTATTTACACGACCTTCAATCCTTACCATGTCAATTTATTATTATATTCAGCTTTCAGTTGAAAAAGCCAAATAAAAATATTTTTATACCAATGTTAACAAGAATTATGGGTTCAAAACCTGCCTGGGTCAAATATTTTCAGTCTTTCCTTCTTCTTCCATCCTTCTCTCTGCTTTGAACATATGCTTTTCTATGTGCGTAATTCTTCGCCTGAGCATATGAATTCACATAAAGCGTAATCCTCTCTCCTATCCTTCCTCACTATCCAAGTTTGAATGTGACTTTGTCACCAAATTAGTTCCTTAATGGATTCTCCTAATATTATATATATATATATATATATATATATATATATAGGCTTTATATAAATTGAGAGAGGGAGAGAGAGAGATAGATGGAGAGAAAGAGAGAGCAAAGAGAGAGGAGAGAGCTGGAGGGAGGTGATGTAAGGAGAGAGAGAGGGGGGTGGGCAGCTGACAACAGCAACCAAATATAATATTTGATCATTTTTCTTATTTCTATTGATAAGTTTTTAAGATACTTTTTAATCTTGATTTCAATACTACAAATTCTTTTGCTATATTTAATATGGTTACTTAAAGATAAAGGTGAGGTTTATTACAATTAGAAGTTGTGATACTATGTTATTTCTTTATAAAATGTTGAATATGAAGTTAGCCAAATAATTACAAAAAATTATAATAGGTAATAAGAGTTACAAGACACATTTTAAATATTGTTTCTCTTCCAAGTTACAAAATAAACAAGATAAAAATTTATATTTCTGACCATGGTCTACTTTATTGTAGTAAGTTACCAAATGAAATTAAAGGTAGAAAAAATATTTGTGGCATTGAGTACAATATAATAATTGTATTTTAACAAGACTGTCCCATAGTTCATTTTATTAAATTTTATATTTGGTTTTTGTTGACATCAAATTATATTATATTTTGTAATAGTATAGTCTTGTTCCAAATTGCCTTTTATACAACAGTTGTAAGAGAGACAATGAATCACTACAGCCCAAACACATTTATAGACTTTCCGGTATTTCCATGGTTGTCCTGGGTGAAGTGTCACATTCTGATTAGTGGACCCTATATATAGGCCTTGTGAACATGGTCCTCTTGGGCATTGCATAACATCCACCAACAAGCCTCACCTAAATATTATCAGGCTGTTAAGAGCCAATTACAAAGCTATATGAACAGAATCAACATTGCTGTTGACAACATATGTAAAAGATACAAAGACTTTGGAAATGATGTGCAACACCTCTTTGCATGCCAAATGCACCCAAACAAATCAATTATGGACTAATCTGGTTGCTGCAGCCAAAGAATTCCATTTTACATTGAAGCAAAATCAATGAAATACAGCCAAATTAAAGAAACTGCAGGTTTCATGGCTTAATCACAGTTTCAACAACTATAATGTAATTCTACACTTTACATGTGTCTAACTTTACATGTGTCTAGAGTTATTTTGGTGTTAACAATATAATTCATGTGTTACTTGAGTAATCAATGTACCAAAGTTTCAAAATATATTCAGGGCTATGATTTAATGTTGGCCATAGAATCCGTATTATGGAAAAATTATGAATTGATTATTTTCAATTTTCTACAGGATTCAATATATTGTTCTCGGAGTTCAACCGGGGTTTGCATAATTGTAGAACGCAACGTTTCGACGAACTCCGAGAACAATATATTGAACAACTGCACCGGGAAAGGCTTCAGTCTTTTTTCTACAGGATGTTTCACACATTAAAATATTTTAAAAATTATTTTTTTTATAAAAAAAAAGTTTTAATCATTTTTATATGGTACAATTATTATTTTTTGGGACCTGTACCCACAGTTAAAAATTTGATTGCTTTAAATTCTAAATTAACATTTTTTATTTCATAAAAACCAAGTATACATTGTATTTATTCTTTGTTTAATCAAAGACAGATATTAAAACGACTCATACATAACAGTCGTCGTGTTCAGAGACACAAAATAAGACATTGCAATTGCAATAATGACCAACACATAAAACAATTCAGGAAATTAAATGCTACTTTTAATAACTTAAATAAGTAGTTAATAGAAAACCTGATAAATGTTAAACAATAAATTGATGGGCAAGACTGTGTTTTAGTGCTTTTTGTTTGTGGTTGAAAACTGATTGTTAGCAGTTAATCCATTTCAATACTGAAACCATCTTTTTGAAAGTTTATTACTGCACTGGCTTTAATTCCAATCAAAAGTGGTTGTTTGCATAAATAAATAATACAACAATAAAACTAATTGAATATCACGGGGCTCTAATGCAATGACAATGTAGATGCACTAATAAATATAAAAATTGTACAGTTCCAAAATTATTCTAACAATAATTTAAATTCATATAATTCCCATTGATCCCTTTGATGTTTATAAACTATGGTGACTAAGCAAATAATAGTAAAATATCACATCTTCAAAAATGTTCCGTAGGTACCACAGACATTATTGAGTCAAATTAATCCTCATTCAACTCACCAAAATCTTGCACTGTTTATTTAAACTATAA
Organism: Zhengitettix transpicula; assembly: GCA_037074705.1. NCBI lineage: Eukaryota > Metazoa > Arthropoda > Insecta > Orthoptera > Tetrigidae > Zhengitettix > Zhengitettix transpicula. The sequence continues at coordinate 176,537,268 of CM073591.1, read as the reverse complement.
AATATACCAACATATGTCATCTTTCCATATCTCCACATGGCAGCTTTTTAATGGACACAAATGGAGCATAAGCAGATGATGTGTTTTTTTTCAAAGGAAACACAGTTCATTCTCTAAGTGTCTTATATGTGTGGTTTATTCAACTCTCTACGTTGGAAACATTTCTTTAGTTTTATTAATTATATCGACCACCCAGTCTTGAAATTTAGCAACATCTGTGAAAACTACATATTGCTTTAGATCACATCGTTGCTTCTCAGTGTCCAATAGGGAGAGACTAACTATACCACGAAGATACCACCTTGGAGATTCACCATTTGAAGTAACAGGTAGAAATAAGCCGCCTCCACTGTCTCCAGAACATGGGCCTGAATCTAAACAAAAAATTACCAACTTCAAATTGTAAACTTTTGAACTAAACTTATATTTAGAATCAGAATTACTGCCAGAAATTGATTGTTCTTTATCTATTTTGTCATAATGTTAGCACATTAATATTTTTTGAAGGGATAAAGTAAGTCACATTTAAAACAACAATTTTAATATAACTTTAATAATGAGCTTACAACTAATAGAAATGTACAAGTTCTGTCTACCTTGTAATGATATTGTTATTGATAATCCTGTGATAGTACCTATAATGTGTTTAACACTCTGAAATCTGCATAACATGCACCTGTTATTAATTTTTTTATTGGAATGTGAATGATTGACACCACAATACTCGGACATATGAGCACTTGAGGTTCATTACAAAAATATTCTCAAACTTTGAAAACATATTGTTAATGAATAAAGGGACTAATTGACTTCTTCAACACACAAGAAGAACTATAAAAACTGAAAAAGACAAAGTGTTTGATCCTGTGGGGAACAAGTGTAAAAAATTTTTTAAATTCAGTTATCAGTTTGAATTTACAAATATTAGACAAATAATTTCAAATAGTTAAAATAATGTGGAGATATAACACTGCCAGCAAGAATAAATTGAGAAAACAGCTGTATTTCAACCAAACAAAATCTAATATAGCCAAATTTTACAGGTTGAAATTTCCTGGAATAGTAATAATCTTCATATGCACTAGTGATGCCTTGCTTTGAATTTGCATAGAATTTTTAACAAATGTTTCATTATCCTCCCTATATGTGTTTGTGTATAAAACACAATGTGAATAATGTTAGATAGCCTGGGTCTACTAGGAATCTCTACTCTCATGAAAACTGAAGGTTTCAGCTTCAGCATATCCATGTCTGAAGTATAATTCATCTTGATTTATTTCATTGCCCAAATGATAAATTGCTGATAGATTAAATGCATGCGTACACTCCACGAACCAGCCTCCAAAAATTTGAAGAGCTTCCAGCTATCTTTAATGATGACACTGAACTTCAATTTCAGGTAAGGCACCACCTCTCTCTCTTTCCCTTCCATACCAATGGTATTTTATATACATCACATTACCCTTACTTTATTAATGCCTTATATGATGGTTCTGAATCTTCATACCCACTGTTATATGTAAATCCTACTATCCTGTCTCTGTTAACTACTTCATTACCACCTTCCTTAAAGCCTTACCACCTCACCCCACCCTCATTGCATGCTGAACTCAATCTTTGGGAACTCTCCTTCCCACACATCTTACAGTATGGGCAAAGTCCAGGACTCAACATCCTCTAATATTATTATAATAGTCATTGAAGCAGTATGTTGAAATCTTGAATCAATCTAATATTATGATAATTATTGTAATGATCTGTTTAATCATTTAAACATTCTCATTCAGTTACTTTTTAACTTCCTTTCCTTTTCTTTACTTTTTACCATCCACTCTAATGTGTATGTTTTTTTGTATGTATGAATGTGTGTATGTTTCTCCCCCCCCCCCATTATTTTCCATTGTTGTGACCTTTCCTTGATAGGGAGATAGAGAGTTGTTGGCTTTGTCAGGTGTTGATTGTTGTGGTCTAATGCTCGTGCACCTAAAAGTTTGAATTTGTAAATTCGTGCATGGTCGGCACACAGTTCAGATCTTCTTCACAGGTTCAGGCCCTCAAAAATTTGAACTACCACCTATGCTAGACTGGAACAACTATTGATTTCAGATAAGTTGACTTTGCTGTCTCTCTTTACTATCTAAATGTGTTATACATATAAATTGTACCATCAGTGTACGCACCTTGTTGAATCAGTTCCAAAAGCTGTAGCAGATTAATGCTAACTTTGTCTGAACATCATACTTACTTAAAAGTAGATCTTAAAGTATGTTTATGAACCTATTAAAATTCATATGCCACTTGCTAAATGGGATATACATTTATAGTGTATGAATAATCTTAACTAAAAACTATTTTTAGAATAAGTACCATTACGGTAACCAGCACAAATTGATCTGTCTGATGTAATGAGTGCAAAATCCTTTCGACTATTGATACAATCCTCACGGGAAACTATTGGAACAGTTGTTTTGCGTGGTTCATCTGTCACTTTGTTACCATTCTCATCTCTTCCCCAACCAACAACCTAAAAGTATGGATGCATTTTTTGTAATATCACTCAAAATAATAATGACTCTTTAGTTAAAAAAAAATTTGAAGAAGAAAATATGGTTAGTTGGTTGTTGAAACTCTTAAATTTAATATGGTTAGTATGTGTTTGTCATATTGAAGAGAACTGAAAATATATTTACAAAATAAGAAATGCAATTATTAATTAAATATATTATTAAACAAATTCTAATTCAGATTAAATGTAACAGTCAAAACTTCACAGCCAGCCAGCGTACGGAATGTAAATCTCTTTCTTGAAGAAGGGGGCTGAGAGCCTCTGAAAATTTGAAGAACCTCCTCCTATCCCAAGTGACATAAAACAGATTTTGTCACAGGAAACATAACTATCATTTAATTAAATTGTTATAAACATTTACAAACGGTTGCAACACTAAATAATCATTTTTTTTAAACAGAAAATGTAATTGTTCATAATTTCATACTTACCACCCCTACTTGACCCACAACTTTTTCCAAACTATTATCTTGTGTCCACAAACAAATTGGTAGGATATATATTGAATACTCAACTGGACGTTTTAATATAAGCACAGCAATATCAGCATCAAAATTGTTGCTATTATAATCAGGATGTAGATGTATGCTTTCCACCTATAAATGTTAAATGATTAAAATATACCAAAGCCTGTGTAGAACTTTTAATTTGAAACAGAAATGACAATATTTTAATTATTATGTAATAATTAGAGTAAATTCAAAATAAGTTTGATTATTTTTAATGTTGCATTTCAATATGTACCAAGTTAATGTGCTATAATCACAATATATTGAATAAAGTAATTCTAAAAATTATATATTATTATTATTAGCCATTTAAGCAGTTTCATGTTTTTTAATAAAATAATTAAAAACAGTGTAATACTAACTATGGATTCTTACCTGAAAACAGGATGTAATTGTATATACATTTGTAATTTATAGTAAATTGAATAAATAAGGGTGGCATTCATTTAAAAATATAAAAACAAATAATACTAACTATAAAAATTATTTAAAAATAAGTCTTAGATGTAATATTTAAGAGAATGAAAATAAATGTAAGAATAAAGGAAAAATATAAATTTATAAATAGATTTAGATAGGAAAGAGAGACAGCAAAGTCAACTTACTTGAAATCATTAGTTGGTACAGTTGGGCTGAGGAGTGAAAATATTTCAAATTTTCGATTACCTGAAGGAAGGGCTGTACTGTACCGGCCAGGCAACAATTTATGTGCAGCCAACACACAGTTCAGATCTTTATTCGTGACTAAAAAATTTCGAAAATTTGACTTATTTTCTTCAGACCGACTGGACCAACTATTGAGTTCAGGTAAGTCACCTTTGCTGTCTCTCTTTCCTATCTAAATGTTTTATTTAATTTGACCTTGTCACATTTTCCAAAAGTTATAAATGGATAATTTATCTGACTTTAGTACAATTATAAATGTATGAACACAGTCAAATTTGTGAGATGTAAATTATTAACATGAAACATAAAATTCACATTTTGTCCTCAATCTAGGATGTCATCAGGCTACAATTGTGAAATTAATTTCTATAAATTACTGCATTATTCCATAAATATTAATCATAATTGCTGTTATATAAATTTCATTTATAATTTTTAAGGAATGCTCTGTTTGTGAAATTTATGTTTCTTGTTAATAAATTACATTTATAGATTTGGCTGTGTTCATAAATTTATAAAGTTATAATTCTTACAAATGTATTCAACATATTTCTAAGCCTACTTGCTGTAAGATTCTTATAAAAAAACTGTTGCTCCACTAATTTATTGATCTATTTTTTGTTGTCTATCTTTGATTTTGATTCTAATATAGGTTGGAATTTTTATCTTATTTTATGTGTCTTTCCACACTTTCCATTTAGATAAGTTTTCTACTTGCCATAAATTCCTACCCTCATGCATCTGTATTATCTGCCACCTGATCAGATATTACAAATTTTACAGCTATTTTCTGTAGTTTACCTATGAGTACCTCCACACCCTATACCATACTCAAGTGTGGGATGAGCAATAGATTTTTAGCTAGTTCTCTTGATCTGATACTGTCCTTTTTTCAAATTGTAATAAAAAATGAAGAAATTTCCATACTTTTCCAGATATTTGCAACTGTCTACTTAAACTAAACTACTTTCTCCTACTTGTATAGTAATCTAATCATATTTTGGTATGCATTTAATATAACTATATTTCGTTATTAAACTTGATATTTTTCTGTTAGTTCAAATATTTATTTATCACAGCCAAAGAACATTTTCAATACGAAAATGTTATTTGTGAACAAGGACCATTAATTATTGTTGAATAAATCTCATTTTAACCATTTCACACTGCTCAAAATACAGATTTTATTACATCATATATATTGTAAATATTGTATATAACTACAATAATCTCTAACATTTTACATTAAACAAATAATTCTTTCCCAATTCCATGTAAAATTATGATTTATTACATATACCTGAACCATTTCTTCTCACTATTCTATCCCATTATCATCTATCCTAGTCTTTAAATATAAGTATTTCAATAAATAAATTTAAATAAGTTTCCAATGTCAACATGTACATTTTATTAACAAAAGCATCATAATTCATTTTGCTTCATATAAATTAGAAAAAGTAAAATTTATAAAACCTAACATACTCACAATATTTGACACACTGGATACAAAATTATAACTTACCTCATAAGCTTGACTGTAAGGTTCAGCAAACCTTCGAACTTTATATTTTCCAAGGTAAACAACTAGATCTGAAGGTTTTAATGCTGGCTGTTCTCGGTACATGATGCAATGGGCAGCTGTATGCAAGAATATATCATGATATTTATATCATGATTATATTTTATGAATTCTTAAAAGTATTATTTGTGAAAGTATATGTATTGGTCTGTCAGATGTTTGTGTTTATTTCATAACAAATAAAAAGTGCATTTACAGTTCCAAAAAGGGCTCAATCTACTAAATATAATTTGCTTGTGCACAAATGAACAATAAACTTATTGGTAACAAAATTTTTAATTATTTCTGTCATAAATTATCAGTGGGTATTCAATAATCTCAAGGTGTGCTATGAGCCCAAGTAATTATTTGGTGAAATATTCTGTAGTCACTAGACATGGAATGCTTAATCAATCAATTATATCCTTCAAGAATAATAATTCAAAATGATTGATACACAAATATAAATGGAATTATTTTGTAATATTTTATCATTTCTTAAAAAGTTCTCTGTATTGTTACATGCAAATATTCTGATGGAATTCGTACATGTTTAGTTTTGATTTTTTAATAAAATCCTTCTTAATACAACTAAATATTTATTTAAGTGTATATCCATACAGATTTTATTCAAGAGTCAAATTTATTATTTTTTAAATTTTTTAATAAGTATAAAATGAAACAGTTCTTAAAAATGTATTAATTTATTTTTCTTGAGATTTTTTACAAGTATAATGTATTTCATTTGAAAACACAACGATGTATAAACAACAGGTTGAAGTAAAACATTGAGTGTTCTACCTCTAATTGGTAAAAATAACAATTGAATCTGTCTCTTCATACTTCAACAAATTTTTTAAATAAAAAACAAAAATTAAGACACTGCTACTTAAATTAAATAATTTCAGTCTTTCCTGATTGTATAAGTCAGTCTTAAATTTCTTTCAGTTTGGCAAAATGATAACTACTGTATCCAAAATTCTCTCTGTCCCATCCACTTTACTGCCCATTTAGTACCTGTGATAACAATCCTTTTGTTCACCAAGTTCCCACTGCAAGTGAAATCCTGTCCAATGTTTGTTACAGTAAATATTGCAGCTATCCATGGCCATTCCCCCCTTTCTGTCCGTTTACCATTTAATACAAGTTCATTAGGAACAACAGCACGTCCACACAGGTCTGATGTGTCTAAAAAATTAAAAACAACAATTTAACTAAACAAATATGAGTACAAATTACAATTTGCATTTATAGAACAATTTTTCAAATAATAATGTACAAAAAATAATGAAATATTTCCATTTACCTATGCCAGCAAAATTGACTTTAGTCCCTTGTGGTTGTGGTAATGATGGCTTATGATCTGTTTGAGGTTTGGAGGTGATTGGTTTTTCTGATTGTACAGGGGGTACTGTAACTGGCTTTTTAGTACCAAAGCCTTGTGTCAAAAATGGGTTTTCAGGATTTATCAAGAATACAGAAGGATTTTTCTCTTCTGATGGAGGTGGTGGTTTTGATACAATTGGAAAAATACTTGGGTCCTTAGGAAACATTGGATCTGGACTAGAGAAAGGAATTTCTGGTTCAGGTTGAACCTGGCCCGGCCTTAAAACGTTCACAGGATACAATGAATGTTCTAAAGTGATGGTTGTCAGCACATGAGACATCACTGAAATAATAATGAAAAAGAATCAATTTATTTTCATATTTTATAGTTTAATAAACTTTTTTAATACAATTGTTTGAATTTCTTTTTTTCAATCCAGAAGTTTTATTCAAAATTTTGCTAACTTGCTTCATTTGAGTATGTCAGACATATCTCACATTAACCTGAAGTTCTCGTGATTCCAACTGTGTGAAAACATTGTAGATACATGACATTTTGATGACAGTCACTGCCATTATCTTCAAGTCATGGCAACATTTAGTTTTTACTGTGACTTCACTTGATGGTAGTGACTGCCATCCAAACAACGTGTATCTACAGTGATTTTACCCGGTTGGAATCCCGAGAACTTCTGGTTAATCATATACACCAGGAAAACCTTTGTTCGATAATATTTCACATTTCCAATTTGTCATTCAGTTTTCTTTTAGCTATTACATATTAGCACTATTTCTTTTTTCCTTGAATGATGCTGTGTTCATTGTAAGGCACTGTTATACTTATTATTAGTGTAAGCAATTGCTAGAATTTGAGTTTATAAGCTATACATAGGTAGCCTTTACTCATGTCTCAATGATAAAATTTAAAGAATGTTTTATGCTTAAAAACATGCATAATTATAATAAATCATAATTTTTGTTTTACCTCTTATAAAAATGTGAGATTTTAAAAAGTCTGCCAGTGAATAAGTTTAATGGTGTAATAACTGGAATTTTGTTTTTATCTGATAACTAAGACATAAGATGCAATAATGTAATAAAAGTAAGTATAAATAAATAAACAATCTTGAGCCAGAGAATTGTTTATTAACAAAAAATTAAATATCATTAAACATCATGTTTCGTCCTGCTTTAGGACCTCTTAAGATTTAGTAATTTCATACATAAGTCACACAAAAAAATTTGAGGTAATGTTTTGCTGCCTTAACATGTTACTATATCAATAATGCCAATGTACTATAAGTAATGTATTAAAGAAATACTTATTGTACCTGGTGGTCCTTCACACAATATAATTTTATTGACTGTAATCCGTTTTATTTCTGGTATTGTGTGTTGGAGTGGAAATCGGAGACGATAATCAATGTATTTCAAGGTGCCTGCTCTCAGTTGTCGGAACACCTCATCTTTTCCCAATAAAAGCTCCAGTCTTCCCGAATATTTCTGGAAACAAAAAGAAATGTTGTGGTTTGATTGTTAGAACTTTTCACTTATCGTTATCTAACATATACATAACTATACTTTTTTTTAAAAATATTGACACATACTAAAAAGTTTCTGTTCTTAGCTTAGTTCAGTTTATACCAAAACTTTACATTTGAAATGCATGTTAAGATGATGCAATTTGAGACAATTAAGTAAAAACAAAATGTTGAGAATTTATATTTATAAATAAAATACTTGCCGTTGGGAGTACAGCTCTAAGGTAAATTTCGGTTATCAGTCGTAAGGGCAGTCCAGAACTAGATGGAACCCTTATCATGCCATACCAAGTGCCAGAGTCATCTTTATCGTAGTGGAACACCTCTGGACATGGAGTATTGGGCACCATTAATGATGCAGTCAAAGGTAGTAATGACAGCAGGCATGCTCTGTTGGCAAATACTTTCTGTTTTGAATATAATCAAAATGAAGCGACAGATTTCACTAAACTTCAAAAGTACAAAACATTGGAAAATACGACAAAAAATGCGGATTATATAATTGTATATAATAAAGGCCTTCCAGCCCCTTAAACGGCCGCGTACTTTTTATTCAGCGCGTAACTCGGCTTGGCATTTCCATGAGCCGTTATTTCTCTAAACTATACGTCGTATGCGGAAAATGCAATAGGCAATGTTCATAATTTGTACTTGAATTTTTTCTATGAACATTCAAGATTATGCAATTATACTAAATTTTCTTGTTTCGACATAATTCTTCAAAATAGCGCGCTATTTGAGTGAACGGATGAACATAATTTGATTATTTTTTAATATAACTTTATTTGGTAGCGCTTAAAAAATAAATAAGCTAAGTTGAATAATAAAAAAGTAGGGTTCGCGGGCGTTCCGATTAATCGGGATTGTCATTGGTTTTAAGGCTCGTGTCCCAGTGTCCCGAACGAACCTTTCCGGACGCCCAAAATTCCCAATTTTCAGATAATTTATTTTGCATACTTTTTTATATATTTTTTAAATAAATTTGTTGCATTAAAAAGAGAATTACACTCCGCAAATTGGAATGAAAACAATAGCTGCATAAAAATAGATTGTTATATTTTCACAAATAAAAATGTACATTCCCGAACAATATAGATATTTATATCCATTCGAGGGCATAATGGTAAAATAAATAGACTTTCTATAGATGTAATTGAAAGTATTCTACGGTGAAATGAAAACTTCGATTTCAGTTGTCACCAAATGTATTATGTATTTGCAGAACGCCGAAAAATAGTAAAAAAAATATACAATTTGATTTTTAAAATGTTTATATTTACATTTCTATATTTTCGCTTATTTTTGGCTGTTTTTGTTCCACTAAAAAATAAATAAAGTTAAAATTTGTTGATTTTATTTTCTGACGTAATATAAATTAAAAATATAATAGAAGCTACACAAGCGAGCCCAAAATTTCGGAGAGAGGAAAAACCTACGTGGTCTAATTCGTTGATTTTTTTCTGGCGTATCGCTGGAGATGGTTTGGGTTTCAACTGTTCAATATGGGAGACTGTGCCCTTGTTGTGGACAGTAAACGTCTGAGTTATGTAAGTTTGGAAGATAAGAAGTAGTTAGCCGACGGTTTTACCGGACCTCTTAACTTCTAACGACATAGGCGTAATGTGTTGACGATAGACTAACTTCTTTTCCTCATATGGAGACTATATAAAGGGTCAGTATTTGGTATATATTTTTCAATTCATCTAAACTATAATTAACTCCCATCACAAAAGGAAATTTAAATCAGAATAGTTTTTTGAGCAATTAAACCAGCTCAATTTCACGCAGATAATTTTATAACTTATTAAACTTGGTCTTCGTTCTAATATGACAAATTCGAATCTAGAAGAATCATGGAGCTTGTGAACAATTAATAACTTTCCAATATCGCCATTTCAGCAACAAATATATGCAAAGATATTAGTAATTTATACTGTTTATCAGTATTATGCTTCAAGAATATATCGTAGATCCTATACAGAAACCAGACTTCAAGGACGTGTAAGTGGAATGGGCCAAAAATAACTCAATTATTAATTTGTTTAAATCGACTGTGCCCATTTTAAATCGTTAAAGTAATTTTATTTAAGTCAGAGTCTGATTATTGTTATTCATATATATATATATATATATATATATATATATATATATATTGTAATGCAAATTAATTAGGCTATTAATTGGGTTTAATAAAATTTAATTGTAGCGGCAGGAGCTTCCAAGACAACAATGGAGCCGAGCTCTGTTGCTTTGTCGGAAAGTCAAATATGGCGTATGTGCGCTAAAACTGGAGAGCACTAAGAGTTAGTTGGTGGCGGGACATTACAGAGGACGGAACTAATAGTACTAGAGCAGAGACTAGCCGTCGTTAATGTACTATAAAACAAAGTTGTGAATTTAAGACAAAGTAAAAAACATTCACGGAAGTATTACCCCGTAAGTATCGCTAAGTTAGCAGTTTTTACGTCTATCAACAGCCAGGAAAGGAATGCAGTTTTACGTCTGTAGCAGCCAGGAAAGGAAGTCAGTTTAAGTCCAAAGCGGTAAAAGACTAACAAATCTACGAATCATAGGATTTGAATAAAGCAAGCAGACATCAGATAGCTGACAAAAAAGAGGATCATCCGAGTTCCTGGGAGTCTATCAATTGTGACTTCAATAGTGTAAAATTTGTGAATCTTAGAATCAGTGTAAAAGTTTGTCATAGTGTACTTCCGAAACCAAAAATAATGCTGGAACCAGCTGGACACTACGTAAGTAACAAAAACAAAACTAACGATTAATTGTAAACGTAATTAAAAGATAGAGTCAGATTTCGTTCTCTTTTAATTGTCAATCAAAGTTAATTTCTTTTCCTTTTAATTTATTTCTATCGACGTATTGTTTAGGTAAATGTGAACTATTTGTTAATAAGATTTTAAAATCAATTTGTTATGTCCATTATCAAACCCAGTGAAGGCACTGAGAAAATAATAGTTTAAATTGTAATTGTTTTTGAGTTATTGCCTCAAAATAAATAAATATTTTGTTTGTTAATTGTTGATTATTATTTCATTTAATTAACGCCTTCCATTTAATCATTACATTTTGACGCTTCACGTGAGGTAAACTCTTTAAAAATTCATTAAATTAAATTAAATTAAAAATCAAATTAAATGACCTATTATTTGATTATTACAATATATTGTAATAACCAACAGGATGACGATTAATTTGCTCCACGTTGGTGAAGCCATTTATTTAATAAATTGTTAGGGTTAATTAATGAATCAATGAACGAAAATTTATTTATATTTAAAAATTTATTGTTGGTAAATTTACATTGTATAAGATCTATTCTGCACGCCAAATTTCATCCAGTTAACAACAAATACTTTAATTTTTCAGTTATTAAATCGTGGCATTTTATGAAAATACAGTTCTTATATCTTTACAATCAAATACGTCGGATCTCTATATCTCATGGTCACTACTGGGTTTGATAATTAGAACAAAAGCAATGTATAAACTGACAATTAACAATTCAAATTTCAAAAGTTAACCTAAAACAATATGAAGATAAGTGAAACAGAAGAAAACTAAATGAAGCGAAAACTGAACAAAATCTGACTATACCTTTTTATCGTTTACAAATTTGTATAAAAGTTTTGTCACTCACGGAATGTCTGTCTCCTACCAGATCTCTCTCTTGTATCATGAAAACACTAAAAGGCCATTTTTACTCAGACTCTACACTACATTGAAATTTTTTAATACACACGATTGAAATACTCGTCCTCTGCTATCTGGAACCTTGGATGCCGCGCCCCCTTTGGTCGGCTAGTGGATGCCGGTCTCCTCTAAGCAAAAATTGTTCAATCAGCGTGAAGCAACCATTTGCTTCACCGTGTGCAAATTATTATGTAAATCTTTTAACGGTTTCAACTCTCTTACGCATATTTTAGACTCCTTCACCTTTCATCGCCGATTCCAGACTGCCGTTTTCCGAGCGCATACTCAGTTCTCTAAGCGCGCGGTCTCCATGGTTAAACAAAGGGAAAAAACCCGCCTTTATTGTCGCCTTTACGCATTCGTACCGCTAACAATTTAATTATATTAAAACAATTAATGGCTTGTTTAATGGGTATTACAATATATATACATTCATAATGCAGTTGCCCTGGGCAGAACTTTTATGGTCCTGTTTGTTTTCTAACATCCTTAACTGGCGTCAGATAGTCCGGTTACGATGCGTGCGTTGACAATGAAGATTTAAATTGTCATGGTAGATGAGGGTACAGAGTCTTGGAATGACTCAGTGCGTTTCCCAAGCTGAAGAAATTCGAACTGGAGGGCGAAATGTTGAGCTCCTATAATCTAATATTTCTACCGATGTTATCTGATTATAATTTCAATCCCTTTTGGCATGGGAGTGAAGCACGCTTCGGGGCGAAGGTGGAGAGCGTTACATAATAAGAACGCAAAAACAACCGACATTTACATATCTTTACAAATACAGGGTTATGAATGTCGCTGAGTTTAATTTGACAACCTATGAGAGGGGCTGGGCGGGGGTAGAAAATGTCAAACAATGTTACCCACCGATTTTTGCGTCGAATAAATAGATTTTGTTTAAACCACGGTAGTGGGAGTGGAAATTTACGAACATGTTAAAACGATCGATATATTCGTGAAATAAAACATTTTCGGAGGTGAGCACATTTGGAGAGAGGGGTCGAGGTTCGTTACATAAATATAACTGAAAAGCAACTGACATTGGAGTCAAATCGGGGGTTATGGATATATGACAACTCGGGCAACGCCTGCACCCAACTAGTAACAAAAAGAATGAGAGTTTTCAGGTTTGGCTTTCGCTTTTCCGAGCTTTCAGAAGGGGCTGCAGATAAAGTGTGAAGGTAAGGCGGAGAGAAGTTACAAGCAATTGAAATTTAATAATTTTAAATTTTATTCCACCAATGGTATCATCTACGAGTTACACGCCGCCGGAAGCAGGAAACTACAAAGTTGGAACTTCTAAGACATGTCAAAACACCGGAATTTATTTTATAAAAATATTACATTACTAAAATACTTGAGTTACTTTTGTAAGATTATTTTATATTTAAGAAAAGTACGCTTTTGAGTTTTGTAAACTGACTTTTGCAGTTGTCTCTCTCTCTCAGCTCATATATTTTCTGCACTTGATGAAAGGAACAAGGCTCCCAGAAACGTTGTGTGGTATTTACATCATCACTTCTTTTGTCTGTATTTAGCTATCTTTCTTATTATTAAAATACTTAACTTTGGTTCAAAGTATTATGATTTACAAAACAAGTTTGGTATATCAATAAACTGAATTTTGGCAAAAATATATATTAGATGCTTTAAGGTCAATAACACTTTCTTTTTAATATCGTATATTATTTTAAGATATTTATAATTCTATAAATTCAGCAGCTGAATAGAAAAAAAGAGACTACATAGTTCTGTTCGATGTTGTTTGAATATACGTTAACAGTTTACAGAAGTGTGAGAATGTAATAAAAATATAACTAGCATTAAAATGAAAAATAAAGAGAAAAAATAGGAAACTTTTGAATAACACAAGAGATACTGGCAAAGACGGAAGAAAGAAGGAAACACAAAAACATCAGTGCAGCACAGTTTAGGAATCAGAACAATGAACTACAAAGAAACATGGGAGGAAATTATTCAGCTACAAAAACAAGGGACGTATGATACAAAATGAGATTGAAGGAATCAGAACATTGGGAATAGAAATCTGTAAGGAACAGTTCATCGTAAACTAAGATAAAGTTCTAAAATACAGACAGAGAAAGAGAGAGAATTAGAGAATTATATAAATAAATCGGGGTTACTTTCCCGTTTTACTATATATATGACAACAAATGTGCATAATGAAAGGATTTTTTATAATTTCTTTAATATTCGCATTGTCAGCGTAATATTATGACCCAGGTATTTTTGGCAACAGTCAGCGTTGCATAAGAGTGTGGAGTTTTCAGACGTATTATTGTCGGCAATGAGTTATCTGGAAAAGTTTTGATGAGAGTTCGGCAATAGAAACTGAAACAGTAAAGTATAGTCTGCGATATGAACTAGGACAGTGAAGTACAGTCTGTGCTGAGTATTGACGAGAGCTGTCAAGACTTTTTCCATGTGGACTTCAATATAGGCAGAGCTTAGACTCAAAGACTTGACTGATAGATCTTGGACGAAAAGGTTGTAGAATTAACATTGGAGACGTTTCCAGTAGTCAGTTTGATCGGAAACTAAAACAAAAGTTATGGAATAAGGTTTTGAAAAGTGGTTAGAAGATGTTGAGAGAGATATAACTCAGCGGCGATTGAATACTGATCGGTTTATCCGCTAAAATATTCTTCAGGACTTCATTGTCTGTGGTAATGTGGATATTTGGTTTGTTGTGCTGACGTAGATTGTGAACAGTGAAATACCATGGCCTGATAATTAAAATCTTTTTAAATTATTGGTGAAGTAGAGTTTTATGAGAGTTGGCTCAGATGATTTGGTATGTACGAAATTTTCATTGTAAACCTAGTATAAAACTGAATACCAACAGATTTATATAGATTCTTCCTATGTTACTATTTCTCATGTAAATTTCATTCAATATTTTGTAACATTCGGTAATAATTCGGTTATAATTGTGGATTACTATAACTGTTAGAGGCCCGATAAGCGACCCTCAAGAAATTTAAGAATTTCAATAAAGCTGTTACATCTATGTAAAAGTTTGGTTCAAAATCCAACTAAATATAAATTTGTAATAAACGTTTTGTATTTAAAATTTAACTTTTAAATTATTTCCATATTAATTTGCACCTAACCATGGTTTTTTGCTTGATCTTTAAATTATTTATTACAATAAATATACTATATATATTGTAATACCAATTAAACAGTCTATTAATTGTTTTTTAATATAATTGAATTGTTGGCGGTACGGATGCTTAAAGACGACAATCACAGCGCGTCTTTCTTTGTTAACAATGGAGACTGGAGACCGCGCGCTTAGAGAACTCAGTCTGCGTCGAGTCTACGTCGATCCTTGGTCGAGAAAGGATACATAAAAGAGTCTGCGAGAGATACAACACAGTAAAGTTTGCTAATCTAAAAGCATGAATAGGGCTATCCAGGAAGCCCAACGTCGAGATATAATAGTTTACATAAAACGCAAGTAAACAAATTTTGACGGAGAGACTCATAAAATCGCAATTTAGAAGCAGAAGTTTTGCTTCACAAACTGAACTAGTTTTCGCATAGAGAAACTTCAAGGAGACCTACGTCCGAGGGCTGACTGAGGGACGGCTAATCCAGGTTCCAGGATAACAGAGATCGAGAGTAACCACGTGTGTTTAAAATCTTAAAGTATAGAATGGCCTGTTTAGTGGGTGTTGTGTTCAAGATACAAGTGTCAGAACTGGTACCAGAAGCACTGTCGTGAGTACAAAACAATTATTAATGACTGTAAACAATAAATTAAAGGGTATAGTCAGATTTTGTTCGCGGTTTTCTTTTCATTCGTTTTCTTTTATTTCTTGTAATTAATATTGTATTCCGTTAACTTCAATGAATATGGATTGTTAATGTTTTAGTTCAGTAGATTGTATTTGTTCTTACTATAAAACCCAGTGATGACTCTGAGATAAAGAGAAATTCGACGTGGTTGATTGTAAAAAAAATATAAAGCTGTATTTTCATAGAACGCCACGAATTAATAAAATAAAATTGAAATATTTGTTTGTTAAATTGATGGAATTGGGCGTGTAAAGCAGGGCTTATAATGTGTACTTTCAAGAATAAATTTTTTAAATATTAATTAATTTTTTTATTAATTCCTATTAATTAAAGCCATCAAGTCGTTTATTACAATATATTAAATATAAAGTTTCTGCAATATTCCTCTGGTTATACGTTACTTTTACTTATTCTATTAAATTGTGCACACCTAAAGCAGTATTGGTTAGGTGGTTATTATTTAGCGAGAGTGACTACTGAATATATTGAAATATTTAACAAATATTCTCTATTTCTAGTATGTACTCTTCACAATATTCTTGGCATAACTTGACAAACCTTTTTCTGTATTATAGAAAAATAAGTACTACCTTGATTCAATAGAGGAAAGAATATTTATATTAATATAATTTGACATCATTCTGTCAGTCAGTACCGAAAGTTGGGAAAATGTGAGCCAGGAGTGTTAATAATTTATCAGTTTAAAATAAAATGCTACGTTTTTAAGAGATCTCAGTTATAATGAATATTTTTTTCAGTTCCGTGCTTCTATTAACTCATGAGCGTAAAATTTATTTGTTGAACATCTTTCCTGAAAACATATTGAGAATGGGTCGCATTAATAAGAAGTGTTTACGTTGGTTTCTTCTTTACATATTTACAGGTTGCGAAAGTACAGGCGAAGTGTTTCGGGAAGGGCGGGGGTAGAGGATTTTTTTTTAATTTGACCCTTACTTGTGAAAAACTATTTCATCCCACGCGGAATGAATCGAGGTCCCGCAGTCAGTGCTCCAAAATTTACACTTCATTCAGCCTTAACATGAGGCCGGCGCTTAGACGGAGATTCCTGGTGTATTCCTGGTGTATTCCTGTCCGACCTAACATACTTGCAGCAAGCCACTTTTCCTCTTGGTATCGGTGCGAGAGTGAGTAGTCACACAGGCTGAGCGCCCACGAGACCCGGATTTGACCTTCCGACCCAGCGATCCTAAGTTTCCTTGCAGGAGTGGCCAGTCATCGACCCTTCCCCAACTACGTCACTCACAGCAAGCCATGCCAATCCAATCCATCCATCACATGGAATGTTTTTTTTTATTAGGCCTACATCTCAAATGACGCTATCGAACAGCATTTTGATTTTTTTCGATATACTAGTAGGAATTGGCAGGACCAGTTTCCTCAGAATCATAACTCCCTTGACGTTATCTAAGGAGAAAAATCTGTTTTATAATTCGAATTCGCTAGAATTTGACAGAAACGACATAGATTATTTCTCCGAGACCAGTGAACAGTATTAAACAGGTACATTTAAAGTTTTTAATGCTTCCTAAGCATAATATTTAAATGGTCGTGGAGGCCACTAGGACTGAACACAAAATATATCAGACAGAAATCCAGTCAACAAGATTTAGTTTCCCATTTAGACAGAAATAAGTGCTTTTAGGACAAAGCTTGGGCCTCGTATTTACGAATTAATCGTGACAGCTGTGTCAATAAAAATATAGAGCCCGGTTTTCAAACCTTTCGTAATATTTTATCGGCTCTTAATAAGTTGACACCATTTAATCATCAGCTTTGGGCTTGGTACCTTCAAATTCAGAACCAGAAAAGTGAGTATAATTTTCTTCAATTATTTTCCGGTGTCTGTAATTTTGGAAAGTTTCTTTTAATTGCAAGTGTTTAATAAGAACAATCAGGGAGGGGGAGGGGGGCAGTTGTAAATGAAAATAAAAATCACATGTTAACAGAAATGGAGGACTGGAGCACAATACTTATTAAAATTCTGAAACCAATCGTATAATAATTAGAAATATATAATAAAATTGATGTGTACATTTGTCAACGATTATTTCATACAAATAAATTCAGAAGAGAGGCCGACGAAGATCTTACTTGCAGGAAAAGTTTAGAAAATAGATTGCTGTATGGTCGGACTTACTAAAAAAAAAAAACTAAAACGTTCACCACAGTATTTATTATTTGTTGCACATTAGATTCTTTTGATCATTAACTTATATTAAGAAAGTATGAATTGTTTCAGTAGTGCCTGTGTTCAATACTTATCTAAACAAGTTAGGACACTTATATACGGATATTTTCAAAAAGATTACTGTCCTCTCTACTAAAACATTACGACTCGTGTATTTCTGTTTTTAATTATTCAAATAAATCCTTGTAAAACCTCTTAAGGTAATATTTGATTCAGTATTTGTTGTTCTATTGAAGAATAATAAATTTCATACAGCATTCATTCTCTTATTTTTTGTATACCGATCAAAGAACAAGTAACCATTAAAAATATTCATCTTGCCTCTCCCTTTCCCTTTTATTTTTATAATATATTTTCCCGTTCTAATTTACAATTACGGCAATGAAAATCCAACCCTATTCTACTCAAAATGAAGATCTGCTACAAAAAGCACTCCTGTCCCGTGTTTATAACCATATGTCAAAATTAAATATTACCTAGATATAAAACATCTTTCGTAAGGACTGAAGATCATCGAGGAAGGGTATCTCGATTACAAAATAGTAATTGGTTTTGCACGCGTTAAAGTGACCTCGCTGACCTTGTCTTTTGTGTGACTTGCCTCGAAGCGGAACTGCTTACTTTTTACATGGTGACAAGAAACAGGATCAATCGGAGGAAACAAACAAGGATATCCGACACGCGTCATGGTATCTTATTCTGCTAGATCAGTCACGGGAAACCTCTAAACCGAATCACAACCAGTTTAACGTTTAGTAACGACATTTTTGCACCCATATCGGAACTTATCCATTGCCGGTCTTCGGTTTAAATTCTGTATCAGTGGTAATTTAAAAATTGATACAAAAGCTGGCGTTATACGATGAATAAAGTATCTTTGAAATTAAAGAAAAATATATTGTCTCTCCGCCCGAAAATAAAATGAGAATCAACGATTGTGTAGTTTTGTCCCTCATTTAAGTGACACTAATGTCCTGAAAGGGGTGCGTGTGGGTGGAAGAAGGGGAACTGGATTGTGCTGTTCTCCATCTTATTCTGTCCTGAACCCAGCCTCTTATCATCTCAATCCTAACATGAATTATGGTCGCTGTCTTCCACTGAGCTTCCTAAACGTAAACACCTGCTTGCCTCCAAATCTTCCCTATTCACTGCTATTTAAAATGTTATTTCATTAGCCTACTTAGCTGTGTGTCGGCGTTGCCCGGGCATTTATTTACCTCCAAAGTTATAGCGAGAATTAAACTCAACGACTCCTATAATGGACACTAATATCGCTCTTTTTCAATTATGTTATAGGTCCCTTCCTCCACCACCAGTACGGTAAGGATTCTTCCCTCCCTTGCCGCTCGGGAGTTGAAATTAGACACTTAATAATTCTAGAATTACACTATCAAATTCAGCGGCCCCGAAAATGTTTTATTCGAAGCTAATAATGGCCGTTTATGAATGTTTTTAAATTCCACCCCCACCCCTAGAGGAGGTGGTGTGTCTTAACCACTCAGCGTTTGCTCCTGGATCGTATGTAACATGTGTATAAAGTTTTATAGGAATTGGTCTCCGAATTTAAGATTGTATATGGAAATTTATTTCACCCCAACCCTTAGGGGCTGATCTACATCTTAACCAGTATGGTATATGTCAGAATGAAATTCCTTGACTTCCATAACCGCATATTTCAATACAAGTCTCAGTTATTTCGCGTTTTTTTTCCAGTAACACCTCTGCCTTATTTCCTCTACCCTTCCGCATCCCCCCTTTCAAATCCCTTCCTATGCTATTAAAGGGGAGTTGCCCTAAGTGGATTACCCTCATGTAGCCTATTGCCCTAAAAATAATAAAAAAAAAGTGGTTTAAGGTGCTGAAATTATACACTATAAAACATCTGGATAAAAACTATTGAATCACATTGACATCGAAAAGTAATTAATCGACGATAATATCGGCCGTTTTAGCATGTTTTTAAATTTAAGCCCCGTTCACCGCTAGGGAGATGCCTAAAGCTTCCAAAATATTACAGGAACCTACACGGGGGTGCGCACAACTAGCCAAAGTTTTATCGCAATTGGATGAATGGTTTAGGAGCGCATCGGGGACAGACAGACAGACATTCATTTATATATTGATAGAAAGATTTAAGGTTGCACACATATGTGAAGCACTAGTGTTTCTAATTGTCCACGGTTGTAAAATCCTGTTATCTACACATAATTTCAGTAATTATTTCCACAATCCAAATCCAATGTAATAGGTTTCTCTTCGCTTCCGCCATTCTGATTTTTATGAGTTCTTTGCTTCGACCTTGGCAAACCTCTGCATAAATATTCAAACTATTTTACTTCTTCCACGACATGCGATCATTTTTATATTAAGTGGACGAAGTGGAGCAAATGTATTCGTTGTTACTTTTCCGATGCTGAACTTTTTTTCAGGTAATTTAGAAACGTGCGAAACAAAAACCACGTCGGACGGACGGTTTACAAATGCTCCTTCCCAGTCTCACTTCGCAATGTACCTTATGTAACTCCGAACAAAATAAGTTGGTTCCGAGGAGATGTAGCTTCGTGGAAACTATTACACATCAACTACCAAACGTTTCTTTCTCCGTTCTGTTTTGCGTTAAGATAGGCCTGCACAACACCCACTTTGCGGCCCACGAAGACTTTGGTGAAAATTTATAATATTATAACAAAAAAAATAATCCCGCCCGTGTGTAGTCTCAATGACCATAACTTACTAGTCACCAACTGAAAGAAGTCGCTCGTCATATGTTTGTGATTGCAAGTAGCGATACTGTACTATTCGTTCTAAAAGCGACGTTGCAACTAATGCATGGACAACTCTACGAGAAGATATGTTCCACGTTTTTAGTCGATCACCCTGCAGGATTTCTACAAAAATCTGGAACACGAGTCTTTACAAAGTTACACTAAAAACTTTTAGTACATTTGGAACCACTTATATATGCGAACAAACATTTTCAATTATGAACATTAACAATTGCAAGCAACGCTCATGTGTGAGTGGTGATCATTTGGAAGACATCTTGAGAACAACTACTTCCAATCTATTTCCTGAATACGACAAACTTCTTAAAGAGAAGCTATGTAATGTGACTCATTAAATTTATTTTGTAAGTAACCAAAAGTTATTGATTAGTATTATTATTATTTTATTATTCCCCCCCCCCCCCCGCCCCCGCGTCATATTTTCTTTCTACGCGCACAAGTTTTTCAGTAAGTATTACGGCCTGACATTTTTAGTTGTGCAGGCCTGCTCTAAGGTTATACAAGTAAAGTCAAGAGGTTCTGCAACTCAAGGAATAAGACGAGTATAGTACTTCCTATTTTTCCTCATCGTAGATTTAATGAAGAGCTGAATTACATAATAGAATATCACTGATGTAAAAAAATATATATTAAATCATTTACAAAAATACTATTAAGATGAATTCATCATTCTTTACATGTTCTGCGTATCTGTACATGACAAGGTATGGCCAACGGAATTCGCTGATCGTCGTAATCAGACTAAAATAACTGCGCGTAACCAACAAGGAAGTTACGTCATAAATTATTTTTTAGAGGCGCTGTCAAATGCTCAGTCTATACTGTCAAGGTTAATCAACTCCTGCTTACCTTGGTCCTGCACTTTGACTCAGGCATATTTTAATTAATCAACGACATTAGACAGTTGCTGTGAGTAATTAGTTTCCCAGTTTATCATTGGGAAGATCACATGTTCGACTGTACAGTGTTGGACATTTATTTTTCTAAGCAGCATTCATATATATATATATATATATATTGTAATGAACAATAAAAATACCATTAAATAAATGGATTGCCCCACGTTGGTGAAGCCATAAATGCAATACACAATAAAGCCAATTAAATTATTTAAATGAAACAACTATTAATATTTCACCACACGTTGGCACACCAAAATGTAATGATCAATTATGAGCAATTAATTAAAAGGAAATTGATATAATGAAACATCCAATAATGTAATGGAGCATGAATAAAACATTTGTTGAAACTGACCCAACAATTAATTTATTATATTATATTTACATTACAAAACAATTACTTGCCGATATTTACAACAATTTTTTTATAAATAAATGAAGTTTTCTCCATATATCAGGGTATTTACTGGGCCTTTTAAATAAAGAATATTTATTCCCCTTTTAAACAATAAATTTACAACTTACTATTGACAAATGTTTTAATTTAAAAAAATCGAAACCTGACAAGATTCTACCTTTAATATAACGTTTACAATTTAATTTAAATGGTTTTTAACTCAGTGTTTTGTTCTGGTACCAGGGCAATTGGAAAACGTTCAGCAACACACATTCACTTTAAACAAATTACAGGCCACTTTTAGGCTGAATTTACACTTTATAACCGTTGGACTTTCACTATTGGTGGCACCTCGTGGAATTCCTCCTCGTCGATTCTCAAAATAATTTGGCGTAACAATCAGAAATTCATCAGAGTTACTATCTGCATTAATTACGTCCCACTTTGCTTTTCAATAATACGTCACATTGATTTAGCTTACCATCGCTTTCTGTCGTTTTTACTGCTGCCTGATTCTACTTTACTTATTAATATTTTAAATCCTCTCGACTATTCCCAACACGACTAATTTCTCTCGCCTCTGATAGCAGACTGCCAAATTTTAATTATTCAGTACCCGGCAATGTCTCGTCGCCGACTGCTTACTCCACCAACTTACGCGCGCCATGTCTCAACAATACCTTGCCTGTTCATATTCTCGCCCATTATTGTGTCTTTGTGTGTTTCCAGTTCAATAGTTTATAATTATTAACTATTAATTGCCCTTTAATTATTACAATATATATTGTAGTGAATAGCATCGGTAATTGGCCGCCCTTTGTCCGCGGGCCTGAGAGGGAATTAATTAAAAGTGCACGTGTGCCCGAGAGGCCCCAAGAAGCCGAGGGTACGCGTCCTTTTTTGCATCGTTTGGGGGGAGGAGTAAGGATATATACTCCGCACTCGGGTGAAAGGACAGACAGAGAGACTGAAAGTGGAAGAGAGGCAGGACTGAAAGTGAAGGGAGAGAGGCGAAAGGGGGCAAAATTTGGCGAGCTGTAACGAACAAGAGTTTTGGAGTGTGGACGTCCATCGCATGGAGGCCGAAGAAGAAGATCGTGGGGTGCTACAAGACCAGTGATCCGCTGCAAGTCGGCTGACGCTACGAGTTAAAGTAAGGGTCACCATTAATGTAAAGTGCCTTCAGACGTTAAAGATTTTTTTACACAGTACGGAACTAAGCTCTGTTTATGAATTTCCGCCGAGACGCCCACATTACCTTGTGGAGAAGGAGGATTTCATTTACCAATCCGGAGCTAATTATAGTTACTTTTTTAGCAGACTATATGTATATCTGCTGGCGCCCAATCAATTATTTTTATGTATTTTTTGTATTTTTATGTAATTAAGTTTTTTTATATGGTAATAAATCAAATCAATACAATATATATATATACATATATATATAATGTTAGATCACATTGACACGAGTTCGTTTCGGGCACTCGTAACAAAAATATTTTGACGTAACCAAATAACGCCACCTTTTACGTAATAATTACGCACAAAATGAAATGAAAAATAGTAAAAATACTTCCTACAAGCTTGCGCGGACAAATGAATAAACGTCGCAACAAACAACAAATACTAAATTACGATCGGCAATTCTAATAAAATGTTCTTTGTGTGACGTGAAATTACTCATTTACATCGTACGCTACTCCTAAATTTACTTCAGTAGTTCATGCATAGAGTATTTTAATGTCAACTTAATTATTAACGCCTGTATTTTAAATATTACTAGTGTTCTCGACTGTAAAGATACAAAAAAATTTTATAGCAAATAATTTTTTAATCGTACAAGTTTTGGTCCACATCTGGACCCGAATTTAAATGGTTAAACCACAGATGCTTTCTAACATCTTTAGTTTTTAAAATTTATTGACATTATAACTGCCCTGGGCTCCAAAAATGGCCGAAAAATGAATTTAATTAATAAACATTTGTACCAAATTCTTTTTCGTCCTTTGATGGCTGTAAATACGAATAATATTTTTATAAGTAAAAATACTAAATACATAGTAACATAGATGAATGGAAGCGTCCTAGAATCCGAATGGAAATTTAGCGTAAAAATAGGCCGCCGTCAATTCTATACTAGTTTGATTTATTCAGTCAGATATTGACTAAACTTAATATTGAGTTCTTCCTTACATAGCAAATCTCAATTTGCATTACTTTCACTCTTCTATGTGGTATTTTTGAATTTTGACATAATCTCTCGTAGTCACATTTTAAAAACCATACTTTCACTATTGCAGCAACGCGTTCTTTATAGGAAATTAGTATGAGATACAGGGTGTACAAAGTGATATATAATGGGTCTCACATACATTGTGTGAAATCATATAGGTATTGTATGCAAGTGTTGAAGATTATAGCTACTGTGGGGCTATCTCATTTATTTTCAAGACCGAAAAAAAAAATTAGACAAGTTACAGTATCAGAATTAAAAATGAACCATATGCTATACATAAAACCAAACTGACACTAGATAAGACAACGTACTATATAAATAAAGGGAAAAAAATTAATAGTAAGAATTCTGCTCTTAATAAGTGATTAGCATAATATAATAATTAAGAGTAGTAATGGAGCATTCACATCTGGGAATTAGTTAAGAAAAAGAGATGCTCAGTTGCTCAAGGCACGGAGAGATGAAAGCTGCGACCCCTCAGAAAACCCCTCTACCACCATCGGAAGGGCGTGGGACAAGTACCAAATGCCCGAACTACCTGATGCAGGTTTTTCTAGGATTTTCCCTGCATCACTTTTAGGCGAATGCCGGGTAGGATCCATAAACCATAGCCCGGTGGTCCTACTTAATCCTTGGCTACCTTCCTATAAAGTTCCGCATCCCCCTTTTCAAATCCCTTTCCTATACTATAAGAGGGGAGTTGCCACCTTGTGGATTACCTTACACATGGTCAGTTTTTTTTTAAAGGGCAACAGGCTACATGAGGGTAATCCACGTTGGGCAACTCCCCTTTAATAGCATAGGAAGGGATTTGAAAGGGGGCATGCGGAAGGGTTAACTACGGCCCCCGGGCTATGGTTTAAGGATCCTACCCGGCATTCGCCTAAAGAAATGCAGGGAAAACCCTAGAAAAACCTGCATCAGGTAGGTCGGGCATTGGGAATTTCTCCCACGCCCTTCCGATAGCGGGAGAGGAGTTTGCTGTGGGGACGCAGCATTCCCTTCTCCGTGCCTCGACCAGTTTAGGAGGCAGCTGGCCGACTATTCCAATGGGAATAGCGGACAATACTTACCGTATGCCCAAGGTCTGTGACCCCGGAACATACACCTCTCAAAACAGGCCGAGGTGCATTGGCTTGTGGGAACCTTAGTTCAAATACGGAGAGGAAAAGGCAGACCCAAACGTAGCCCCTTCGTATCTCTCCTAAAAGGTTCGACCTGCGAGAGAAAATCCTTCACAGGTTACCTGCGAGAGAATCCTCTCGCAGGCCAATTCATACACATGGTCAGTCCACACCTACAATATATATAAATATATTTATTAGCAATAAGCCTGTGGGAGCTTCCTCAGTTCTCAGATGGAAATTATTTTTTTCAGGGCTACCTTATTCTCTCTGTGCTTCTTCCGCATCCCACCTTTCAAATCTCTTCCTATGCTATTAAAGGGGAGTTGCCACCATGTGGATTACCCTCATGTAGCCTGTTACCCTAAAAATAATAATAATAAAAAAAATACTTCGACCTGTTTTGAGAGGTGTATGTTCCGGGGTCACAGACCTTGGGTATACGATAATAGTTGTTCGCTGTTCCTATTGGAACAGTCGCCCAGCTGCCTCCTAAATTGGTGGAGGCACGGAGAAAGGAATGCTACGTACTCCCAGCTAACTCCTCTCCCGCTATCGAAAGTGTATTGGACAAGTACCCAATGCCCGACCTACCTGATGCAGGTTATTCTAGGCTTTTCCCTGCATCACTTTTAGGCGAATGCCGGGTAGGATGCTTAAACTATAGGCCGGGGGCCCTAGTTAACCCTTGGCTACCTTCCTCTACCCTTCCGCATCCCCCCATTCAAATCCCTTCCTTTTCAATTAAAGGAGAGTTGCTACGATGTGAATTACCCTCATGTAGCTTGTTACCCTAAAAAATTAGATGAAGGTTCTCTCGGACTGAGGCGTAATTCTGGGGTTCCAGGCATGTAGAATTCGGTAAGAGTTGTCCGCTATACCTATTGGAAAAGTCAACCAACTGCCTTGTAAACTGATCGAGATATGGAGAAGGGATTTCTGCGTTCCCACAGCAAACCCCTCTCTCGACACCGGAAGGACGTGGGACAAATACCAAGTGCCCGTCGTCCCTGACGTAGGTTTTCTAGTGTTTATCCTGCATCATTTTTAGGCGAATGGCGGTTAGTATCAGAGCCCAGGGGCTCTCGTTAACCCTTCCGCATTCCCATTTTCAAATTCCTTCCTATCCTATTAAAGGGGAGTTGCCACGACGTGGATATATTTGTTAATGCGTTAACTGGGAATAAGTTTCAAAGTATTCGCCACGACTGTATTTCGGAAATAATAAATAAATCCAATTTTGATAGTAAAACAGTTGTACAATGCACATTTACCATTGTGCAGCGAACAGATTACCTATACAAAAACCATAGTTACCTAAAAATAGTCAGAGAAAGTCTAAAAACTATATGTGGGAGAGGATAAGTTGGAGTGAGGAGAAAGAAAAACTGTGACTTACTCAAAATCACAAATACTAAATAATTAAGTTGATTGATATAAATTATTATATCTATAAAAATTAATTTAAGCTAAGTATAAATTAAAATATTCAGTAATTGACATTAAAAAACTTGATAAATAATTATGTTAATAATTTCTAAATTGTATGTTAAACTTGAAGAGGAGATAAATGAGGACGAAACGTCGTTTATTTAACGTTTTGTTAATTAACATAATTTTCTAACAAGAAGGCATGTATTTGTTTATTTATATATGATATAAATTAATATATTAAAATTATGGTTTAAATTAAATTAAAAAACACAATTGATTTGTAGAACGAATTATTATTCTCGTATCTTTTTAATTTGCTACATTTATTTTAGATTGAAGGCTCGTTCACTGAGGTTCCTATAATTCACTTTATTAGTTTCAATTATTATTAAATTATAATTCAAAATCCTTCTATGTAACGGTGTAGTGAAAACCAGTAAAATTCTATATATAAAAAAGGCAAAATAATATATATTAGATATATCAAATACTGGAAGGGGATCTGTTCTCTCGCAGTGAGAACCCTTCTGGAGAGACGGAGAGGGCTAGGCTACCTTTGGGGCTGCCTTTTTGTACTAAGGTTACCCACAAGCCGAAGCACCACGACCTGTTTTGAGAGGTGTAAGTCCCGAAGTCGCAGACATTGAGCATACGGTAAGAGTTGTCCGCTGTTCTCATTGGAATAGTTGGCGATCTGCCTCCTAAGCTGGAAAATGGAATGCTGCGTCCCTACAGCCAACCCCTCTCCCACCAACGGAAGGACGTGGGACGAATACCCAATGCCCGACCTTCCTGATGCAGGTTTTGTAGGGTTTGTCCTACATCACTTTTATCCGAATTCCGGGTAGAATGCTTAAACAATATCCCAGGGGCCTCTACCTTTCCGTATACCCCCTTTCAAATCACCTTCCTATACTATGAAAGGGAAGTTGCCACCATGTGGATTACCCTCATGTAAACTGTTACTCTAAAAAAATATATATATATATATTGAATTTTGTGAAGTATGAATGTTATAGGTGATTGTAGATGAAGGAAGCATTCGCCGCTCTTACGTATCGTGCAAATTGCAGGCAGATTCTTCCCGAAGCAATTTGATCCGCAGTGAAGAAATAAAAACACGGTGGGAATCACCGACGACAAGTCATTGTCGACAAACTCTAGAGCTATTAGACGCAAGGCCACAGACTTGCCAACCTGCCGTGGCTCAAGTGCTAATTTCAGTGTAACAGTACGGTATATGCAAGACTCGGCTTAAAAACATACATAAAAAATAGATTCAAAATGTATCTACGATTTTGTTGAAATATACAGACAACGAATTCTGGTCATGATAGATCTTGTGAAGAAATTTCAGTAAAATTTCAATATATTCTGATTTTGACATTAAGAAATATAAAATTAATTTCATTATCATTTGTATGCTGATTTGTGAAGAAGAGTGAAATAATGGTTAGTATTTCAACCATTTACATCGTCAACAGAATTCAGTAAATTAGTCGGAAAATTTATTGTCATATTTAAAACATAATATTTAACAGACAACATTTCATCCCTGTTTGGGACCTCTACAGGTGTACAGTTACAATTCAATTCAGTTATAAAAAGTAAATTTAAGAAAATAACTATGACATACATGATCATTTATAATGCAATTACGTATAAATATAATTTATAGAGTCTTACTTAAATTTGCCGTAAGAAAATTTAGATTAATAAATTTATAACGTCCGGTTTTCACACACGTAGCAACCGAAACACAGCTGTTAAGAGTATTATTGAATTTTCATATAGCAATGGAAATAAAAAATTATATAGTACAGCAGATAGATCAGAATAATATATAAACATAAATTTTATTTCAATTATTTGTGTCATTTTTAACACATGGCCGAATAATAGATCTTATAAGCAATATTTCGCTTATCGTTGTGGAACAATATTTACATTCTTCATCTAAAATCTTTTTATTTTCATTTTTTTTATTAGACAAAACTTTTATCTTAAGATTATTTGTTGTTATATAGAGTTTACAGTGTATACAATTAAAATTCTGTACATAATTAACCTGTGAACTTGGCACTTAGGTTAATCCAGCAATTAACGTAATTTTGCAACTTTTTTCTTGTATCTTAATTTGTGTGTCTGAGGGGCATACATTGTTGGGTTATGAGGGTTCGCTGGTGATGTTCAATTTGATGGGATGGGTGCAATGGGTAGATGGGGTCTGCGGGTATGAGGCTGGGGTGGGTTAGGAGGTGCCAGAGTGTTCTGGGGGAAGGATTACGTCGATAGGGCGTTTTCTCTTGAGGCGACGTGCGTGTGGTGGTGGGGAAGGGTTGCTATGGAATTGCTGGATCATGGTGTTAGGATGGTTGAAGGTGCGTTTGATTAATGAGGTTACGGATTTGGTGATTATTGAGTTGACTGGGGGAAGTTTAATGTGTTGTTGGATGATGGAATTTCTGTGGTACCAGGGAGAGTTAGTGATGGTGCGAAGGATTATGTTTTGTTTGGTTTGGATTTTGGCTGAATGGGTTTTGGCTGTTGCTCCCAATATGGATGAGGCGTAGGACCAGGTGAGTTGTATAATGGAGAGATATACTAGGCGTTTTGTGCTGAGTGTGAGTGGGGATTTTCTGTTTAGGAGAGAATATAAAGTTCTGAATTTAAGGTTAATTATAGAGAGGAGGTGTTTAATATGGGGTTTGCAAGAGGGTTTTGAATTTATTTATTTCTGCGTTGTTTAGATAGAGGGGGATGTGCGGAGTAGGATTTTTGGAGTGTGTGAATGGGACGCTTACTGATTTGGTGGGATTTATGCTGATTCGCCATTGTTTGGACCAATGTTCTAGATCCACAAAGTAGTGATTTCTGGTGTCAGATTTATACATCTGAATGTTGTTGGAGTGAAATGAATTGTGTATGAATTGACAGATGAATATGGCTGCTGTAGCAGAAAGCTTCAGGCAACATATGTGACCATTGACTACAACGACATTTTGGAGACTTTTTGGATTTAATTATTTTGTTGGCATGCAGCCCGTAGATGTATCTAAAAATTCACATTATAAAATTTAAAGACGGTTTGTTTGTTATTTACTCAGAGTCTGCGAGGGCTATTCTCTCGCAGGCAGTACCTGCGAGGGATGTTCTCCCGCAGACAAAACCTTGTAGGAGAGACACCTTTTCCTCACTCCGTTTTTGAACTAAGGTTCCCACAAGCCGAGGTACCTCGGTCTGTTTTGAGAGGTGTATGTTCCGGGGTCACAGACCTTGAGCATACGGTAAGAGTTGTTCGCTCTTCCCATTGGAACAGTCGGCCAGCTACCTCGTAAACTGGTCGAGGTACGAAGAAGGGAATGCTACGTCCCTACAGCAAACTCTTCTCCCGCTATCGGAAGGGCGTGGGACAAGTACAGAATGCCCGACCTACCTGATGCAGGTTTTTCTAGGGTTTTCCCTGCATTACTTTTAGGCGAATGCCTGATAGGATCCTTAAACTATAGCCCGGGAGCCCTAGTTAACCCTTGGCTACCTTTCTCTACCCTTCCGCATCCCTCCTTTCAAATCCCTTCCTATGCTATTGAAGTGGAGTTGCCACCATGTGGATTACCCTCATGTAGCCTGTTACCTAAAAAAATCTGTTAATTAATGAACGTTTCTATATTTCAAAGATGTCATAATTAAAACCTGAAGAGGTGTTTAATGTGGGGTTTCCAAGAGAGATTTGAATCGAAGAGGAGTCCTGGGTAGGTGGTTTCTGTTTTTGTGGGTATTTCGGCGCAGTTTAGGTAGTGGATAGTGTGAATGGGACGGTTACTGATTTGGTGGAATTTATACTGATTCGCCATTGTTTGGACCAGTGTTCTAGGTGGCTGAGCGCTGACTGAAGATGTTGGATATTGGAGGTGAGAGAGGAGGTTTGGTAGGAGATCGCAATGTCTTCTGCGAAAAAGATTGTGCTTGTGGCGGGATGTTGTGGAATATCGGGGGAGAAGATGTTGTATAGGAAAGGGGCAATGACGCTTCCTTCTAAAATCTTGACATTGTGCCAATCGAAAGTATGTTTTTTTACAATAAATATGTTAGGACACACCTGAATAATTTTTTACGTTAAATTTCAAATGATTTTTTTATGTTCCTTGATTATAGTTTTTAGAATTGGTCGAGCAATAAAAATATTCAAACAATTCGGATACGACCCTAAAAATATAAATTAAAGCAGCTCACATGGTAGCTAATTGCTAAAAACATTCTCGTTATAAATAAAATATCTGGATATAAGTCAATCTCGATGTATTCCTCCTTTTAAAGTAGCTGAAGCTGCGATACAATGGAGATTCTGGTTCCAGGAAATCTTGGTTCAACTTGTTATTCTCTCAGATCATTATAGGAAAATGTTGACAACAACCGTGAAAATATGCGAGAGCGAGAACTTTCCCGGTGTGAATTGTGAAGTTGAATTCGTGATCTTTACCATTTCAACGAAATTGTAGATTCATATTTAATCTATTTGAATTTTGCGATGTATTTATTAGGCAGCAGCTATCCAAAAAAAAAATTCCCACCGATTCGGATCGATTTTAAATGTGTTTTCAAGTGGTCTCTCGCATATATCATACTGAGACTGAAATCAGTAACGACAAATATTTGTAACACAAGTGACCGCAATTCTCCTGACGTCAATGGCAGAGCATTACATAGATACGGTGTTTATTGATAAACATTTAACTCGGTCAGAAAGCCGAGAATTATTTAAATTGAGTTCCGTACTATGTCACCTCAAAGGGAGGAAATTACTCCAGAAGCTGAAATATTTAAGCTATGAAATGTACCAATAGAATAGTTTCAGTGCGGATTATATATCAACTTGTAAATTATTCTTCAGTGTATATATTATTAGCATTTTAATGCTTTCAAATCGGAACACGAATATATTTTAAGCCAATGACGACCTTCACGATTGTTCCCCTATTGGTGCATAATTTACAATTTGGGCAAAACAGTGTGTGGGAGAAGTTATGGGGCACGCTCAAGACTGTCGAAATAACAATTTTTGGATGATCAGGACTGGTGTCCATGTCAACGAAAAAAATTGTTTTCTAATTTCGACAATCCTCAGATTATAATTAAAATAAAATTATCAACAAAGAAGAAAGAAATTCGATATATTAACAATTTAAGAACTTTCAATTATTTTTAAAATCTGTGTCACATTAAGAAGTTCCAAAATAAATTATAAAACGTTGTGATTGTTTCCAAGTATGAAAAAAAATTAAATGAACAAGTAATTAAACAAATGTTTTCCGATTTTTCTGATTTACTGCCTATCACCATTATTATGTAATAAAAAAAATAATGGGACAGATTTAAGTCAAACGGGTTTGTTAAGATAAATAGTGGCACTTGTGTTACAAGGATCAATAATATACTTTACAACACCAATGTAACAAAAGATCTAAAAATGTGCTCAAGTGCAGTAGCTTTTGTTTACAAACTGGACTGAACACAAAATCTTAATTATTCTGTTTGTTAAAAACTGAAGAAATTTCAAATGACATTCAGTAAGTGTCTGAAATTACAGATGGTAAAAACAAATGAAATTTTTATACCATAAATGGCCAGGCCCAGTCTGGTATAAAAGTGTGCGGGAATATTTACATATAATAAAAATTGTAACACTGAAAAACAGGCAAATAATGGTACGGATAATAAATTTGATCAATAAAACAGTAAAGATAACAAACAATAAATTGGAAAAGGATAATTTAAAATTCAGTAGCATAATTACTACAAGTAGAACTTAAACATGAAATATTCTTTAATTAATTTATTAACTCTTTCGCCATTACATCATATAATGCATTGGACTAGCGCTGTTCTTCAAGACCAACAACAATAGGTGAGGGTAGGGGAAACAGTGAGGAGGGATGAGTGATTCCTTCCTTTCTATCTCATCGTTGCAACAACAATTCGAATGTTGTCGCTGTGAGCACGGTCGCTCTGAGCACGGCGCCATTATCACTGGCATTTCTCAATAAATGCGACAAACAACGCACTTCAGCACAATCATAACGCTTTCATTTCAAACGTAATGGGACCGTATTCCATCACGATTCCATGAATTTGTATTGATCGTACTTGAAAAATATACCACGCTAAAAATAAAAGTACAGAAAACGTTGAAAATCACGTAACCAGTAATAGAGAAACAAAATAAATGCTTCCATTGTTACATTTCCTTTACAAATGCTACAATGATTATTAAAAATAAATCTTTCACTTGAGTTCGAATCATGAAAATGTTTATAAGACTTATTTAGGTTTGTAATGATGACTGAAATTGAAATTTTTTTTACAAAAGTTATTTAAAATACCAAAATTATCCCTTTTTATTTATAATTCATGCATTCAATACATGAAGCTCTCGGCTACTTCCATTATCAACTAATTTAAGACGTCGTCTAGTGAACATAAATATGGATAAATAAGAAAACGCCTTATATTGACAAGAGGACGCATGCAAATTAGTTGATAATGCCAGTAGTTGAAATCTACATTTATTAAACGCATGATTTATATATAGAAAAGGACAATTTTTGAATTTTAAATAATTGTCAGATAACGTCCTTTCTGTTGAAGAAAATGTTTTTCGAAACTGAAGGCTTCGTTTATTACACTAATAGGAATAAGTAAAAAAAAATATCGTCGAATTATATCTCAGCCTCTTCGCCACAGGCTGTCATACAAGTAGCTGTTTCTCTCAACATATATCACGTCGAAAGCTTAAGAGTTTCGTATGAGGTTACGGATTATTTCCGATTGACGCCAGGCCAAAAACATAATATTTTTCTTATCGCTAGACCTACACGATTCTCAACTTTATCACCACGTTTACAGCGATCACATAGCTGAAACTGTACGTTGAACGTATTCGAATGTTTGAACAAAACCGTTAAAAAACTTTTATTTACTGTCAGGACAGAATTCAGAAAACTTACCGCCATTTTGTTGATATGTACAAGTTTTATCAATCGATCAGTGTAATAGTAAGAATAGATTTTAAAAATTAAATCACCGAAAAAATGCATGAAAAAACTCACATCGCTGAAGATTTTGCTGAATGTTCCATATCTCCTGGCTTTGTTTTCGTACGGACTTTCGTCCGCCGAGCCGACAGCCTTGAGCCTGGTAAATCTGCAAAGAAAAAGGTTTCAAATCAAAAACATACAACAAACATCGCAAAAAAACCTTCATTTAAAGCACAAAGATATGATGTAGGATATTGTGCACGAATACATTATTGAAAGCTTCGATATACTTAGTTCAATTTTCATTTAAATTAGTTACTGCAGGATCTTAAACTTCGGAAATAATAAATGTATTTTTCATTAAATACCGAGGCAGTGAGATTAAAGATACTTAGAAATGCAGGACTCTCTGTCCGTAGCTTCGTACAGGCATTTGATAAAATCTTAACATTCCACATTCATTTACGTAGAATTTAGTAAATTCTTATTTAGTTAAATAAAAAAACCTTTTCCTTGTTCTGCGTTAAAATGGGAAACATTTGGAACTCTGAACTGGGCTGGACGTGTTAGCAAAGACGGTTCAGTTAACCAACCCTCGTAATTAGTTTTTGATTCGATTGATTCGTAGTCATTTTATCTCGCTGGGTGTCCGGCGTTGTCCGGGTTGTCATATATCCATAACCCACGATAGCTTTTGCGTTATTTTTATGTAATGCACCTCGACCCCTATCCCTCATTGTGCTCACCTCCCATGCCGAAAGGGGTTGAACTCATTGACTCGGAAAAAGTTTCATGTAACGAATATATCGGCCGTTTTCACCTGTTCTAAAGCTACTGTGGATTAAGCAAAAAGTATTTAGTCAACGTAAAAATCAGCCGGTTACATTGTTAGAAAATTTCTACCTCCGCCCAGCCCCTCCCTCTCCCACGCTCGTTGTCACAATAAATCTCAGCGACATCTGTAACATCGGATTTGACGCGAATCTCGGTTG
The DNA here is from genome assembly GCA_037074705.1 of Zhengitettix transpicula. Lineage (NCBI taxonomy): Eukaryota > Metazoa > Arthropoda > Insecta > Orthoptera > Tetrigidae > Zhengitettix > Zhengitettix transpicula. The sequence goes on along the minus strand of CM073591.1, from coordinate 176,502,446 downwards.
TTTTTTGCGTCCGCTTTTTGTGACGCCCCTGCACCCCCACCCCTAAGGGTGTTCCTTTCCAATGCTGTATGGGGTTGAAATTTTACGCAGATAACATCGGTAGAAATAATATAAACTCTTTGACCACTAAAATATTTATCAGGCTTAAATATCGGCCGTTTCAGCATGTTTGAATATTTCCACCCCAGCTCCGGGGGGGGGGGGGTAGACGTGTCTCAGCCCGGCAGTGTTTGTTTCCTGGACGCAAGGAACACGTGTACGTAATTTGGTGAAATTTGCTCCATTGGTGTAGATTTTTAAACGGGACATACATACAAAAAAAACATTCTGTTTTATTTATTAGAGAGAGATAGATTAGGTGCATAAGAAAAAACTTTACAACTAACAGAAAACTTGCACAGTATATCTTGTTTGCGGGATGCTACATGTCGTGAAGACAAGAATATGAATAAAATGAGGAATTAACAATTCTGACTTCTTTTTAAAGAAATGTTAAGAACACCAGCCTATTATTAAATTTGATAACAGCCTGGTAAAATAAATGTTAAAAAACACCAGGCTATTATCAAATTTCAGAGTAATTATTTTTGACTAATTTGCTGGTATTTTGAACGTTTAAAATGAAGAATGCTTATGACAATATGAACAGTGTACTTGTACTGAAGTTGAGAAGAATGTACACATGCTACAATCCCAATTTTTATAGGGATACAAAAGGGAACAATTTTGATACTAATTGCTTTGATATTTTGAAAGTATACACGAGACTGTAATTGAATATCCATTGGCTATCTAAGTACTGGTAGCCTAATCGAGGCTAAATGGATTTTTCCGGGATAGTTTTCCTCAAAACATATCCAACAGAACTTCGAAATCATGTGGCGGCATTACAGGAAAGTTTTGAAAACATGTAAACAAAAGCTCATTGCCACAACTGGGGGCTTCCATTAGTGTTTTCCGTATTCACCTCCCTTTTCGTTTCTTATGTTCATTCCTCCGGTCGAAAGGAAAAATAAATTGAATTTACAAATTACTCAAAAGCTTTACTGGACATGATAATCACTTGATTAACACCGAAAAAATTTCGTAAGTCTGGACACGGAACGAAGTATACATATTGTTCCGGAACGGCCAGCTGCCTCCTAAACCGGTCGAGGCACGGAGAAGGGAATGCTGCGTCCCCACAGCAAACTCCTCTCCCGCTATCGGAAGGGCGTGAGAGAATTACCCAATGCCCGACCTATCTCATGCAAGTTTTTCTAGAGTTTTCTCTGCATTTCTTTAGGCGATTGCCAGGTAGGATCCTTAAAATATAGCCCGGGGGCCCTAGTTAACCCTTGGCTACCTTCCTCTATCCTTCCGCATCCCCCCTTTTAAATCCCTTCCTATGCTATTAAAGGGGAGTTGCCCAACGTGGATTACCCTCATGTTGCCTTTTGCCGTAAAAAAAAAGTTTCGCAACTATATCGAAGGTCTGCGAGGGCTATTCTCCTTGTAGGAGAGATACGAAGAGACTACCAATTGGTATGCCTTTTCCTCTCCGTTTTTGAAGTAAGGTTCCCACAAGCCGAGGCACCTCGGCCTGTTCTGAGAGGTGTATGTTCCGGGGTCACAGACCTTGGGCATACGGTAAGAGTTGCCCGCTATTCCCATTGGAAATTGGTCGAGGCACGGAGAAGGGAATGCTGCGTCCCCACAGCAAACTCCTGTCCCGCTTTCGGAAGGGCGTGGGACAAGTATCCAATGCCCGACCTACCTGATGCAGGTTTTTCTAGGGATTGTCCTGCATTTCTTTAGGCGAATGCCGGGTAGGATCCTTAAACTATAGCCCAGGGGCCCTAGTTAAGCTTTGGCTACCTTCCTCTACCCTTCCACATCCCCCCTTTCAAATCCCTTTCTATGCTATTAAAGGGGAGTTGCCACCATGTGGATTACCCTCATGTAGCTTGTTACCTTAAAAAAAATGTTTCGCAAGTACTATGGTATACAATATTGTGGAAAGAAGTAAATTACTTTATAACTCCAAGTTCCATCAACACATCTTCAAATTGGCCGAAACACCTCAATTTCCGATGAGTACCTTTTAAACTTTATTAACAAACAGACAAATATATTGAACAAAATCCAATAGCCCACTCGTCCCCAATCTACTCAATCCAATTCTTTTATCGTACGCATTACAAGATCCTCAAAATTTTAAAGAATACCAAATATCCATCTAGTAACACGCATTCCATCTTGATAAAAACGCAAGGGCCCACTGACTCCTATAGAAAACAGTGTGTATATTACAAAATCTCTTGTTCTGTTTGAAATTACTGCTTCATAGGGCAAACAATACGTGCAATTACTATACGTATTAATGAACATTTTTAACATTGACAAACAAACAGCAGTCTCCAAACAGATCATCAATTAATTGTTAAAATACTAAGGTATCTTTCTAATTCTTCTAGAATTGTATCCTAAATGTTTTATATTAAATATAACATTAATTAATTGCAATTAACGTACAAACTGATTCTACGAAACTCCACAAAAGCCAAGATCCCCTTATTGTTAGACTAAGTTCTTCTCTTTTGTATTATCTTTGCGTTTGAGTACCGTTTTTGCTTCGCTTTCCAGTTAGTTACGTGGTTGGGAGTTTTGCCCTTTTAAATCACCTGACGAAAGCAACAAAGAAAGCAAAAAAGATTGGAGAACCTTTATTTAGTATTTATTTTAGCACTTTCTTTGTCTGTATATTGACTATTTATTTATATAATTAGTATAAATTTCTCACAGTGCTCAAAATAGGAATAGGCTTAGAGAAATAGAAATTCAGTACGTTCACTGAAACAATTGACGATGAATGGGAATAACGCCTATTGTATTGGAAGGCATGAACACTAATAGAGGATGTGGATGGGCGTTATATAAAAATAATGCCAATCAACCGAGATTAGTGTAAAATCAAGGGTTATAGATATCAATGAGTTAAATTCTAAGATTTACTACGTCAGTTAAGTTATAGTTCAGCCCCTAGGTGTAGGGGTGGGGAGGATGTGGGTGAAAGGCTGTTATATAAAGTAATGAGTAAACAACCGAAACTGGTGTTGAATCTGGGGTTATGGAAGTCACTGAGTTTAATTCTGATATTTAACAATACCGGTAAGTCGTAGTTCAACCCCTAAGAGCTGGAGTGGAAGAGGGCCGTAAAATATCCGCGTACAATCTTAAACGCGTACAGAAATTTATTGCAAACTTTATACACATGTTAGGATCCAGGAAGAAACACGGAGGGATTAAGACTCATCTACAAACTCTAGGGGTGGGGTGGAGGGAGTGGCATTTAACAAACAATCGTAAACGACCATTATTAGAGTAGAATAAAACTTTTACGGGGTCACCAATTTTGATAGTATCATTCTAAAAGTTTTAAGTATCTAATTTCTACTCCAAAAGGAAAGGGAGGGAAGCACACGTACGGGAGGTGGTGGAAAAGGTTTACATTAGAAATAATGCAATTTCGGGGCTATACGAGACGCTGAGTTTAATTCTCGCATTAACCATGGCAGGTAAAGGAATTTTATGTTCCTCAACGTGGGGTTGCACGTGGTTGATAAGAAGTTACCAGCAGTATTATTGATCCTCTTAACGCGTATTTTTTTATTTTCTTGGGTACCAGCTATATTTTTGGTCTCTAATAAGTAAAAAGTTGTATTTTTACTCCTTTAAGGTACTAGGAGTATTTTTAGACTGTATTAAGTTATTAGTATATCAAGATTGAGATGACTATTAAAAGTTACTCCTAATTCAGTGCCGGTGTCAACTATAATAACGGCCTCAAAGGGTGTACCTAGTAGCACAGACAATCTTTTTTGCTTGTAAATGTAATAAGAAATCTTCATTCTTAAAATTTTTATCGCACCACTCTTTCAACGTAATTAAATCCTCTTGTAATAATATTTTTATTACGGGCGATTATTTGACACTGCTCAATAGTAAACATAATTATATCTATGTAGGATGTGAACTGTCATTGTCTGTGTAGCGACTGACTTTGCACTATTATTGTCTTTGGACCGTGGAGGGTGAGATAATACAGTTGCTGAAGTAGTTGTTGATGAGACGTTTTAGGAAATACGTTTTTAATTGAAGCTGGCTTAAGTCTCTTTTTCTGTAGCTGCGAAACCTACATCGAATAGCTAACATTAAAAGTAGAGCAATCTCTGACAATGCGGGCTGGAACTTTGAACTTAACTAGAAAAAATAATGAGGAGCCTTTAACTTTGAGATTATTCACTTCCTTCAAATCTTTGCCATTTCAACAAATAATACGTAGTAGTTGACTACCTTTTGTTACTACTTTATTTATGAGTATCACGATTGAGATGACTATTAAAAGTTACTCCTAATTCAGCATCGGTCTCAACAATAATAACGGCCTCACAGGGTGTACCTAGTAGCACAGACAATTTTTTTCCCCTGTAATAGTAGTAAGAAAGCTTAATTCTTTAAATTTTTATTTCACCACTCTTTCAACGTAATTAAATCCTCTTCTAATAATTTAATATCATACGAATTTCTAATAACCAAATAAATTTTCAGATTGTCTGCAAATGACAAGTATTTATAATGTTAAAAACATTTAAGAATATCGTTTATAAAGAGAATGAACATGATAAGCCCAAAGTGTGATCCCTGATGCACACGCAACGCAGACAAATATTCATGTAGCGTACAGTTTTGTAGAGCTTGACATCAAGCTTCCGATCAAGTAAATAGCCTATGAGCCAGTGCCCCTGAGATGCCAACTTTCCGCAGATATATAGCGCATTAGGAATTTACTTTGTCAAACGCCTTTGCATAATCTGTATATATTGCGTCGACCTCAGGACCATCCTCTAAAGCGTCCACTATATCTTGGGTTAAATCGACAAGATTTGTGTGAGTTGATCGACCTCTGATGAAACCATGTAGTTCTGGTAATGGCGTGTTCCCCAACGCAAGAGAGCAGTGGATAACCAAGGTTCTTAGTAGTTAGAAAATAGCGTTTAGTGACTGACTTACGGACATACTTCTTTCTAAAATAATTGGCGGAATTTAGTCTGGCCCACTAGGCTTTTAACAGTTCAGTTGTTACAGCTTACTACCTATAATATAGGTATATGGAACAGAACCCTTCAAAATTTATTATTCGTACTGATTCCATGGATGTTGATTAGTTATAAAAACTGCATTACAGTACCTATTGTGGCCTTAAAATAAAGAAATCGACCTAACTGAGGTAGGTTTTTGAAACTTCTCCAAAACACCTCTGGCATCAGTCCCTGTGGCATGACGTCACAGAACATGTCCGAGTGAGGTTCCCTTTACCACAAGCGGCATTCTGCGAGTATAGTGCATTGGGGCAAGATTACCTACAGTCTTATCATCCTTATAAGTCACTCGACATGTTTTCTCAAGCTAGCTTTTTGATTACTTAGCTTGTTTACAAGATTTATTTTCAGTCATTACATTTGGTGGACGAATAAGCTTCATTGCAATAAATACTTAGATGTGTTTAAAACCACTGTAGGTCATGACACTGCATGTAACGACGTCCCAGGACTAATAGTGAATCAGTGAATCTCCCACTCTATCCTTCAGAGACAAAGTTTTCTAGCACATTGATACAAGATACGTCGTCCGCTTCACTGGATCAGAGGGCTTTTCAATTTCCAGTTCCTCACAATCAATTGTTGCTTTACGTTACTCTATCTAACCCTAAATGACATTTGTAACAGTTACAATATTTTTTCTTATGTAGACGCTTGACCAGTTATTTTAAAAGTCGAGACAGTTTGGGAACAAATTTTTAAAAAACTGCAGCTGCTGTATGAGCAGATATTCCAAATTTATCACATAAAATGGAAAAACGTTCACCTAATCTAATTTTTCTAAATGTTAAAAGTATATGATGTTTTGGCACCATCAGCTGATTTTGTAATAAAGTAAAAATAAAACCATAATCATCTGGAACTCTAATATAATTTTGTTTTTCCTGAAAATACTTTTTTCCATTATCTCCTTCATTATTAATTATTCATCCTTTCAAGAATCTGTATTTCTGCTTTAAGAACCTCAACCAGGAAATCTTCATCACTCTCTGATTCAGAATCAGTGCTTCAGGGAAAACTTGAATAGCTATCTGTTTCCCTTAAGTCTACAAAGTAATTTTTCTACTCTTTAATTGGATATACTACAGTATCATAAAAAACAGTTTTCCGAGGTGAAGTAGCATCATTACAGACTTCCTACTTGCTTCTAAAGTTAGGAGTCACTTTTACTCCAACACTTGTAGTGCACACTGATTCTTCTACAGAATTTTCTGAAGCATCTGGAATATCTGCAACATTGTTTTCGGAGGAAGACATTGACGAAGTTGTCGACGTAATCTTTTAGTAGCTGCTGCTCTTGGTTTAGGAGCTGCTGGCCTCTTCTTAGCACGCTGACATGGAATAATATGGATATACATTATATTGCATAAATATTCGTCCTCCTACTAATATAAATTTAATCCAGTTCCCCATGTCCTCCAGATATAAAAAAAAAATCAAAGTACTAAGTTTAAAATTCCGATTAAACAGTACGAAAGTACAATAATATAAAGATGCAATAAAATGACTGTACAATGTTTTTATAAAATACACACATGCTAATTAATTGACATTTATACTTCTTATGCGCCAAGCAATGATAATAGGAATAAGTTGCCATAAGTTTAATATAAATCGTAATAAAAAACAATACACTGTGGAATTTGATGAAATATTATTTACGCTTCCTGCAACCACATTTTTATTCTTCTTAAAGGATCTTTCGGCACGTGAAGGAATAGTTTGGTGTTTTTGCAGAGTGGCCTGATACTCCACACATAACTCTTCTTTGTACTTCCTAATGGAAAACTACAAGCCATTCCTCTCTATCTATATACAATTGCGATTTCACGGAAAGAAGGAACCATATAAACTGATTTGAGACTCCACAAAAACGCCCGGATTACTTACGCTTCTCACTCACTACGCCGCGGTCTAGAGAAAGCGCGACACGTGGACCTGTGCTTCAGCATCACACCAATGACAACACGTTTACGGTCACGTGCGTATTTCAAAATTTCGGACCAAATTCTACGTCGTTTTACGACAAAATATGCAGAAGTACTAGTTCGCACATGCTTTTCTGAAATTTATGAGTCATATAAAATTGAAAAACACCCAGATCATGTAGAATAAGAAGTAGACGTGTGTTCCCAATTGAGAAAAGTGTTCATTATAAAGGTTGAACTGCAACTAACTGAAAGGAGCCTCAGACCCCACTATAATACAAGTGAATAAAAACTATGCCAAATAACTTGTCAACTCAGACTGATCATTTTTTTCATTTTCACAGTATTTCATCTGTGTTGGAGCACTCAGAATTGACCTTTTACAAGCCGTGTAGCTCCAAAAAGGGGCTGGGTTTTCCCGAAGGGTCTTTTCCGTATTCTGGATAAACCGGTAGTGGTTATACCTTATTTACGACTTCACAATATCCTAAATCTACTCAAACTTCAGAAGCTTTCATTCTCTTATCCGAACACGAGAATTCACACTACTTATGTGTTACTCTCTTCTGGACAACCACGCTCGGGAGTAAACCACTTAAATTTGGTTATACAGCATTTGTTGAACAAAATAGAAATGCAAATACAAGAATTTATTGACATCTGTTCGGCCGGTTTTGAGGTTTACCTTCCTCAAATGAGCCCACATACAGAAACAAAAGAACTATTTATATATACATACGTATGAAACAATCGTCTTGTTTGACAATACACACAATGAATATTGTTTGTGCGTTTTGCTTTCGCTGGAGGTTTATTAAAAGAATGAATAGGTGGATTGAAGCAAAGATTGTTCACCGATGTTTGTAGTAATTAATAACTTGTGTTGATCAGAGTAAAAGTAAACTACAGTATCAATTATTTGTTTCAACGTTAATATACCACTGTGAACAAAAAGTAAGGTGAATTTGTTTATAAAATAAAAATTCTTTATGTATTCTTCCAAATCAATTTCATCCCCTTCAAAGTAATCCCCGTCCGATAAAACGCACTTTTTGCAACGCTTTTTCCAGTCCTCGAAACAGTCGGAATAGTCTTTTTCTGGTATAGCTTTCATGACCTTCTTCGATTCGGTTTTTATCTCCTCAATCGTGTCAAAACGGCGTCCCCGCATTGGCCTTTTGAGTTTGCTGAATAGCCAGAAGTCGCACGGAGCCAAATCAGGCGAATACGGTGGCTGCGGAACGATATGAGTCGAGTTTTTAGCAAAAAAAGTCACGAAAAACCAATGCAGTATGACATGGTGCATTATCGTGATGAAGGAACCAACAGTTGTTCCCCCATAATTCCTGCCGTTTCAGACGAATAGCTTCACGCAAACGACGCATAACGCTCAAATAATATTCTTTGTTGACAGTTTGGCCCGGCGGAAGGAATTCATAGTGCACCACACCACAATAATCAAAGAAAACTGTCAACATGACCTTGATTTTCGGTCTTGCTTCACCTTTTGCACGATATTCGCTGGATTCGTCGGTGGTTTCAGGGTCGTATGCGTAAATCCAAGTCTCGTCTCCAGTAATGATGTGTTTCAAGTGGTCCTGATAGTCAGACAGCAAAGTTTCACACACATCAACGCGACGCTTTTTTTCCAAAAATTTGGCACCAATCGAGACTTGACGCGTTTGACACACAAAACATTCTTCAAAATGGTTTGGGCTGAGTCAAATGATATTCCAACACTATCAGCGAGATCTCTAATTGTCCATCGACGATTTTCAAGCACCAAATCTTTGATTTTGTGGACGTTGCCCTCGTCGGTAGACGTTGAGGTCGTCCAGAGGGCGGTTCGTCTTCAACGCGTTCTCGGCCCTCTTTGAAGTCGTTGTACCACTTATAAACGTTTTTTTGTGCCATAGTTTGATCACCAAAGGCCTTCCGCAACATTTTCAACGTGTCCGCACAAGAATATTCGTTCCGCAAACAAAATTTGATGCAAGTTCTTTGCTCAACAAAATCACCCATTGCAAAAATCGAAAAATTCTCTTTTGGTTGTTTACAAAAACACGTGTAACTCGGAGATAATTAAACCATTTAACAAACAGACGCTTGGCAAATATAATAGACAGTCCTACCAACCTAGGAAAAAAAAATTTCTGCCTTCCTAATACCCGGGAGTTTGAAATAACAATTTCACCTTACTTTTTGATCAGAGTGGTACGTATGAATCAATCGTCTTGTTTGCCAATACGCACAAGGAATTTTGTTTGTGTGTTTTGCTTTCGCTTGAGGTTTATTAAAAGAATGAATAGGATGATTGAAGCAAACACCTATGTTTGTAGTAATTAATAACTTGTGTTGATCAGAGTAAAAGTAAAGTACAGAATCAATTATTTGTTTCAACGTTTATATATGTTCAGTTACGTCCTAGACCGTTCAACAACCTGAGTTACTTTCTCATAAATTTCCAAGACTTTCGCATTCCAGTCTTTAAAATCTGTTCGTAAATATTTACAGAATCGAAAATTTGGGCCACCCGTGTGTCAAAATCAGCAGTACAGCTGTGTCAACGTGGATACAGTTATAGGACGTGAGTGGTTTAGTAGTTTGAACATTGCACCTAGCTGCTAAATACCTTGTATTCCTACGAAATCCGAACACTGTAGTGCCATCTGCTCCTGACAGTGGTCGAGGGGTCGGCACTTTGTACATATTCCCGAAGATTTCCGTTACCGACAGGGGCCTTTGTTTCCGATTCCTCGTGTCCATCACGTTACAGTTCCTACTGTTTGGACAGTAGTTCTGATCCGTGCTAAATACCTACATAAGCCACTTACTCTTGAAGCGCCGCTAGGGACTAATCTCGGACACGGATTTTCGGAGAAATTTAACTGTACTCAGAAACTGTTATGACGAAATGAACTAAAGCTGTACAACGGAATTTCAAACTATTAAATAGAAACGGACAGTTACATATTATCTCTATATATTTAAAAATGAATGTCTGTGTGTCCCCTATGCACTCTTTCACCATTCATCCGATTGCAACTTTGGTGAGTTGTTGTTCGCACCCCCGCGAAAGTTTCTGTCGACATTTCGAAGCGTTAGGAAACTCCCAAGGGGTGAACGGGGAGAAATTTAAAAACATGCTAAAACGACCGATATTAGCGTCTATCAATTACTTTTTGGGGGTATATGTTAGTAATACTCTCTATCGAGATGTTTTTAGTGTATAATTTCAATCCCTTGAATCACCAATAAGATAGTGAAAGTGACATAAAAATAACGCGAAACAGCCGAGATAGGTGTCAAATCCAGGGTTATAAAAGTCAATTAAATGATGACCAAGAGGTTAGTTTCGAATCAATTTCTACTCCGGGTTGATATAAATAAATACCTGGGCAACGCCGTGAACTCAGTAATACATAAAAGGAATTCATTAGGCCTTCGCAACCAATACGCGTAACAAACACTATTCTTTGAGACACGATTGTTGCATCGGTGTAATGGAGCGTACACGTTGCATCCAAATTTTGCTGGAAGTATAGAGGTTTATCCATACATAAAAATAACGCGAAATAGCCGAGATTGGTGTCAAATCCAGGGTTATAAAATTCAATTAGTCACATTCACAACGTCAGTTAAGTTGTAGGTCAGTCCCTAGTTGTCGGCGTGGGGGACGATGTGGGTGAAAGGCAGTTATATAAAGTAATCAGTAAACAACGCAAACTGGTATTGAACCTGGTCATTGAGTTTAATTCTATCATTTACGTTACTGGTTAAGATGTAGATCAGCCCCTAGCAGTGGGGGTGTAAGGGGGTGAAACAAATTGCCGTTTACAATCTTAAATTCGTAGACCAATTTCTGCCAAACTGTATGGACATGTTACTTACGATAACGGAACGAACACTGAGAGGTTTAGACACACCTACCACCTCTGGGAATGGGGATGGAATTTTAAAACATCCCTAAACGACCATTATTAGCGTCGAATAAAATGTTTCCTTAATTGCTTAATTTGATAGTGTAATTCTAGAATTTTTATGTGTCTAATTTCAACTCCAAAAGCAAATAGAGGGAACCACCCTTATCGTACATGTGCCGGTGGAACGGTTTTTCAAAAAAAGTTAATGTAAAAAACGTACATTAATTTATTGATTGTGCTAGTACAGTCAGATAAATATCAATATTTATAGTTTCAATCCAAGAATAGAGAGAAAGCTTACTCAAGCTCAAGCCAAAGAGGCCATGAAATTCAATTCAATTAAAGATACTTTAATTGTATTTATAGTTTCTCTTACTCCACATCTCCATATTTAGAGTAATTCCTTTCTGAAGTGAAAGTTCGTAGGTTGCGGTAGTTTCAGTTGACGTTTGGGGCTATACGAGCGTAACGTAACGGAATATACGTAACGTCAAGGACGTGAAGACACATCTCATCCATACACGTCATTGGCTGAGCTCCAAGCAGAAGCTGAAGCGCCATGTACATTTTAACATTGCTTGTTTCCTCCCACCGCAGAAGAGTTACCGATTACATACTCACATCTCATGCATACGTAATATAAACCCATTACTTCATCATTATATTTGGATGAAGCTATGGACCCATAATAAATATCAAATAATAATATATACCATATTAATAACATTAAGATCCTTTATTTATAAATCGGGCACGAAGTTCCAATATTTTCAACTCTAGCTTCAGAAATCCTTGTATTAACAGATTAGGAAGAAAATCAGGGCAAGAAAGGGAATCGATTCGGGATCACCGCTAAGGATGCGACAGCTCTAACCAATGACCTATACTTGTCGACTCCCGGTAACACGGGAGATTCCTCTATACATTGTATAGGTCGGACCACAGACTCTCCTACAATTTACATATTCACACTTTTCACGGACTACTTATAAGACTTCAATGAATAATAGATATTTCGAGCAACTTGATCTTAGGTACATCGAATTATATATAATTCAAAAGGTAGAGATATAACAATCATGACAGATAAACCAGAGAGAGGTTTATCGAGCGTAGTTGACAGCGACGAAGTTCTAAATCTGAAGAAGTGAATAACTAGATTCACAGGATCTCTCTTTGATTTTTGTCTGGGTTTCATATATTTATTCTGTGTTCCCTTTGTTCTTCTTCCCCTTTTTCTAAAAAAAACTTATAATAATATTACCTCACCACTGTCTACAAATTTCAAACCTAAAAGAAATTCTTTAAATCATTCTCTGCTCTAAAGCTATGAAACTGAATAGCTCGATGTTTACAGCGACCGCGTACTAAGCATGATTGAAAGTATTTGTTCTGTTCTGGAATTACTTCAATTACTCAGTCGATCTTTGAAGTTTCGCTTCGAACGCACGTGGCGACTACACATTTGGTCTCTTTTTCTTTTGTTTGCATCAACTATATCTTACTTTGACTTCGACTTGTGAATAGCCAAAAGTATGGTTCCGGTTCGAACCCTCGGCACTGGCGTCCAGATTTGATTCTTGAACGTTCAAGCGTGTTCGTTAACAAAGCATGTGATTATCAAAATGAGTATAACTGAAGAGATAGTTACTTGTTAGTTATGTCAATTTTCGATGCAATTCAAATGCAATGCAAATTCGCAGTCCTCCACTGGCCCGGGGTTGTAATTAGAGCAGGCCGTATCTAACTGTAACACGAACCTTTGTTACAGCATCTTAGTAGTGTAAAAATTATTTAGAAAACAATGACGCAAGAAAACACTGTGTTCTGAACAGGATATGCTGTATGTAAAATAACTTATTCGTAAAAGTTATGAGATGATAAGTACTCGGTTTAATTAAAAGACCTTTGTTGTATATCCCGTTCGTAAGAATATAATGATTTTTTAATGAATAATTTACGTTACGATACTATCACGTCTTCAAGAGGGAGTTCCTTCTGACAGAAATACTCCCCCCCCCCCCAGTCTTCTACTGCGCATTTCATACGAGTTTCTACCATCTCAGGAACTATACTTATTTGAAATTAGGGCAAACATTTTTTAAAATAATTTGTTTTTAGGCTAATATACTTTGACCTATCCTTTCCAACTTTTTCGTTGGCGACAAACATAGGGTAACTTAGGTAGAATAATAAATTTCATTTCTGACCACTCCCAACAACATAATAAAACAATAGTTTTTAATTTAGTAGACAAAGACCAATTCCACAAAAATAATTTCAACATAATTTTAACACGCTTTCCCTAAATTCTTACCTACCTAATTTCATTTATAAGCAAATAAAAATCTGATTAAATCTCATTAAACCAAAAATAATGCATAAAATACTTGAAATAATAAAAAACAAAAAAACCTACAATTTAAATGAACCACCCCATATGATAAGTATAGTGTAAGGATAATTTTTAGATCATTGAATAATTTAAATTTTTTTTAATCAAAAAAATAGAATGCCATTTATAAAATTGATAATCTTGTTATATTGGTCAGACAAAAATTTGCCTTAAAAATTAAGGAACAACCAGTACCAAAAACATTCCGTATTTTCGGAACATGTTTACACGAACAACTACAAGTATGACTGAAATATTTTAAGATTATGGATGAAGAGAGTAACTACTCTCCAAGATTGATGAGTGAAATGCTACACATTAGGTCTAATAAAAATTCTGTAAACGTAAAAAATAATTTAATGATATAGTTTGACTTTTTAAGAGTAATTCTTGCTAAATAATAATACAGAGTGTTTGTTTCTTTGTTTGTGCGTATGTATATACACACCCGTGAAGCAATTTTCACCAAATTTCGTACACGTATCCTCGCGACCAGGAAACAAACATTTTCAGGGTGAGACACGTCTATCGCTTCCAGGAACAGGGGTGGACGGTGGTGGAAATATACTAACATGCCAAAAAGGTCAATATTTAAGTGGAATAAATATTTTTAGAGGTCAAAGAGATTTACCCCTTACAGAATGGGAATCTTAGGGGTAGGGATGGAGTGGTGTTACAAGAAAATAACGCAAATACAATCGAGAATGGAGTCAAATCCAGGGTTACGGAAGTCGCTGAGTTTAATTATGGCGCTCAACTTGCCATTTAACCTCCAGGGGCGGGGGTGGAAATTTTGAAACATTCAGAGACAGCCGATATTTGCGTTTTTCAGTGTTAATTAGATTGATAATATTTCTACCGATGTTATTTGTTTATAATTTCAACCCCTTTCTGCATGGGATGGGAGCCTACTTAGGGGTAAAGGTGGAGGGGCGTTACAAGAAAATAACGCGAAAACAACCGAGAATGGAGTCAAATCCAGGGTATGACAACCCGGGCAACGCCAGCCACCTTGCTAGTTACAAATAAGCCTTTTAACGTAAAAAATGTTTTATAATAAAAATTATACAACGTTTCGTCGCTATTTGCGACCTCCTCAGGTATAGAATTATCACACTATATAAAAAACAATACAATAAAAATAAAAATTTGTAATCCACCAAAATTTATATTATTACGTTATCTGCCAAATCTATCATAATTATATATTTTAATTATTGTATTATGTTTGTTTTATAGTGTAATACTTCTAAAATAACTTCGCAAATAACAAATAAAAGTTGTGTAATTTATATTACAAAATCATTTCCTGACGTTACAAGACTGCGTTTTATTTGTAAAAATATTATACTAAAATTCAATTGTATTTATTGATTGTGTTTCATCACGACTCTTTCCATGATTTCCTAATTACTCTTTTGACTGTTATAAATTCAGTTACAACCATATAAGTTCTTTTAACTGTATGTATTAGGGAAATTATAGAATTTTAAAATATAGAAGTATACTATTTACATAAATAATGAGCTAAAAAGCAGAAAAAATGACAGAAAAAAGTTTCTGTAATTCTCGTTGATTTCGTCAGGTGACAATCAGAATGTTTTTTTGTGTTTAACTTCGTTTTAGCTTGGCTTTTGAGTACTTCGCCTGGTTTTTGCGGTGCGTCGTTCTTGCCGGTCTAACGTTTTCGAATCACCTGACGAAAGTATCAAGGACTGCAGGAACTGTGTGGTATTTATTTTATCACTAAATTTTGTCTGTTACTTGGCTAATTATTAATGTAATTTAGATGTATTGGCATTGTTCATTCTTCAGTTTAATTCGACCGTAGAGTTTGATGAAGGAAGTCCTCATTGTACTTCATACGAATATAAGTTGATACTTTATTTACTATTGTTTTAATATTCAATCACTTAACTTGAATTTCACTCTTTTTATATAATGTTAAACACGAGAAGAGGTCCCAAATAAATAGATGAAACGTTGTTTTTCTTAGATTTTTTTATTGTAAACAATAATTTCTTAATGCAACTATTAGTTCATTTAATGTATAAATTTATTGTGACTGTTCTTAGTCATATTTTATGCTTTTATAAGAGAGATTTGTAACGTTGCTTGAGTTTCGGCAAGCACGTGAGCGCACCTGAATACAACGCAGACTCGGCCTTGACTGCTGACTCGTAGCCTCGTAATTGTATGAGAGTCGCGTCTGTCCAACACTCGGCACGCACTTCGCACTACAAAAAATCCCCAACAATGACACGCAAAGGTGCGACAAAGCACTAGCTGCATGCCATGACCAGCGAGTGACGTCTTATTTAACAGCTTGCCATAAAACTACTGCTTTAACTTGACGCGCCAACTTCTATTCCTAGCTCACACAAGGAAAAAGCTCGGAATTTACACGAATTTATACAATCGTTGCTTTAAATAAACTACACATGTTTTTTGTGTGTAAATCAGGGACACTACGATTTCGTCCGAGCACCTAAAACGCCAACCGATTGAATTGTCACACAGCACTTAATTCAATAATGGTGTAATAAATATCACGTTCTAATGCAGTCTAAAAATGATAATCGAAATGCAGTAGACTTCAGGGGAAGAAACGAATATTAGTTCAAATGGTTGAAAATTGCTTTCAGTGATCACAAATTTTAATTGAAATATATCTTTACCTCCAGGTAATTCGTGCAGCAGTTGTACTGCTATATATATACTAATTATATTCTAGTATCTCATCGACAGATGAATACGGTCATATTTGTGTCGCAAGACAGTGGATATCATAACATATACGCAGGGTGGTTCTACGGTCATGGGGACAACTTTGAGGGGTGGTACAGCTTTCTAAAACATACATTTTTTACGTAGGAATGTATGGTCGTAAGTGACGCGTTGAGGCACCAACACAAGAAAACGTGAAACTTTTTTATATTATATAACAGGAATCTGTACAATCTACAGATTTTATATTTGTGATATGTGTTGTAATGCCAATTAATTAGGCCATTAATTGTTTGGACGTAAAATTTGAATTGTTTGAGAAATCCATCATAGCGGTCTGATCGAGCAAAGCAACAATGAGAGAATCAAGCGCACTTTGCTTTATCGAAAAGTCAAAAATGGCGTATGCGCACTAAAACTCGAGAGCGCTAGGAGTCAGTTGGCGGAAGAACATCGTGAGGAGCAGAACAAGTAATATAATTTGGGCAGAGACTAGACATCATCAATGTATAACTAGTTAAAGTTGTAATTTAGTACGAAGAAAACATTCACGCCGCAAGTATTGCAGCGTAAATATTTGAAAGTAAAAGCAGTTTAAGTCTACAGCGAGGAGCTAAAGAAAAGTTAGTTCGTTCCGAAAGAATAAACAGTTAAAATAAATCTTCAAGGAGCTACGTTGCAGTTTATGTACAAATCTACAAATCATAGGATTCCTGTAAGGCAAGCAGACATCAGATAGCTGACATTCAGGAGGATCATCCGAGTTCCTGGAAGCCTATCAATTTTGACTTCAATAGTGTAAAATCTGTGAGTCGACATTTTAGAATCAGTGTATAATTTTGCAATAGTGTACTTTCGAAACCAAAAAGAATTCTGGTACCAGCTGGACAGTACGTAACTAACAAAACCAAAACTAATGATTAATTGTAAACTTTAATTAAAGGATGAAGTCAGATTTCGTTCTCTTTTAATTGTCAATCAGAATTAAATTATTTTCTTTTTAATTTCTTTCTATCGACGTATTGTTAGGTAAATGTGAACAATTTGTTAATAAGTTTTTAAAATCAATTTGTTGTGTTCATTATCAAACCCAGTGAAGGCCCTGAGAAATTAATATTTTAAATTGTAATTGTTTTTCAGTTATTGCCACAAAATAAACAAATATTTTGTTTGTTAAATTTTGATTAATATTTCATTTAATTAACGCCTTACATTTAATTATTACCTAAATTGGCTTCAACGTGAGGCAAATTCTTTAAATTAATTAACGGCCCAATTTTTAATTATTACAATGTACAAGTTATATTATAGAATATATATCCTGTGGAGCATTTGTTTCACCTCCTGAAGTTATGTATTTTATTGATTATTAATTAAGTCTATGGGTCTCTTTGTTTTTAATCGGCGATGTTTGATGGGAGGTGGAGGAGAGGCAGCTGTATCGAATATTAACGGGTTGGGGTGAATTGTCTTTTTTTATATTGAAGAAGTGTGTATTTTGGTTATTGATTGGTGGATATACGTAATATTGAGGGCACTATGGATGCGGGAGTAGGAGAAGTACCAGGGGCAGTTTGTGATACAACGAAGGATTTTATTTTGAGATATTTGGACCTTATTGACGTGTTATGTCATCGGAACCCCAAATGCTACAGCCGTACTTCCGTAATGGAGAAATAAGGGATATATAAAGTATTTTTTCATTGAAAGGGATAAAGGTGAATTAGGATTAAGTAATAGTTTTAGGATTTTTAAGCGGTGATTTTTTAAACGCGAATGGTGTGTTGGGACCATGTTAGCTTAGAATCGAGGAGTAAACCAAAGTGTATATTGTTTTGTTTGTTTGGAATGTGTGACTGGTGTCATTTTTAGGGAAAAAGGAACTGTAATGGATTTGTTTGGGTTTATGGTTATTCTCCAATTATTAGCCCAAATGACTACAGGGTTAGTGGCAGTATGCATTTTTATTCTAGCCGATTCGTAGTCATGGGATTGGCAAAGTATGGCTACATCGTAGGCAAATATGGCAGTTTTGGTTGCGGTTGTTTGGGTATAGATGGAATATAGTAATGGGCCAAGGACACTGCTTTGAAGGACCTCTGAGTGAATAGGGTTGATACTTGACAAGGTAGGTGCGGTTTCTAAGATAGTTCGATAGGAGGTTAAAGTAGGGGGTAGATAGGTGAGGTTTTCATATGAAAAGGGTAAGGGATGGTGGGCCTTGTCCAATGTTTTTTTCATAACCAAGAATGTGGATAGGCATATATTTTTGTTTTCAAAGGTTGTGTTAATATATTCTGTTACAATGTTAAGAAGTTGAGGACAAGAGTGGTTGTTTCGAAATCCAAATTGTTTGAAGGGGTTTAAGTGTGAGATTTGGCTTTTTATTTTTGTGGTAAATGTGGTTTTTCGAAGACTTTTTCAAGTATTGGTAAGAGTCTGATAGGTCGGTAATTGCTGGGGTTGGAATTTTGTTTATTGGGTTTGTTAATTAGTAAAATGAGGCATGAAATAAAAACAGTGTTTATTTACAAAATGAAAGCAAAGTGCGATGGATTGGGCGTGGTGGACCAGTCCGATGACCTCCCCGATCGGCATGGATTAGTTCGTATGGGGATATCTGAAGGCCATCATTTACGAGATTCCGGTTGACTAATTCGAGGACCTCGTTTGTCCTCTCCCTTCACTGCGGCTACAAGCGTGCGCGAAATGCCTGCCTGGCATCTTTGGAACTGCAATCACTCCCACGACGCTACCAAGAAATTTTGAGCATTTACTGTAAACATTTCTGGAAAGGAGCATTTAACAACTATGTAAATAAACAATGTTTTTCTTTCCATGTCTCACTTTTTGTGTTCGTGCCTCAACTCGTCTCTTTCGATTATACATTTCAATAAAAAAAATGTATGTTTTAGTAAGCCCCTCAAAGTTTGTCCCATAACCATAGAATCACCCTGTATAGTCTAAATTCTATCAATCATTATCGTCAGTCTGTCTGACTGTGGCGATGATGATAATCGCAGAAAATGTGCGATCTGATAAAATATTAACCTGGTTGTTAAACTGAGAATCAGGTAAATAACACTATTATAATTTAATTATTGAAGTATTAATACCGTCTCGTATGTAGGAAACGGACTCGCCAATTTCTATAACATTTGTAGCAACGATATCACTGTAAAAATTAATTCTTTGTCTTGAACATGGTTTTACTTTGACACGACGCGCAATTTTTTTTTTGTATTTTCCAGAAACCAATGTCTAGAAAGCTGAAAATTCGTGTAGTAGTGATTCGCACCATTTTCGGCCAGAATTATGACATATCTGTTTATTAAGGTGGCTGTTTATCGAGTTTATTTAAGGACCAACCTGGTATATTTATTCAGTAGTTTAATGTTGCTAATTGCAGAAATTGCCAAAGTAATCTTTATTGAGCTTACTTGATCGAGTTTTTACTCCGTACTTTAAGCAGAGAACAACAGAGAGGGCAGCCGGAAAGGTTAAGTTATGAAGAAAGAGACCAGGATAATTCCATTGTCTATTCACAGAACGAGTCGGGAAGAATGAAATAAGTGGAAGGAAGTCAGCAAAGTATAAAAGAAAATTTAAGTGCAGTGAATACCCAGGTCAACCAACTATATATTTCAAATCAACAAACTTTGTTCGGGTTTATTAGGGGCAACGATTCATAAATGCGCCCATTGCATTGGTTTATTTTGTCGAATCCAATATTTTCATACTCAAATCAAACAAAAAAAATGTAATTCACCACGGATTTCAGAGA
Organism: Zhengitettix transpicula; assembly: GCA_037074705.1. Classification (NCBI taxonomy): domain Eukaryota; kingdom Metazoa; phylum Arthropoda; class Insecta; order Orthoptera; family Tetrigidae; genus Zhengitettix; species Zhengitettix transpicula. Next base: position 176,482,548 of record CM073591.1, on the reverse strand, counting down.
CACCTGAAACTTTGAAATATAGATTCATTTTAGAATTGCTGAAGGAATATATTTCTAGAAAAATATTTGACCGGACGGTCGCGTTGTTAGCGAGCGAAGAAAGCAGGGAACGGATAGGCTCAGTATAATAGATGTCTGTAAAATGTTTCAAACCTATAGGAAACTCACAAAAAGACAAATGTGTGATTTTATTATTCTAGAAGGCGCATATTCTTTTTTTAATTTATGTCCAAAATGCTGACTGGAAGCTTATAACACCATAGGAGAATGAGTCTTCCCTTTTCTTACGTATCAGTGACACATATATTTTTGAGTTTGAAGAAACAATAAAAAGGAAAATGTTTTTATAGTCGTCTTTTACACGGAATTGTTGTAAACCAAACGTTTTTTTAAAAAATGTAGTATTTGTTTCTGTTCCGCGAGAACTATCAATTCAAGTTTTCTACGATCTATTTATTATCATTGCTTGTAAATATTTTTAAAATATCCCTATAAATGTATATCTGCCTATAGTCTCTGACTGGAAAGCAATAAGTAGCGGGGTTCCGCACGGATCAATTCTAGGACCTCTACTTTTTCTCTTCTATGTAAATGTCCATCAATATTGCATTGAAACTTTTAAAAACACAGCTTTACGCCGATGATCCCAACTTAGTAATAACAGGTAGGGACCACAACACTCTTCAAAATAAAGTCATTAAATGTTGAGTGTAAACAAATTTCTTCTGAAATACAGAAAATAAAACTTGTTCAACAACGCCGGTAAAAACAACGCCGAATTTTCGAACCTACCAATCATTTATCGATGTTCAGGTTGCCGGAAAGCAACGATGGAGTGAGCATATTAAGGTACTTTCAAGTAAACTTAAATCCGTCTGCTACTATCTTCGATATTCTATTAACTTGCTTGGTTATCTGCGTTTCCCGGGTTGTCATAATTAATCTCAGCGACATTCATAATCCCGGAGTTGAATCGAATCTCAGTTGCTTTGTGTGAATTTTTAATAAAGTCACACAACCCCTACCCGCGAGAATTCTCCCCCAATATGCCGAAAGGGATTGAAATTATACACAAAGAACATCGATAGAAATTACTATCAATCTCTTCGACCCCGAAAAAGATTTATTCAGCGCAAAAATTGAACGTTTAACACGTTTTAAAATTTCCACCCCCGCCCCTGGGGGTTAAAGGGCAGGTTGAATGTCATAATTAAACTCAGTGACATGCATAACCCCCGCCCCTGGGGGTTAAAGGGCAGGTTGAATGTCATAATTAAACTCAGTGACATGCATAACCCCGGATTTGACTGTAATCTCGATTGTATACGTGTTTTTTTTCTTGTAACGCCCTTCCAACCCCATCCCTAAGGGTTATGCTCCCTCTCATGCCGAAAGGGATTGAAATTATGCACAGAAAACATCGGTAGAAATGCTATGAATCTGTTTGACGCCGTAAAGTATTTATCCGACGCAAAAAACCAGTCGTTTTAGCATGTTTAAACTTCAACCCTCGCCCCTGGGGATGGTAGACGTGTCTTACTCCAACAGAGTTTGTTTCCTGGTCGAAAAAAACACGTGTACGAAATTTGATTAAATTTTCTCCACGGGTGTAGATTTGTAGGCGGAACATATACACACGAATTCAGGCAATTTTGTTTGTTAGATGATAGGAGTTTAATGCAACAAGTAGGTACTTAATTGGAAAAAACCATACATAATGCATATTTCCATTGACACATATGCTATGGAATTACGAGTTGGCGTCTTTATTCTCACTGCGTAATGTTTTGGACTACAGAAACGTGCAATCCGAATACTATGTGGTAAAAATTATAGCGAAAGTTGTAGACCTCACTTCAAAACTCTTGGAATGTTAGCGTTACGTAGTTCACACATTTTGGAAACTCTAAAATTCTTAAAACGTAAGTATTTTAACTGGGTACGAGAGAAATAGAAGCTCTTCTTTGAAGGAGTAAGGGATTATTTAATCCTTCAGAGAAAACAGATTACGATAAAAACAAACTACTCAGAAGATTACATCATCTTTATTTATTACACCAAGTCACTCGTATTAGCAATTCAAAAACATTCACAAAAAAAATAATTTCCTACGTTCAAAGTTCCTTTTTTTAGTAAGAACCGTTGGCACGTTGCCCAAACTCAGAAAAGAACAATGTCGAACTCTGTCTCAGCACTATAATTACTATATACAGTCCTTTAACGTTTTTTTGCCAAGAACTTCCTGTTTTCTGTGCCTTAGAAAATCGCCAGGCAACTTCAGAAAACGGGATCAACGCGAAAGGATCGTTGGTTCATGCACTTGAACGCAGGAACGAGTGATTGTAAGACTGATAACGTCACTCCTGACGTCACGATACAACTCTCGGTTCTTAAATACATAAAATGAACAAACAACAAATAGACAAATTTATTGATATTTTCTAAGGTTTAAAGTTATCCCGAGTTACAGTCGGACTATTCATTATATAATTCATATAAATTTCCTATCCAGGTAGCCTATAGAAATCCAGCTATCGATAATCCGGGTACCTCATTTTTCCGGCAAGGATTTTGGAACGTATTGTTGGAGTAAATCTCTCCGTTGTTTAAATTTTCCGAAAGGAAATTCTGTTCACATAGTTATTTGTATTTACTGTAGACGAGTTAGAATTCTTATAACAATTTTCCGTGTGGTTGCGTAATTCTGGAATTTACTGTAAAGGACTGTATATGCAGTTTTAAAAATAGCCTCAGCCTTAGGTCCGGAAGTTGCCGGATTTTCGGTAGCCTACCTGTACTCCAAATCCTAAGAATGTATTAATAGAGCACGTGTGTGTGAAGATAGAAATTTTACCGATTCAGCTGGAGATTGATGTATCAATTCATGTTAAAATGTTCCCTAGAATGATATTCATTGGCTGCACTCACCAATAGTGAAATAAAGCACAATGTAACATATATTCTGTAGTAATACCACTGTGATCAAAAAGTAAGGTGAAATTGTCATTTAAAACTTCCTAGATTGGTAGGACTGTCTATAATATTTTCCAAGCGTCTGTTTGTTACAAGGTTTAATTATCTCCGAGTTACACGTGTTTTTGTAAACAACCAAAAGTGAATTTTTCGATTTTTGAAATAGGTGATTTTGTTGAGCAAAGAACTTGCATCAAATTTTGTTTGCGGAACGAATATTCTTGTGCGTTGAAAATGTTGCGGAAGGCCTTTGGTGACCAAACTATGGCACAAATAACCGTTTATAAGTGGTACGAGTTCAAAGAGGGCCGAGAACGCGTTGAAGACGAACCGCGCTCTGGACGACCATCAACGTCTACCGACGAGGGCCACGTCCACAAAATCAAAGATTTGGAGCTTGAAAATCGTCGATGGACAATTAGAGATCTCGCTGATAGTGTTGGAATATCATTTAGCTCAGCCCAAACCATTTTGAAGAATGTTTTGTGTCTCAAACGCGTCAAGTCTCGATTGGTGCCAAAATCGCTCAATTTTTTGGTTGATGTGTGTGAAACTTTGCTGTCTGACTATCAGGACCACTTGAAACGCATCATTACTGGAGACGAGACTTGCATTTACGCATACGACCCTGAAACCACCGACCAATCCAGCGAATATCGTGCAAAAGGTGAAGCAAGACCGAAAAGACCACGGCAAAGTCGATCGAAAATCAAGGTCATGTTGTCAGTTTTCTTTGATTATCGTGGTGTGGTGCACTATGAATTCCTTCCGCCGGCCAAACTGTCAATAAAGAATATTATTTTAGCGTTATGCGTCGTTTGCGTGAAGCTATTCGTCTGAAACGGCCGGAATTATGGGCGAACAACTCTTGGTTCCTTCATCACGATAATGCACCATGTCATACCGCATTGGTTCTTCGCGACTTTTTTGCAAGAAAACACGACTCATATCGTTCCGCAACCACCGTATTCGTCCGATTTGGCTCCGTGCGACTTCTGGCTATTCAGCAAACTCAAAAGGCCAATGCGGGGGCGCCGTTTTGACACGATTGAGGAGATAAAAACCGAATCGAAGAAGTTCATGAAGGCTATTCCGGAAAAAGACTATTCCGACTGTTTCCAGGACTGGAGAAAACGTTCGAAAAAGAACGTTTTATCGGACGGGAATTACTTTGAAGAGGATGAAATTGATTTGGAAGAATAAATAAAGAATTTATATTTTATAAATAAATTCACCTTACTTTTTGTATTTGGTATTTAGTATTTTGTGTTATACTCCAAAGTTGGTATTAATTTAATTTTTATAATTGTTCAAATATAAAGTTTGCTGCATAAGATGGCCGTGTAATTAAAAATATTATTTTGAACGGTCAGTGAACCGTGAAATTATTTAATAGAAAGCATTCGCAGACGTTTTTTGTTTTCTTTATGTAATTTTTTTTTACAGTCAGTGGCGCGGTATGTGAAATTGTTCCGTAACTGCTGTTGCGTGAGGGACTTATAGTGTGCAAAATCTCACAATGGTAACCTGGTCGAAGCAAGGAATTTTACTCAGTCAAAAAATTCAGTCTGTTTCTGGTCGTCGAATGGGAAAGTCGCAATTGGTCGAGGTGGGCCGAAGTGGGCCAACTAGTATTGAAGTTCTAATGTATCAAACCAAATATAAGTTCTCTTCATATCTTTATTTTCTTATATATTTAAACCACAGGACTTTTAGGCGCATTTGCCATAATCATCTTTCATCTACTATAAAATATCTTAAATGACTTTTATCATCATCTTTTCTTAGATTTTTTTTCTCGAATAATTTTATTTTAATATTTAATTTTTTCTTAAAAAATGTTATATTTGGATTTTACAGTTCTCGTGTAATAAAACTGAAAACTTTTATCAAAATACAAACATAGTAATCTTGGAAAAAAATTAAAAAGGCTTTTCCGCAACATCAATACATATAAAACCTAATGTTTATTTTAACTCTTAATGAATAAAAAAGATAATATATGTATGACCTCAATATAATCATCTTTGATGTGTCATTCCACAGAGCGCAGGATTTAAAAATAACTAATATGGATACATACAATAAATTGTATATGCTACAGTTTATAACCAACAAGGAATTAAACGAATATAATACCAGAAACCGCGCGACTTTGCGGCTAGACAAATACCACTCTCACTTTTTATAGAAAGTATACATTTTTAAGGAATAACGCTATTTAACTGTCGTGTTTTTAGCATCAAAATCGTAAGCAGTTACAACCTATTTATCAAGAAATGCAAAATTCTGCTTATTAACGGCTCGCATTACCCTGTTACTCGACCTGAGCCTAACGCACATTATTCTTGAAAATACTGGTTAATTTATGTAATACTGATATAAATCTCTGTTGTTGTATGTCCCACTGATACTTCGCACGAGATTTCCAGTCGCATATTACCTGGAAATGCTAGTGCTCAGAACAGCTGGAAGCTAAATTTTTACGGAGACGACATTTTGAAGTAATGGTCAGAGAAATGGAGAGTCAGCATTAATCCAACCAAATCCGTTACCATACCATTCACTCCCAAAAACACACTCCCCTCAACAAATTCCTTTAGTATTAAACAACTCCCTCATCCCTACCAAAAAACTACCTAGAGATCATCCTCGACAAGTTCCAGTCATTAATCAACAGAAACTCCAGTTTATCAATAAAAACAAAAATATTAAGATACCTCTCGCGCATTAAACCTATTTGGACATTTACGTGCCCCATTTGGGGTTCCACTGTAAAAACCCACTCCCAGATAATCCAAACCCAACAAAACAAGATCCTCCGCACAGTCACAAACTCCGCCTGGTTCCTTCGCAACTCCGTCATCCATCAAGACATTAAAATCCCCTCCATCGCTACCAAAATAAACAAATGAACCTCGTCCCTGATCAAATCGTCCATCAATCACCCCAAACCCTCCAAAAAAACAATTCTACACCAATCTTCAGCCGGACGCCTCAAACGCAAACTCCCCATAGATAACATCCTCCTCCGTGAACACTCGGCACAACCTGACACCTACCCTTATCATACATTCCACAACCACCTTCCCTAAAAAAACATCTACAATCCTACACCAACGTTTCCCGACATATCAAACCAACTCAACAGCCAACCAAAACACATTCCAAATTCCATTCCAATCTCCTCATAACTACTCCAACAAGGATCATAAGGGCAGGAAAGTCAATGGATCTTCCACCTGTTTTAAGCGGCCATATTATTATTTTTACTCATTTTAATCAACTCAAATTTAATTTATTGTTCCTTGTGAAGTGAAATTTATATTAGAAATATTAATTTTTACCCTTACTTTTACATTTAAGCTTTCTTACCTTCTGGAATGTTTCTTCTTTGTAATGTGCAGTAATCGTAACATAATCTCTCTTATTTGAGTATATAGTATTGTTTATATTTCTGACAGTATTTTCTCAATGATCCTAGTTCATGTATTATTAAATATGCAATGTTTTAATTGTGTATATTACTAGTTCTGTATAATATTAAATATCATGGTAATATATTTTCATCATAATTTTAATACACGTAACTCATACCATATTTTGCATTAAAGTGAGAATTTTTCTTATGAAATTGCATGGATGTTTTGCGGAAAGAAATTATTACAGCTTGAGTCCTTCGGCAGAATATTTCGTTAATGTCACCAATGTTTCCCTGAATATTGCATCTACCGAAGTATGTTAACAAAGTATGAAACAAAATTCCTTGTTACGTAAACACAATACACTGGAGTGCTTCGAATAATTTTTCCATTTCGTCGACTTTTCTGGCTTTTGAATGTTAAAAATGCTGGTAAACTATTCTGTAGAAACTTTCCATTGTTTTACATTCTTCAGAGAACCACGAATTTACACTAACTGTGCGTTAAAAATTATTCATTCGATTGCTATTTCCATGACATACAATTAGCGGCCTACCACTGGTTTTACTTCAGCAAATCGTATTACGGTAGATGCCAGATACATTTATAAAATTGATATTGTAATACCAATTAAACAGGCTATTAATTGTTTTTAATATAATTTAATTGTTGGCGGTACGAGTGCTTAAAGACAACAATCGCAGCGGGTTTTTCTTTGTTAACAATGGAGACTGAGGACCGCGCGCCTAGAGGAACTCAGTCAGCGGCAAGACGCGAAAGGAAATGTATGCGTCGAGAACTGGGACATAGCAGTTCGGTCCACATAGAGAATTAGAAACAGTAAAAGTCTGCGGATCCAGAATTATGAATAGGGCTATCTAGGAAGTCCAACGGCAAGAAAATAGTTTACATAAAACTCAAGTAAACAGTTTTGACGGAGAGACCTATAAAATCGCAGTTTGGAAGCAGAAGTTTTGCTTCACAAACTGAACAAATTTTCGCATAGAGAGACTTTGAGGACATCTACGTCCGGAAACTGGCTGAGGGTGAGATGATCCAGGTTCCAGTATAGCAGTATAGCAAAGATCCAAAGAACCTAATGAGTAGAATCAGTGTATAATGGCCTGTTTAGTGTGTGTTGACTTCAAGCTGCAAGAGTTCTAACTGGTACCAGTAGCACTATTGTGAGTACAAAACAATTATTAATGACTGTAAACGATAATTAAAGGGTATAGTCAGATTTCGTTCGCGTTTTACTTTTCATTCGTTTTCTTTTACTTTTGTATTTAATATTGTATTCCGTTAACTTCAATAGGTTTGGATTGTTAATGTTTTAGTTCATTGTATTTCTTCTGCCTATCAACCCCAGTGGTGACCCTGAGATAATTAGAAATTCAACGTAATTGATTGTAAAATTATAAAGCTATATTTTTATAGAACGCCACGAATTAATAAAATAAAATTGAAATATTTGTTTGTTAAATTGACGGAATTCGGCGTGCAAAGCAGGGCATTTATAATGTGTAATTATCAACAATAAATTTTTAAATACATAATTTTCTTAATTATTCCTATTAATTAAGACCACCTCATTACATAAATGGCGTCTTCAACGTGTGGCAAACTATCATACAAATTTTAATCAATTTTTTTGTTTAAGAATTTCTTTTAATTAAAGACTTGTTTGTTTGTTACAATATATTACAATATCTGTGTATCCAGAGGATTAACAGTGTTTTAATTAATGTTGGAGCACTGGACCTCAAGACCTTCCTATCACAGAGCTGAGCATCTCCTGAACAAAAACGTCTCGCGTGCCTCACGTTATGTGGCCGTTGCCATCCCATGTCTGCCAACTTTGACTAAAACATGCCGTGTTGGAACGGCGCTATCAAATTTTTATTTGGTCAATTTATTGTTCTACAATAAATTTACGGTGTAGTCTCTACTAATACTGCCCCACTATGGCGCGTAATACCTTCAGATGACAAAATATTCGGTTTTGAATTACATATAACGTTGATAACCAGATGAAACGTGCTTCACTGTGTATAGAAGCGAGGAAAATGGTCAGTTTCGTTTTAGTGCAATTCACCATTCCGAAAAGTAAAAACTGAGCTTGCCTTGAAAATAACATTAATTTGTTTACTGTCTACTAGAGACTGAAGTAATATTTTTTCAGACTAGTTCTTCAGAGACATCGGTTATTAGCTGAGAGAAAGATTATCAGCGCTATTGACAGAAACCTTCAATGAAAAATCCGAACTTCACTCTGTTAAATTACATTTTAAATGTCTAGCAGGGCGTAACGTCTTGGACAAACTGGAAAACAAACATTGATATGTGGGAAAATAGTTTAGATTCCGGCATGAACTTTTATGACATCTCAGAGGAATGTGTTTACAATAATCTTCCAAGGCCACATTCAAAAAGCAACCGTAGTATCGCGGAAAATGACGTTTGAATAACCGCAGTAGTACGGAGTGATAATATATTAATTTATTTTCGTAAAAATCATAGACGATTATTCAGTTTTAGTATAAAATATTTATCTTTTAATACCTATTTTTTTTTCATAATTTGACTTTGTGGTTTATTTATCCAATTATTATATTTTAAAACTGGTGAATTATATTTTCATTACAATGAGTTGCTTATATAGCGTATTAAAAATATATCCAAACATAAACGTGTTCGAGTATCCGAATAGTTTTATTTATTTTAAGCATTGACAACATTATCGGAAATATTGATAGAAATTCAGATTAAAATAAGTTAACAAATTAAAAAAAACCTTTATTAGTCCCCAAATAAAATTATGTCAAACAGGAGCTTTCGACTTTTTCATAAGCCATATTCATCTGTTTATGATTTTAAAAAAATTATACGCGAGACGAATGCCACACACAGAGGAAAGTGTAGCATAATATGTTTTAAATATTTTGTAACATTCTATATAAATAACAGATGAATATGATTTATGAAAAATCCGAAAGCTCATGTTTGACATTATTTATTTGAGGACTAATAAAGGTTTTTAATATATCATGGAAATATTTTTATATTTTTTAGACATATTAATAAAATTATAATAAAAGTATAGAACAAGAATGAGCAACAAGCAGGAAAATACGCAATGAGAGAGTGGTACGCGAGCGAGACTCGGATACCGTACGAGCCCATTGTCAGCCGCATCCTGATTTTAAAGACTCCAGTAACCCGCAGGTCCGGAGCGACTCATTTCGTGAATCGCAGACGTGTCGACGACGTGACTAGCCGTGTGAACAGACTCCATTGCGCCCATGGCCGGTCTGGCTGCTTCAGACGTGGCTCACAGACGCGGAATCGCCGTTTGAAAAGGGCCTTAATGAAGCGCCTTTTTTGGTGTAATTGGCCTCTGCATTCTTCTCTCTCTCTCTGCTTTTGAATTACTGTTTCCATAAGCCGAGACAGCTCCGTCAGTTTTGAGAGGTGTATGCAACGATGTTCCTATTGGAACGGTCGGCCAGATGCCTCCTAAACTGGCCGAGAAGCGGCGAAGGGAATGCTGAGTCCATACAGAAAACCCCTTCCGGTCATCGGAAGGGCGAGGAACAAGTACGAAAAGAACGACCTACGTGACGCAGATTTTGAAGGGTTTGTCCTACATCGTCTTTAGGCGAATACCGGCTAGGATCTTTAAACCTAGACGCCCTAGTTAACCATTGGCTACCTTGGCTACCCTTCATAAGCTATTAAAGGAGAGTTGCCACCACGTATGTTACCCTGTCATTATCAAAAATAATTTTTATTTAATTCATACTCATCTAAATAATTTCATAAAATTATTATATATTCAGACATACTACCTATAATTTTGCAGGTAACTCGAACTACTGTCTCATATTTCAGCTTTAATAAATTATTCTTAAAGTTCTAGTTGTCGTTTAAGGCAACAATTTTACTTTCAATTTAATATTGGAGAAACTTAAAACGTCAGAATTGACGTATAATGACATCAATCCCTTTTTATTATTAATAATGTAGACTTTTCTGTTGTAAATGATATAAAACATCCATCTGGTTACAAATTATGACACTGTCGCCCGGTAAGCAAGCAGAGTGATATTAAGGAAGTTTTAGTGGAGTTGGTCTTTGTAGATTGTAAGTTAGAAATGGTTTAATAACGTAAAATGAATGGCAGGTGATAATGAGCCTCTGTTATTTGAACCGTTTGGCTACTTGTCTTTGTAATTATTCAGACTTTTTGGCTTCCTGTTAGCTTAAATCCATCTTTTTTAAAAAAAGAAAGATATGCTTCGGAATGGAAGAATAAACACTGCCGGGTAAACTGTGAAAGATCTTCAGACGGGAAAGTCAATACTCTTCTGTGGCTTCAAAAAACAAGTCCAAGCGGAAAAAGTATGACAAATTAACTTCGGAAACGGGAAATTCCACAGGGAAAGGCTCAACTTTTGGAATTTCCGTGGGAAAGATCTTTATTAAAACAACTTTCCGGTCATGAACATTATAACTGCATAGCACCCATTCTCATTATTAGACACTTGGTAAAATCGTGTTTTAACTGAAGTAGCTGAGTGCAACATTTAAAGGCACGTGGTGTGTGCGGATCAGTCGTGGGTGTTAGGCTTTGAAGCGCTTCATGCTGAACCTACTCAAGCGTTTACTTAATTTGAACGCGAAAAAGAGGGAAATCCCAGATGAGGATAACCTGTAGGGGATTCCAAACAAATTAGCCCCTCCGCAATTTCCTCAATTTCGAATCACGTAGTATTATCATACGTATTCTTCTCCGTCTCTTAACAACGCCCCCCGGCCTTTCCAGTATATATATGTATATATATATATATCACTGAAAATTTACACAAAGGAACTTGAGAAAAATTAAAATAATCGATCAGCTTTAAACGATCCCTCGTGTAACGCGAAAACAAAATTATATACTTTCCGGTAACAGTTGTTAAAGTTGCCTAAATCACATCAAAACTATTTCACATTGTTAGGATCGTTTGAAATTTCATTTTTCATCATTATTTATTTTTTCCAATTTTCTATATAGTTTTTACCTTTGTAGTGTTACGTTGGAACTTCACCGGATACGGATTAAGGTCTATAACTACTCCATTTCACAGATTTTATCAATAATCATTTACGATTAAACTACCATATGTTTTAATTACATTTCTGACATGCATTGTTGCTCAATTACAATTAATAGAAAAAATGTTGTTCTAAGTTATTGACTGCCAGATGATGAGTGAAAAAATTAACTTTTTTTAGGGTAACAGGATACATGAGGGTAATTCACATGGTGGCAACTCCCCTTTAATAGCATAGGAAGGAATTTGAAAGGGGGGATGTGGAAGGGTAGAGGAAGATAGCCAAGGGTTAACTAGGGCCCCCGGGCTATATTTTAAGGATCCTACCCGGCATTCGCCTAAAGAAATGCAGGACAAACCCTAGAAAAACCTGCATCAGGTAGTTCGGGCATTGGGTACTAGTCCCACGCCCTTCCGGGCATTGGGTACTTGTCCCACGCCCTTCCGATAGCGGGAGAGGAGTTTGCTGTGGGGACGCTATTCGCAACGCATTATAAATAAAATATGAAAATTAATCTGACTAGCATAGATATAATTAATATAATATAAATCATAAACTAATTATATAAATTTACGTAAAACACTAAACGTTTGTTCACTATGATCCGGGACCTCATTGAACGCGAAAAAGAGGAACATCCCAGATCAGGATAGCCTGTAGGGGATTCCAAACAAATTAGCCCCTTCACAATTTCCTCAACTACGCTTCACGTAGTATTATCATCCTATAAATATAATTAAAAAGACTAGATTTATTTGCTTATATTTTAGGTGTAACTGAAGAGATCCCTGATCATAGGAAAGAAACTTTTTTTTTAGAGTAACAGGGTAATCTATATGGTGGCAACTCCCCTTTAATAGTATAGGAAAGGATTTGTAAGGGGGGATGCAGAAGGGTAGAGGAAGGTAACCAATGACTAACTACGGGCCCGGGCTGTAGTTTAAAGATCATACCCGGTAATTGCCAAAAAGTGATGCTGGGCAAACCCTAGAAAACCTGCATGAGGTAGGTCGTGCAGTAGGTACTTGTTAGTACAGTTTACGAGGCAGCTGGCAGACTATTCCAATGGTAATAGCGGACAACTCTTACCGTATGCCTAAGGTCTACTTCCCCGGAAAATACACCTCTCAAAGCTTAAATTTTGCATATGTGAGGAGATAAAATGTAAAATACGAAATCTAACAGAATTAAAACGGCATTTGTAGAGAAAGTTCGTGGTACTTCGCGAGTTCGTGAACCCGTTCAACAACAGAGAGACTATAAAAAAGAATTGTCAGATGAGACGGTGGGAAGAGCGTGGGTATACGGGAAATAAAAATCTCTTGTAAAATTTAGCTATAGAGTGATAAACGAAAGGATTCCGGTTTTTCAGGGAAATAGAATGTATCGGGAAGATGAATTTTTTAAGTAGTTGTGCGTACACGACATTCACGGGAGATAAGATACATGAAAAAGTACCAATGATATTGCTAAAGAAACCGTTCTTAATCAGAAACCAATTAAATTATCCGTATCCAAATATTCTATTTATGAAACCAGTACGATTTTATATGGTTTGAGATAAACCAAAAACGAATAGTCAATCAACAAAGTTAAGAGGTGAAATAATAACTACCAGACAGTGTTCCTGCAACATTGGTTGATTTCGTAAGATGGTTCAAAATTGCAAGAGCGACACACTATAACAAATCAGACGATGAACTTTTAAGTTTGGTTACTTCTTTAGATAAGTTTTATTAATCCTAAAACAATGCAGTTATTCGTAGCCTATAATTCACTTTCTTCACATTTTTCCAATCTTTACTTAATAGTCGGCAAATTATTTATAGCCCATGTTGTACCTGGGGAAAAGACAAATATTTAAATTCAATGTAATCATTACAGAATTTTTTTCGAATTTTTCCAGTAAAAAAGGAACGGTAACGTTTAACATTTACTAGCCGATAGCTTGAGTGATAGCATCACTGTTTGGAACATTTAACGTTCCCTTCTCCGACCTAACCCCTGGGCATCTAACTTCAAATAAACCAGGATGATGACTGACGGTACTTTAACAACTGGTGAATTCTCCTACCACATAAACTAAGAGTGTATAGACAATCTTTCCTAATTAAAAGACAAAAATATTCGCTAACTTAATGAAGTCCGTAAATAGTCCTGATACCTTAAAGGAGTAAATAAAATACTAAATTTAAATTAATGGAGACCAATAATATACCCTGTACCCTAAGAAAATCAAAATTACTCTTTGTGCCTTTAAGAGGGTCTAAAATGCTCCGTCAAACACGTCCACCAACACGTCGAGGACCATAAAATTCCCTTAACAGCCATAGTTAATACAAGAATTAAACTCAGCAACTCTATAACCTCGAAATCATAACCAGTATAGGTCGATTTATGCATTGAGTTTATGTAAAATCCTTCCACCAACATCTTTACAGACGCTTTTTTCCTCTTGCTTTTTGGAGTTCAAATTGTAGATGTTAGGTGTGTCTTAACCCGTTGGTGTTTGTTTGTGGATCGTAAAAAACATATGTATAAAAATTGGTAAAAATTGCTGTACGCGTTTAAGATTTACGCGGAAATTTGTTTCACCCCCACTCCTAGACGCTGAACGTCAGAATTAATCCCAGTGACTTCCATAACCCCAGATTTAACACCAGTCTCGGTTACTTTTGTATAACGGCCTTTCACCCACTTCCTGCCCCATCCCCATACCAAGGGACTGAACTATAAATTAACTGACGCAGTGGATATCAGAATTATACTCATATACTTTCGTAACCCTGGATTTAACAGCAATCTCGATTGTTTCGTGTTATTTCTATGTAAGGTGGTTCTGATTCCCATATTGTATGGGGTAGAAATAATTAGGAGAGAAACTATTAATCTCATAGACCCCGAAAATTAATTATTAGACGTTAAAGACTGCTGTTTTAGCTTGTTTTTAAATTTCACTCCCGTTCACCCTATGGGATTTTGCTAACTCTTCGAAAGGCCGACAGAAACCGTCGCGGGCGTGCGCACAACTCACTAAAGTTTCATCGCAATCGGTGATAAGGGACACAAACAGACACACATTCTCTTATATATATATATTGTAACGCCAATTAAACAAGCGATTAATTTTTTTTTAATATAAATTCATTGTTAGCGGTACGAAGGCGTAAAGGCGACAATGAAGGCGAGTTTTTCCTTTGTTCAACAATGGAGACCGCGCGGAGAAAACTCAGTATGCGCTTGGAGAACGCCAGTATGGAATCGGCTATGAATGGTGACGTACGAGAGATGAAACAGTTAAAAGTCGACGGGGAGATATAATACATTTCAGTTCACCTAGAGCAACAAACAGTAAAGTTTGCAGATATAAAGTACGAATGGCGAGATCCTGTATTTTTACATGAAAGCAAGAAAACATTTTACGGAGAGATTTAAATAATAATTTGCACACTGTGAAGCAAATGTTTGCTTCACGCTGATTGAACAATTATTGCATAGAGGAGACCGAAATCTACTCATCCGAGGTTCCAGATAGCAGAGGACGCGTATTTTAATCGTGTGTATTAAAATTTTCAATGAAGTGTAGAGTCTGTGTAAAAATGGCTTTTTAGTGTGGTAGTTTTCAAGATACAAGAGAGAGATCTGGTACCAGACAGACATTGCGTGAGTAACAAAACTTTGATACAAACTTGTAAACGATACTTGAAAAGGTAGTGTCAGATTTCGTTCAGTTTTCCTTTCGTTCAGTTTTCCTTTCGTTCAGTTTTCTTTCCACTTATTTTCATATTGTTTTAGGTTAACTTTTAAAATTTGAATTGTTAATTGTCAGCTAACATTGATTTTGTTCTAATTATCAACCTGTTATGGCCCTGAGATAAGAGATTCGACGAATTTGATTGTAATGATATAAAAACTGTATGTTCATAAATGCCACGAATTAATAAATGAAAATTAAAGTATTTGTTTTTAAATGGATGAAATTCGGCGTGAAAAATAGGTCTTGTACAATGTAAATTTATCAACAATAAATTTTTAAATATAAATCAATTTTCGTTAATTGATTAATTAATTAAACCTTACACGTTGTTTATTACATAAAACGTATTCCAACGTGGGGCAAATTAGTCCCTATCCAGTTGTTTATTGCAATATATATATATATATATATATATATATATATATATATAAAATTCCCTGCACAGTATAGGTTTTAAATAATATTTGCAGTCCTGTTGTGTAGAGATCAGCGTGACTGCCACACATTTCAGAGGTCCCGGGTTCTAATCCCGGCGAGGGCATGGATGTTTTGTGTGCGTGAGAGAAAGTCGTCAAATCAGTCCACCGACAAGGAAAAATGAGTTCCCACACCGAGTCGCTAATAACCAGAGCTGTTGATGTGATTGTAAATAAAATAATATTTGTTTCTTTTCCTTAAGTAATCCTAAAAAAATTAAAGATCTTATCAAAGTCAATCATAAATACCTTAGTATCGGGCTTATTTTCTGTTTATCAGCCTAGAAAGTTGTTCCCTTCGCTTGCAAGAAAGAGGAAAAAGCACATCGGGGTCTGCATAGCGGTTATCCAGGTCGCAGTTAATAAGCTGTCAATCACAGCCGAAACACACGTTGCAAGTCATTGCTCTAAGCATCTCCCCCCCCCCTTTTTTTTTCATTCCACGGCCAATCAACAGATCACAAAATGCTGTAGATGGATATTTTTGTTTCCATTTCACAGTAAAGTAAAGAACTTTCGAAGTAAACGCCGTATAGCGTTTGCAAGGTTTTTTAAAACTATTTTAAGCACTTACGAATTTCACAATAAAATAAATAAGAGTCCGTAAAAAACAAAAATTTCAAATGTATGTAATGTCGTACCATTTATCTATGCACGAAATAACACTGAGTAAAAGATATGTTAGAAATTATAATATATTTAAATAATCTTTCGATTAATTTTGCATAATTTAAATTCAAAACACCTCAATTAGTAAGGTAATATATCTCTCGATTCAAGAATATCAAGACGCAGAAAGTAAATATTAAAATCTTGCATATTACAAACTGGTTGACGTAGGAAAGTCAGCTCGAATACTTAGCAATAAATTTTTTACTGACGTCACGAATCCGTAAAGCGTTCTACAAACAGTCAGGACTCTGCAGAAGTACTTCGATTGTGAGAAAATTTATTTTCAAAACGTTACCGTGGTTAATTTCTGTGAGTAAAAAAGAAGAAAAATTATAGCAACACTTTCTCTATCATCGTTCCGTGGAAAAGAAAACTCGCAAGTCACATTTCTTATGTTTCTAAGAGCAATATCATGGATTTTTGTGTTCATCAGCAGGAATGAGTTCCACCGAGATGTGTGTCTTGTCAAACTTTCAACTTGTTTCATCCCGCATAAAACTCTCATAGTTCTCAATATTTAAAATTTACGCCTGATTGAAAATAATGAATAAGACATATAGCCAATTCAGACAAAAAAGTGATAATATAAGTACCACTCAACGTTTCTGGGATCCTTGTCTCTTTCTTCAGGTGCTAAGGAAGAGCCTAGAGCGACACAACTACACAAGTCAGCAGACTTGTCGTAGCGTTTTCTTCGCTTTTGATTTTAAGTCTGCTGACTTGTGCAGTTGTGTCACTCTAGGCTCTTCTTAGCACCTGAAGAAAGGAACAAGGATCCTAGAAACGTTGCGTGGTAATTATATTATCACTTTTTTGTCAGAATTGGCTATTTTTCTTATGCATTATTTATTGTCAATATTTCAAATCCGTAAACAATCTCACTCGTTATTTTCTCTAAAAATGGTTCCTCTGTGTCCAACACTTTGATCAAATATCTGTATAGAATTCTGATCGGGTTTTCATAAGAAAATAATAGAGTTTCTACCCAGCTGCATTATTTTGCTTACTATTCCCACCGACATTCCACTGTCATAGCTGCTTCTCCACGTGTTCCTTCAATACTATATTTGTTTTTAAAATTAATCTTTAGCCCTGCAGTCTACAGTGTCAGCATTAATTTTAAAAATTACTAGGAACTAAATGAGAGTACATAATCCCATATATTTTTCCCGCAGTTGCCTTTCAACTCGATTTTAAGAAAACTTCGTAGATTGGCAGGCTATAGTCGGCCAGCTGCCTCCTAAACAGGCCAAGGCATGGCGAGGGGTAAGCTGCGTCCCCACAGCAAACTCCTCTCCCACTATCGGAAGGGCGTGGGACAAGTACCCAATGCCCGACCTACCCGATGCAGGTTTTTCTAAGGTTTTCCCTGCATTCCTTTAGGCGAATGCCGGGTAGGATCCTTAAAATATAGCCCGGGGGCCCTAGTTAACCCTTGGCTACCTTCCTCTACCCTTCCGCATCCCCCCTTTCAAATCCCTTCCTATGCTATTAAAGGGGAGTTGCCCTAAGTGGATTACCCTCATGTAGCCTATTGCCCTAAAAAAAAAAAAAGGCTCCTCGGCAATGAACATGAGGAAGCCTGCGAGAGGATTCTCTCGCGGGTAACCAGCGAGGGATTTTCTCTCGCAGGCAGAACCTTTTAGGAGTGAAACGAAGGGGCTACCTTTGGGTATGTCTTTTCCTCTCCGTTTTTGAACTAAGGTTCCCACATGCCGAGGCACCTCGGCTTGTTTTAAGAGGTGTATGTTCCGGGGTCGCAGACCTTGGGCATACGGTAAGAGTTGTTCGCTATTCCCATTGGAATAGTCGGCCAGATGCCTCCTAAACTGGTCGAGGCACGGAGAAGGGAATGCTGCGTCCCCACAGCAAACTCCTCTCCCGCTATCGGAAGGGCGTGGGACAAGTACCCAATGCCCGACCTACCCGATGCAGGTTTTTCTAAGGTTTTCCCTGCATTTCTTTAGGCGAATGCCGGGTAGGATCCTTAAATTATAGCCCGGGGGCCCTAGTTAACCCTTGGCTACCTTCCTCTACCCTTCCGCATCCCCCCTTTCAAATCCCTTCCTATGCTATTAAAGGGGAGTTGCCCAATGTGGATCACCCTCATGTAGCCTGTTGCCCTAAAAAAAAAAACCTTACCGCATCCCCCCTTTCAAAACCCTTCCTATGCTATTAAAGGGGAGTTGCCAGAACGTGCATTACCCTCATGTAGCCTATTACCCCAAAAAAAAAAAATGTTTCTAAGCATCTCGGAAGGATAAGCCTGCGAGAGGATTTCTCGCAGGTGAACCTTTCCAGAGAGCTCTGGCGGGGGCTACCTTTGGGGATGCTCTCACATCTCTCTGTTTTTTTGAACTAAGGTTCCCACATGCCGAGGCACCTCGGTCTGTTTTGAGAGGTGTATGTTCCGGGGTCGCAGACCTTGGGCATACGGCAAGAGTTGTCCGCTATTCCTATTGGAATAGTCGGCCAGCTGCCTCCTAAACAGGCCAAGGCATGGCGAAGGGTAAGCTGCGTCCCCACAGCAAACTCCTCTCCTGTCATCGGAAGGGCGTGGGACAAGTACCAAATGCCCGACCTACCCGATGCAGGTTTTTCTAGGGTTTTCCCTGCATTTCTTTAGGCGAATGCCGGGTAGGATCCTTAAACCATTGCCCGGGGGCCCTAGTAACCCTTGGCTACCTTCCTCCACCCTTCCGCAACCCCCCTTTCAAATCCCTTCCTATGCTATTAAAGGGGAGTTGCCCTAAGTGGATTACCCTCATGTAGCCTGTTGCCCTAAAAAAAAAAAAAAATGTTTCTAAGCTGGATAGGACCCAGAGAGCTCTGGCGGGGGCTACCTTTGGGGATGCTCTCACATCTCTCTGTTTTTTTTGAACTAAGGTTCCCACATGCCGAGGCACCTCGGTCTGTTTTGAGAGGTGTATGTTCCGGGGTCGCAGACCTTGGGCATACGGCAAGAGTTGTCCGCTATTCCTATTGGAATAGTCGGCCAGCTGCCTCCTAAACTGGTCGAGGCACAGAGAAGGGAATGCTGCGTCCCCACAGAAAACTCCTCTCCCGCTATCGGAAGAGCGTGGGACAAGTACCGAATGCCTGACCTACCTGATGCAGGTTTTTCTAGGGTTTTCCCTGCATTTCTTTAGGCGAATGCCGGGTAGGATCCTTAAAATATAGCCTGGCTATATTTCTATATTCCTCTACCCTTCCGCATCCCCCCCTTTGAAATCCCTTCCTATGCTATCTTAGGGGAGTTGTTTAACGTGGATTACACTCATGTAGCCTTTTGCCCTAAAAAAAGTGTGTGTTTCTTTAACATTGAGTAATTATTAGGTCAGTGATGAAGAAGGTACAATTACGTACCGAAACGTTGTGTTTTAACTTAATAAAAAATATTGTCTGTAACTGATCAAAAACTGTATTATATAATTTTTGTTAATAAACAATTTTCTAAATCAAGAACGTTTATTTTTTATTTATATATCATTCATTAAATCGAAATAGGTAAATATTTGTTACATATACGACAAATTTCGTATCTCTACAAAAAATACATGTTCAGGAAATATTAAGGTAAGCCTGTTGCGATTAACTGGAACGACTTCATAAGCAGGAAGAGAGTTACGGACATTACAAATTCTGGAGTTTCAGAGACATTGGTAAACAGATTGCCGCCGAACGGATTACTCACTTCCTCCTCCTTACATTGTTCCCCCTCCAGCTTCGCTTCCCCTAATCCTTTCCCGAATTTGCACAGTTTTTCTCAAGATTCCCTTTGGTGAATCCTTATTTACAAATTATTGGGAGGCGTTAGTTTATTATCCTGCTTAACTTCGTTCTGCAGTTTATCATTAACCACTTCCGTTCTTCAGAGTGAACTTCGGTTCGTGGTTGTGATTTATCATCTAATATTTGTTTTCGAAGAATAGATCAAATATAACACACTTACATCATCCTCTTGAGACTTTCGATCAAACTTTTGTCTGAGACACTTCTTTCTAATAGTCCGCATCCTCTTGTGATTATTTGGTTTCACTTCCATCAATTTCATGCTGCTTCAGACTCGAAACATTTTCCTGAATTTAAATCTTCCGTCTGAAAATTTGGCAACGCTGGTTGTTGGTGTCGATTGAGAAAAGGGTAAATGTTTTACGGTAATGGTCCCAGGAATTTTACAGTTTCTTATGTGTCTGACAATTTTTTTAAAAAAATGAAAAAATTTACGTCTGATCGAAAATAATGAATAAGAAAAATAGCCAAATCAGACAAAAAGGTAATATAAATAGCACACAACGTTTCTGGGATCCTTGTCCGTTTCGTCGGGTGCTAAGAAGAGCCTAGAGAAACACAACTGCACGTATCAGTTGACAACACTCAAAAGAACTCTTAGTACCTGACAAAACGGACAAGGATCCCTGAAACGTTGTGTGCTATTTATATTACCTTTTTGTCTGATTTGGCTATGTTTCTTATTATATAATTTTTAAAAAATCTAAATAAAAGTGGCGTTTTTTCTTCTAAAATAATTGTTTTGCGTTTTGATATTTTGTAAAAATAAACTAAAATACGTAATAGTATATCAGTTAAGATAAGCTTTAAAAAATAATTACGATTTTTTCAATGCAAACTGGCGTTAGTTTTGTAATTTTTCTTGTCCACGACTGGCTCGTTTTACATATTCGAGTTGGTGTGGTAGAGTTTACGAGCAGCGTGGGCGATTCAAAGGCAGGTTTTTGAAGCTCTGTCTGGAAATCTATACCTCGCAAGCTATCGATGTTCGGAGTCAACTAAATTCTTGGAAGCGGGACGAGTGTGGTTATTATAGGAATTTGAGCACTTTCAATTTCAACTGGGAGAGAGTAACGCGTATTTAACGTGAAACATCTTCACGTAGCAGTAGCTTCCTGCCATGGTCCAATATCGCATGTGTTACGGCACCAAGGATAACATCAAATATTCATCGTAAAATAAAAGGAAATCCTGAAAGAAAACTATTGAGATACTAAGGAAAAGGTATTTTAATCCACTATGTATACAGATTTTTTTCTTGTATCCGTCCAAACAAATTTTATCTGATTGTATTTCGGTGGCTTCGAGGGCTCACTGATTGAAAATTCAGTACGAATCGACGATTATTACGTAACACGGCCGCTCAGAATGTGGACATATTAAATCTTCGCTCCTATGTCAAACTGTCGAATGTGTAAAAAAAATCGTTTTTATTATGTTCGGTCCTTGTGGTTGAACGATTCGTAATTTAGCAAATCTCTGAGTGTCTAAGCTTCTCGGAAACACTGGCTGAATCCACAGTTACAAATCTTTTTTTTTTCTGTCTTGAAAAGGTCGACGATATTACCGTAACACATTGTTTGACCGCTCAGCAGGCCAGGTGATGTCACCTACATACATTTTTACAAATGTCGTATTCAAAGTAAATACAACAAACATAAGAAAACGGCAATTTTATGCAAGACTAGAATTAATCAGAGACGAATTTTGCTGAGAAGGTAAACAAAACCGGCGACTTAGAATTATGAGAGACTTCTATTTAAACATGAACGATCAGGTTGGAGTTGGTGTTGTCATGGCCGAGCCAAAGTTTTGTGCCACTTGGAAAGTGATGGGGTTTTCCGGCCAGAGATGGCTTTCTTTTGTTGATTGTAACGCTATTCTTGTTATGAGCAAAGGCGCTGTTTTTTGGGGGCTTGCGCAAGTGTTTACCGGCCAGGACAGGTAGGAAGTGTTGATCGGGCTCTACTACGAGGACAAAGAAGTACGGGAAATTCGATGGACTGCTGAAAGCAACGCGCTGCGAGCTCAACGTGTGGATGGTAAAATAAATGTAAGTTGTACTTACCGCTGCGGAGGCTGGAACCGCACTGAAAGCTGTGAGTGGCCCCCTCCACTGGATCACTCAGGAGTCCTCGCTCGTCCCACACCGTCACAAGCCGTCACTTGTCTACAACCAAGTAAACATGACTCGTTCAAATTCACGAGCTCTTCATCTCATTCTTCATCGATACCCCAGAGCCAACCGAACCCAAAATACACGAATACGAAGTAATACAGCTTAAGTTTACAAATATACAATCAAGTACCCCCCCTCCCCCGCCACTAGTGTTCTTCCTAACTAGCGTACGAAATGACTAAATAAGTCACAATAAAATATTTCAATTACAAAATCTAAAATACTTATTAGTTTTGCACATAATTTGAAGGATTAAACCCAAACAAGTCTCTAAAATATTAGTCAATCGTCACTTATGTTGACAGAAGCTCTCAGCTACAACAGCCATATTTATCTGTCCCTCCAACAACATTCAGCTTTATAAATATGACACCACAAAGTAGGGTTTTTTTATTAGACAAAACTTTTATCTTAAGATTATTTGTTGTTACATAAAGTTTACAGTATATACAATTAAAATTCTGTACATAATTAACCTGTGAACTTGGCACTTAGGTTAATCCAGCAATTAACGTAATTTTGCAAATTTTTTCTTGTATCTTAATTTGTGTGTCTGAGGGGCATACATTGTTGGGTTATGAGGGTTCGCTGGTGATGTTCAATTTGATGGGATGGTAGATGGGGTCTGCGGGTATGAGGCTGGGGTGGGTTAGGAGGTGCCAGAGTGTTCTGGGGGAAGGATTACGTCGATAGAGCGTTTTCTCTTGACGCGACGTGCGTGTGGTGGTGGGGAAGGGTTGCTATGGAATTGCTGGATCATAGTGTTAGGATGGTTGAAGGTGCGTTTGATTAATAAGGTTACGGATTTGGTGATTATTGAGTTGACTGGGGAAGTTTAATGTGTTGTTGGATGATGGAATTTCTGAGGTACCAGGGAGAGTTAGTGATGGTGCGAAGGATTATGTTTTGTTTGGTTTGGATTTTGGCTGAATGGGTTTTGGCTGTTGCTCCCCATATGGATGAGGCGTAGGACCAGGTGGGTTGTATTATGGAGAGATATAGTAGGCGTTTTGTGCTGAGTGTGGGTGGGGATTTTCTATTTAGGAGACGATATAAAGTTCTGAATTTAAGGTTAATTTTAGATAGGAGGTTTTTAATATGGGGTTTGCAAGAGGGTTTTGAATTTATTTATTTCTGCGTTATTTAGATAGAGGGGGTTGTGCGGAGGAGGATTCTTGGATAGTGTGAATGGGATTTGGTGGGATTTATGCTGATTCGCCATTGTTTGGACCAATGTTCTAGGTCCACATAGTAGTGATTTCTGGTGCCAGATTTATACATCTGAATGTCGTTGGAGTGAAGTGAATTGTGTATGAATTGACAGATGAATATGGCTGCTGTAGCAGAAAGCTTCAGGCAACATATGTGACCATTGACCACAACGACATTTTGTTGGCATGCAGCCCATAGATGTATCTAAAAATCCACATTTTAAAATTTAAAGATAGTTTGTCTGTTATTTACTCAGAGTCTGCGAGGGCTATTCTCTCGCAGGCAGAACCTTGTAGGAGAGAGACGAAGGAGCTACCTTTTCCTCTCTCCGTTTTTGAATTTAGGTTCCCACAAGCCGAGGCACCTCGGCCTGTTTTGAGAGGTGTATGCTTTGGGGTCACAGATCTTGGGCACACGGTAAGAGTTGTTCGCTCTTCCCATTGGAACACTCGGCCAGCTGCCTCCGAAACGGTCTAGGCTTGGAGAAGGGAATGCTGCGTCCCCGCAGCATTACCTTTAGGCGAATGCCGGGTAGGATCCTTAAAATATAGCCCGGGGGCCCTAGTCAACCCTTGGCTACCTTCCTCTACCCTTCCGCATCCCTCCATTCAAATCCCTTCCTATGCAATTAAAGGAGAGTTGCCACCACGTGTATTACCCTCATGTAGCCTGTTACCCTAAAAAAATCTGTTAATTAATGACCGTTTCTATATTTCAAAGATCTCATAATTAAAACCTGAATAGGTGTTCATGTACGAACGAAACGGTGTATCAATCTAAGAATATTTTGTCTTTGCTTTATTAAATAATTTATTCTGACTTATTTGGACATTAATATTTAAATCGAATATATATAGTAATATTAGTTTTGAAAACTGTTTAACTATAATACTTGTTTCGTACGATAAAAGGTTTGTGGTTTGAAAGACGCTTGAACAGCCTGCGTATGTTGTGGGAAAAGTGTAAATTTAAGTCCCCTGAAATAGTTTGTTAATTTTGAAAGGGTCTGAAAAATATATGTAGACGCACCAGTCAAACGTGCGTCGGAGCCATGGAAAAACGAATATTTGTAAGTCAAATCGTTCTAACAACGCAAATCTTCATTGCTCACTTTCCACTAAGCTGCCATGATAGTCATGATCCAAAGCCCCCAGAAACATAAATCTAATCCAATAAATTAACGAACAATAAGTCTTCTCCTTATCTTATCCAAATTCTTCGAAAAGCTTCTGTTACCAAAACTAAATTATTTCACTTAAATCCCAACATGCAATACGGTTTTCGCTCCAAACTACTCTTGCGCACAACTCCTCTACAAAGTTACTGATTTTACATCTACTCATCATTTCAAAACAAAACAGTATTTCTAACAGCATTCCTAGACTCGGAGGAAGCCTTCGACAAAGTACATCATCCTACTCTTCTCTTCAAACTAAAACCCCCACGTAACAGTCACTTACTTCCGACCATTACCAATTATTTTGCTAAAAGCTCATTTTCTGTAAAATGTACCAACTGTAGAACCTAACTCTATCCTTTCAGGTGATCCCCAAGGGGGTGTTCCCGGCCCTTTTCTATGCACTCTGAACCCAATATATCCCTCAACTCTCCAATAGTTTAACAGCTCTTTTTGCAGACGATATAGCCATCTTGGCCCAAGCTCTCGTCTTTGGAACAGCGAGACTTAATTTACAAAATTCTTCAAATTTTATCAAAGCATGGGCTAAAAAAACGGAGAATAACAATAAATTCCAGAAAATCAATTATCATTCCATTCTCGCTAAAAAAAATGCAGTTTGCAAACAATTCTTACCTTGACAACTAGCAGATACCAAATAACTTGGCTCACACATATCTTGCAATAACGCTAGACTCCAAATTACAAGCTGTCTGCGAGGGTTATTCTCTCGCAGGCAGTACCTGCGAGGGATATTCTCTCGCAGGCCGAACCTTGTAGGAGAGACACGAAGGGGCTACCTTTGGGGATTCCTTTTCCTCTCCGTTTTTGAACTAAGGTTCCCACAAGCCGAGGCACCTCGGCCTGTCCTGAGAGGTGAATGTTCCGAGGTCTCAGACCTTGGGCATACGGTAAGAGTTGTTCGTTGTTCCCATTGGAACACTCGGCCAGCTGCCTCCGAAACGGTCTAGGCTTGGAGAAGGAAATGCTGCGTCCCCACAGCAATCCCCTCTCCCGCCATAGAAAGGGCGTGGGACAAGGACTAAATGCCAGACCTACCTGATGCAGATTTTCTAGGGTTTGTCCTGCAGTACTTTTAGGCGAATGCCGGGTAGAATCCTTAAAATATAGCCAGGGAGCCCCAGTTAACCGTTGGCTACCTTCCTCTACCCTTCGGCATCTCCCCTTTCAAATCCCTGCCTATGATATTAAAGGGGAGTTGCCACCAAGTGGATTACCCTTATTTAGCCGGTTACCCTTAAAAAATTAAAAAATAAACTCCAAATTAACCTGGGCGTAACACATAAGCAATCTCAAGTCTAAGCTCAACAATAGTGTATCATAACTCAAACCATTAGTAAACAGAAAATCTCCAATCATCCCTAGCAACAAAAAAGTTAATTTATGCCTCCCTGATCTGGCAATATGCTTCTCTAATTGGGGAGTAGCAAAGAAAAACAATTCTTAAGAAAATCCAAGTAATCCAAAATAAATCTCTTGGGATGATTTTAGGATGTCCTTGCTTCTTCAAAATCTACAGACTGCATAGTGACCTCAGCATACCTACAGACGAAGACGTCATAAAAATCCTTTTAGTCCTCCATTAAAAACTCAACAGCGCATACTAATCCAACTATAGCAACTATACAACCGCAATTCCTCCAGTCTCATCAAGGACGACTTAAAAAAAATACATCCACCAGACCTACTCTACTAATTACTGTTAAATTTTATAGCTAATAAAACTTAGACCTTAATTAAAAGAATTCAATGTAATTAAATAAGTGATAATGGTTTAGGCAACCTAATGGTCGTAACCAACTGCATGTCACCTAATGTCCATAAAATACGTAATCATTATTATCACAACAACAAAATGGCCAATATGAGAATTTATTGTACTATAATAATAAAAACATCGCTTTGACGCGAGCGGAGAATGCAAATATTTGAGCAGTTAAAAGTTAGTTTTTAAAAAAATATTTTATTTATAGTCGCATCAACAATAGGGTCATTAGCGACTCATACATATGTTGCTTTACATTTCAGTGCGCAACATAGTTATTTTCAAGAATTCAATGATATTGTCTTGAGCCAAGGAGTTGAATAGTAGATTTTGGATGATAATGTTTTAAAGAGGTGATCAGCCTCAGATGAAGTTGGGAGTTCGTGGAATTTAAATACAAACGATAGTTAGAGTCTGCCATTAATGTTGGTTAAAAATTTAATAATAACTGGTGCCACCGGGCGAAATATTTTGTGGTCCGTACGCTGGAATCACTATTGTCTTGTGTTGGAAAATGATTTAATTGCGTGTGTTTGCGGATGTGTTAAAGTGTGTGAAAATATGTTCAATTATATGCACAGCATGGCCTGTGTAGGAAAGTTTTCCAAAATATTTGGTGTGTTGGGCCAAAATTTTGCATAAAACAAAAACTGGTATTTTGAGTGTTTATTTGAAATTAATAAAATTTCATTGTAAATGTTGCATAGCTTTTGTACCATTAAATTTCATTTTGTACTCTTAAATTAATTAATTAATTAAATTCATTGGGGAATATTTTATTAGCTTTATATTATATTTTTATAAATTCAATTTTTAAATATTTTCTTAGTTTTAATGTTTCATTACAATAAATTTAAAATACTTTTATTAACCATTTCAAACCTATTATGAGGCCCGGTAAAGCGCCCTGAGCTGAGATTCTCATTTGTAAAAAGGGCCCTGAGCTGAGATTATCATTTGTAAGAAGGGCCGTGGCAAATGTTATTTTATTAAATAGTGTATTAAATAAATTTTCTGTTTTGTCATTTCAAAATTGTCATTAAATATCAAGAACCCGTATCATCTTAAAATTTTAAGATTTTTATCGATAATTGGTTTATTTGGTAGTTCAAATTGCATATTACATTTTTAATGTCCAGTTTCCACTGTGACGTACAAATCGCAAATATGCTTTTAAAGTCTTTCGTATTCTACTCGAATCTCCTATAGTTTCGTTTACAAATGATAATTTAATCACGTTGGTTGTTTGCTTTATCTCTAGAATTTAGTTAGCGTGATCGTTTTTTGATGATCGGTTGTAGGACGTAAACAACTATGGACATTACTACAGGCCGGTTCGTTCCTACTCGTATCTTCCCTGTTTACCACACAAATTACAACATGTTTTCTCCTATTGTCTGTTAGTGTTTTCTTAATTGCTCATTTCATTTTCCCTGACTCTGAAACATTTCCCTCTTGGCTTTGCTCAGAATTCTGTCCAGGGCCTAGAAAGGATTACATTGCTACTCAACGTCCCCTTCTTTTTCATAATGCATCAGCCAAACTATTTCGCAGTGACAGTTCTTTATCCCCAACACAGACCACAATACTACATCTAATCTCCCTCCATGGAAGTTTATCGGCCTACAAATAGATATCTCATAGACCTTGATTCCCAAGAAGATCCTTAGGGCAAGTTCTACAGCTCACCTCGATGAGCTTATAAAGAAGCATGGGAACCCTACATTGGTTTACACAGATGCCTCAAAAACAGAAGTAGGCACTATCTGTGCGGTGATTCTTCCCAAATTCAACTGGAAAATAGCCATCCATAATTCTGCTTCTAGCACCACCGCTGAAACCTACGCCATAGCAATGGCAGTTGAATACTGCCTGGAATCTTCAATCAACAGAATTATGATCCTAACAGCTCTTTGCAACACTAAAGCACTTACATCAGATACATCACAGGTGGGCTGAAATAACAAATAAGGAAATAAGGAATGACACCATCAACGCCATCAGAGCCAACCTACATCTCTGCAGTTCGCGAGGGAAATCTGTGCAGCTTGTCTGGATCCCTGCTCTTGCTGGCGTCGCAGGGTACGAGGAGGCGGACGCACTGGCTGCCATGGCACATGAAGCCCCAACGTGGACAGCCTCGTACATTCTAAATGAATACGCGAAAAGTGGAAGGTAGCTGGCAGGACACAAGGAGAGGAGGAAATAACGGCTTCTTCCATCAGATCCTACAAACATCAGCAGATATGTGCCACCTCAACAACATCTCAAGAAAACAACAAATAATAGTCTCCAGAATTCGAACTTTGCACACCCAACTCACTCACGAATATCTTTTTTTCAGAACAGATCAGCCCACCTGTGATGTATGTGATCAAGCCCTCACCATCCAGGATATTCTATTTGAATGCGCAAAATATGAGGATATACGCAGGAGGACTTTAGCCGAGTTCTCTGGAGAAGACTTCTGCATACACACCACCGCGATCAAGAGCCTCCTGGAGTTCGTCTAAGACGCAAAACTAACATCCGCTATTTGAATCGTTGTTCACAATTGAAAATTTTCTAACCTGCTGTAACTTAATTATGTAAATACTTTCAGAGAGTCGCCAATAACCAACAGGTTGACGCGACCATAAATCAATTAAATATATATATATATATATATATATATATATATATATATATATATTGTAATGCCTGTTAAGTGAGGCATTGTTTCGGATGGATAGTCTGGACTGTGGAAGGGGCAATTTTTGTAACGTATTTATTTAGGTTCTTGGAAACGCTGGTCTTGAGAATTCGGAACCGTGCACGTGCGTGTGGGGGTGAGAAGACAGACAAATGAGTCCTACCCAAAGTAATTAAGGGTCCTGTCTCGATTGTCGACTTTGGACATGACGAAGTAGTTAGCAATTCGCTGACTACGGAACTGCAGCTGCATAATATAAATCTCGGGATAATGGAAGAATCTGTCAACTGGCATTTGCGACGAAGTTTTGGAACAATGGACAAAGAAAGAGACTGGTAGGATATAAGGGAAGGATATGAGTTAGTCGTGCTGCGATCACCGAAGCTGGTGGACGTGATGGTTAGTCGTACTGAGATCACCGAGACTGGAGGATTTGTTAGTTAGTCGTGCGGCGATCACCGAAGCTGGAGACTATGACTAAGAGAGACATCGTTTAAGGAAGGAGAACGTGTTATAAGTTGCAGTCTGCGAGAGAAATAGCCAAATATTCATCGATAAACATTTTGTATGCTGAAGTCTAATCTATTCTATCCTCATTAGACCACTGTCTTCGATTGTAGGAGACCAGGACACTGCATCCAGCGTCTAGTAATCTCCAGAACGAGAAAATGATATGTCCTTCACGAACGGAGAACCAACTTTTGTCAAACCAACAGTGTGTGTTAGAATCAGTGTTTAAAACGGCCAGTATATAAAGTGTGTGTGTACGAACGAGCCAAATTTTCCTGAGTAATCGTAAGTTGAAATTTCATGGTATTCATAGATGTAAACCGAATTAAAAGATAAAGTCAGATATCGTTTTTTTTCTTTTGTGTTGATAAAATAAACTCTTTAAATTTAAAATCAATCTTGTAGAATAAGTTCGTCGATAATTAATTTCGTCTATGTCTAGACGAATAAATATTTCCTTTTAAATTAAATGTAAATTTTGGTTTCTTTGATTATGTTTAAATGTTCTGCCGTTATTAAACCCAGTAAAGACCTTTGAGAGAATGAGATCCTTTTTATATTTGTTTAATTGTATAAGTGTTCAAAAATTTAAAATAAAATTGTTTGTTGTTTATAAATATTAATCTTTTTATTTAGACACCCGTTGATTATTACAATATATTCAAGAATTGGACGAAATCTTGAACTTGGTCTTTGTTGGAGCTTTTCTTGTAGACTCTACTTACTGGTAACTGAAGCACCTTGTTCCCCCATTAGATCTTTACTATACACTACACCTTAATATTTACAGTTGTTATAAATTACAATGAAGTCGTTCCCAAAATTTTCAAGGTAGCGCCCTGTTCAGGAAGAACGTGGTAATCCTTATCTACGGAAATAAAATAATATTAAAGTCTGTCAATATTTCAGAGTCGAGTGGTTTTTATAATTAGATAAAATAACCAAGTGTCAGACAAATTACCACAAAACGTTTCTGGATTCTTTGTTCCTTTAGTCAGGTAATTAAAAATAAGTACGACACGCCCGCACAATGAAGTTAACGAACTTGAAAGTTTTTTTTATTATTAATTTATTTACAGTCGCATCAACAGCTCAGGTTATTAGCAACAAATTAACGGAACTCATTTTTGCTTTGTAGGGAACCGGATTTGACGAGATTTTCTGTACGCACACAAACATCCTTGCCTTCGCCGGGATTCGAACCAGGGACCTCTGTGATGCGAGACCGTCACGCTGATTCCTACACCACGGGAGGTTGGGAGTACCTTTTCTGGTGTATAAGATTTTTTAAAAAATTGTAACTTATTGTGGCGTGGTTGAGTAAGCTCGAAGTGACGTCACCGTTTAACACGTTAATGTGTCAAATTTTAGCTGTCATAGGGACCCCGGATAAATAGCAAAGAAATAAGGAAGATTATAAAATTAATTAAATGTTGTTGACAATGTGATATTCGACAACGGCATTTAAAATTAGGATTAAAGAACTGCATTTCATGATTATCAAAAAAGGCTAATTTGTTGATGCTAGAATAGCCGTTTTTAATTATATGCCGGGAGTGATGTTACCAATCTCGACATATATGTTTAAGCAACCGGTTGCCGGCGTTGTCCGCGTATTTATTTATACAAGTCCTAAAAAGTATTTAATTCAACATGAATATATGTCATGGAGTGATTTAACCGACCGGTGCCTTTAGAGAAGCATAAATACTCCCGATACCAAATATTTAACGGCTGTAAATTTGTTTACGGAACATAGTCATACCACTATGAACAAAAAGTAAGGTGAATTTATTTATAAAATATAAATTCTTTATTTATTCTTCCAAATCAATTTAATCTCCTTCAAAGTAATCCCGTCCGTTAAAACGCACTTTTTCCAACGCTTTTTCCAGTCCACGAAACAGTCGGAATAGTCTTTTTTTCGGTATAGCTTTCAAGACCTTCTTCGTCTTCGTCTTCAACGCGTTATCGGCCCTCTTTGAACTCGTTGTACCCCTTATAAACGTTTTTGTGCCACAGTTTGATCACCAAAGGCCTTCCGCAACATTTTAAACGTGTCCGCACAAGAATATTCGTTCCGCAAACAAAATTTGATGCAAGTTCTTTACTCAACAAAATCACCCATTGCAAAAATCGAAAAATTCACTTTTGGTTGTTTACAAAAACACGTGTAGCTCGGAGATAATTAAACCTTTTAACAAACAGACGCTTGGCAAATATTATACACAGTCCTACCAACCTAGGAAAAAAATTTACCTGCCTTTCTAATACCCGGGAGTTTTAAATGACAATTTCAACTTACTTACTTACTTACTTACTTAATCACAGTAGTATACATACATTCATACAAACACACATACAGATAATTTTATTTATTAGACTAGCTGGGTGCCCGGCGATGTCAGGATTTATTTATATACGCCCAAAAATTTATTTAATTCCATATTAATCCATTACTCAAGAAGTGATTTTTCATAGCCTACCTATGCTGAGGGAATGCTAATTTAATCATAACTCATAAATTTTCCCACTACCAAATATTATCAAAATTACTCTTCAAAAAATATATTTTGTAACCTAATACAACCCAAAATTCACGCACTACCTAAAGAGCGTTAAAAGAGTACCCTTGAGGGAGTTAAATTTTATTAATTAAAGAATGTAAAAAATACTCCCGGTACCATTAAGAGTAGAAAATGCTCCCGTTACCTTAAAAGAATAAAAATTCTTTTCTTTACTTTAAGAAAGGTAAAAATACTTTCGGTTCCTTAAGAGAGCGAAAAACACTCCCGTTATACTAAGAGAATCAAAAATACGCATTTAAGAAATACAAAAATAGTTTCTTTACATTAAGAGAATAAAAAAGACTAAAAGAGTAAAAAATGCTCCCGTACCTTACGAGAGTGTAAAACTGTCTCGATACATTATGAGAGACAAAAATACTGACACTGACTGATGTTTGTTTTATCGATACAGTGTTTGTTTCGTAAATTATTTATTATCTGTATAAAGTATTACTGATTTCGCTATACGTTTTAAGATTGTACGCGAAATATTGTTTTCCTCTTCTACCCCAACACCCTAGGGACAAAACTACAACTTAGCCGGCATTTAGAATATTATTATTCGACTCAGCGACGTCTATAACCGTGGATTATAAATCAAAGTCAGTTGTGTTTAGGTTATTTATATGAAATAACCATTCCCGCCATCCATAAAGGTACTACTGTCCCATTCCCAAAAGGGTCAATTTTTTTAAAAAAAAAAACTTCGGGGAAACACTATCAATCGTATTGACCCCCAAAAGTTTTCTTTAGTCGCAAATATCGGCCGTTTTAGCACCCTCACCCTTACGGATTGTACTCGTATCTTACCCCATAGTGTTTGTTTCCAGTTAGAAAAACACGTGTACAATATCTGGTTAAATTTGTTCGACGTGTGTAGATTTTTATGTGAAAATTACACACAATGTTTCTCCCTTCCATTCTCACTTAAAAAGGTTGAATTACAACTTAACCGGCAAGTTGAATTGTATTGTGAGGAGCAAAGAGAACACACACGTCGCGGATAAAAGTTCCGTTACTACGGCAACGAAAATATAAATAACAGTAGTATCTGTAACTTTGTCGTGTTCTGAAGGTCATTAGAAAGCAAAAAAAAAATTATTTCATCTTAGTAGCACATTATTAAATATTAGAACGTGCATTTAAGTATAATTAAACTCAGCGACATCCATAACCACGAATTTGACTCGGTTGTTTTCGCGTTATATTTTGGTAACGGCCTTCCACCTCCACCCTTAATAGACTGCCTCCCATGCCAAAAGGAGTTGAAATTATACACAAAAAAACATCGGGAGAAACACTATAAATCATATTGACTCAGAAAAATGTTTATTCGACGCAAATTTCGTCCGTTTGAGCATGTTTGAAAATTTCCATCCCAGCCCCTGGAGGTGGTATAGGTGTTTGTTTCCTGTTTGAATGGAACATATGTAAGTTCCACGAGTGTACTTTTATATGCGGAACATACATACACGCAAACAGATAAAAAAAAAGATAACCTACCAGGGCCACTGGCATCAAGATGAATTGGGAATCACTTTCAATATTCATTTATGAAATAAAGAGAATACTTAATGCATTTGAAATTAAGATTATTTCAAAGAAGTACATTTATTGTCAAATTTCTCCCTATGCGTTCCACCTTATCTCCTTTCTTTGCTCAAATCTAATGAGATACTTAGAAAAATCTTGTTTTGAAAATATTACTTTTAAGCCTATAACTTATTATAGGTGTGTTGGCATATTTTTATCATTCTTCCTCACGAATTGGGTGAATTAATGGTTGTACTTAACAATTATGTTCAAATATTAAATTCACTTATAAATTGAAAACTGATTGTCCACTAAATTTGTTAGAAATTTCTACATTACGTCATAATAATTTTTTAACTTTAAATTGGCTTCATAAATCTATCTACTCAGATAGAGTTTTAAATTTTTTATCTTATGATCCAATTAATAAAAAGCTATGGTTTTTAATATCGTAGGCAAAGTTTTGTTATTTTACGATATGTCACATCCTACTGAGAACCTTAACTATGTAATCACAATTTTAACTGTTATTTATTATCCTATTGATTATATTGTACAATTCATTAATCTTATAATTAATTGCATTTATAATCATAAAAAACTGTTGTTCGTCAAAAAACCAATACTAGAAATTTTATTGTTTTACCATATTTTGGTTGTTTATCTACAAAATTAAAATGCTATTCAAAAAACCAAAATATATCTGCAATCTTTAAATATGTGAATTCTTCGTCTTATTTTATTAAAAAAAACTTAAAGATTTTCTTAATACTATGTATTTTCATAGTGCTCATTATAAAACTAGTTGCAATTTGTTATATCGGCCAGACCAATCAATCTTTGTTAACTAGAATGAAGGAACAGAAACTAATGCCAAATATTCACCCTATAAACATTCTCCTATTACATAACATAAGCAATTTTGATAATACTCTTATTTTAGGCAAGGAAACTAATTTTAATAAAATGTTAATCTCAGAGATTCTCCATATTAATCAAACAAATTTTCTTTAAATGTAAATCAAGACATTTCTCATTAAACAGAATTTATTAAATAATCTTTGTTAATTTATATAATGTATTAATGCTTTTTGTAATGCGTTGTTACTTTGGCTATATCACTTCAGTCTGGCGATCTTATTAACAAAGATCACAACAGTCGATCGAAACGTTTACTCTCTTTTAAATTTTATTGTTCGATGTTATTTTCTGTTATACTGGGTCGTTAATTTATCGTGATAATTAATTATCAATGAAAAGTACTGAGACTTAGAAAACCTAGTAGTGTTGTAGAAAACAAATTGAGAACTGCAAAAAAAATATCTGTATGTAGAATGAATAAAACGAATTGTGAAAACATCGTAAAATTAATTGTACAAACATCAGAAATAATTTTTTATGATTACCGAAATGTTCCTCTTAAATAAGTTTCATGCAGTCTTGCTTTGTAGAACACCAAAAATGTCCCTGGAAAGTATGGAATATAAAAATATATCAGAATATTCTATGACACCTGATGCATTCAACAAAGCCCTTAGAAAGTAACGCTCGGATGGAGCACATTTCGAATAAATTCTTTAAAATTCAAATTAAAAACGCAATTGTAATTAAAGAGATAGGTAGATATAATTGTTACATTAACTAACTGGGTTACCACCGTTACCCGGGTTGTCATATATTCACAACTCCGATGTGAGTCGAATCTCGGTCGTTTTTGCTTTATTTTTATGTAACAGACCTCCACCCCACCCCTAAACGTGCTCCTCTCCCACGCCGAAAGGGGTTGAAATTATACATTAACAACGTCCGTAGAAATACACAAATATTTATTTCACTCAAATATCGACCGTTTGACATGTTTGAAAATTTCTACCCCCAGCTTGGGGGAGTTAAACGGCAAATTGAATGTCATAATTAAACTCTGTGACAACCATAACCCCGGATTCGTCTGGAATATCGATTGGTTTTGCGTTATTTTTATGTAATGCAATTCCGCCCCCACCCTTCCCTCCCTCCCAAGCCCAAACGGGATTGAAATTATACACAGAGATAATGTAGAGAAATTTTATGAATCTCATTTATTCCGAAATATATTTATTGGACGCAAAAATAGACCGTGCTATATATTATCTCAGTATGATACAAGTCTTCGAAATCCCGCAGTTTAAATGCTTTTTCCTGAAAACATTTTTTTTTTTTCAGGGCAATAGGCTACATGAGGGTAATCCACTTAGGGCAACTCCCCTTTAATAGCATAGGAAGTGATTTGAAAGGGGGGGATGCGGAAGGGTAGAGGAAGGTAGCTAAG
The DNA here is from genome assembly GCA_037074705.1 of Zhengitettix transpicula. Lineage (NCBI taxonomy): Eukaryota > Metazoa > Arthropoda > Insecta > Orthoptera > Tetrigidae > Zhengitettix > Zhengitettix transpicula. Next base: position 176,446,392 of record CM073591.1, on the reverse strand, counting down.
GGTTAACTAGGGCCCCCGGGCTGTATTTTAAGGATCCTACCCGGCATTCGCCTAAAGGAATGCAGGGAAAACCTTAGAAAAACCTGCATCGGGTAGGTCGGGCATTGGGTACTTGTCCCACGCCCTTCCGATAGCGGGAGAGGAGTTTGCTGTGGGGACGCAGCTTACCCCTCGCCATGCCTTGGCCTGTTTAGGAGGCAGCTGGCCGACTATTCCAATCAACTTTCGATTGTGATTTTAAAAATCACGTAGGAAGGAAGCCTGCGAGAGGATTTCTCGCAGGTGAACCTTCCCAGAGAGCTCTGGCGGGGGCTACCTTTGGGGATGCTCTCACATCTCTCTGGTTTTTTTGAACTAAGGTTCCCACATGCCGAGGCACCTCGGTCTGTTTTGAGAGGTGTATGTTCCGGGGTCGCAGACCTTGGGCATACGGCAAGAGTTGTCCGCTATTCCTATTGGAATAGTCGGCCAGCTGCCTCCTAAACTGGTCGAGGCACGGAGAAGGGAATGCTGCGTCCCCACAGCAAACTCCTCTCCCGCTATCGGAAGGGCGTGGGACAAGTACCCAATGCCCGACCTACCCGATGCAGGTTTTTCTACGGTTTTCCCTGCATTTCTTTAGGCGAATGCCGGGTAGGATCCTTAAACCATAGCCCGGGGGCCCTAGTAACCCTTGGCTACCTTCCTCTACCCTTCCGCATCCCCCCTTTCTAATCCCTTCCTATGCTATTAAAGGGGAGTTGCCCAATGTGGATCACCCTCATGTAGCCTGTTGCCTTAAAAAAAAAATAATAAAAAAAAAAAAAATCACCGCAAAATGTACGAACACTATTTTTATTTCCAAAATTAAAAATACTTTAAAATAAAAATTTCAGTTACTGAATGGATAAAATTGTACTTTATAAATAATAAAATGTCAATAAAAGAATAGAGAATGAAGAAGTCAATAAACAGATAAAAATGAGAACATTCCAGGCAATTTTTAGTTTAGTTTGGAAGTAACAAAACAATGTCATATTCTTCAATGCAACAGATTCTAACTATTAAATAACAAATCAACCATTAATAAAAATGCTTTTTTCTTAAAATAACATTCGATTGTGATTTAAAATATCTACGCAAAATGTACAAATTTTGAAAATAAAATTTTCTTTAAAATAAATATTTTAATTACTGAATGGTTCAAATTGTATTTTATAAATAGCAAAATGTCCATAAAAATTAGATAATGAAGAATCAAATAAACAGATTAATACTAAGTGATAAAATAAATACAACGTTTCTGCAAATTTTGTTACTATCGTCAGGTGAAAAAATAAACCGTAAGTTTTTTTTAGAATGTTTACCGATTCTCTACGAGTATCGCATCCAAAAAAAGACGATGAAACAGTACTTTTCAATTCGTAGTTGTTTTCTTAAATTTAATAAGTGACGCTCGTAATAATGAAAATAAATTACGTTGCAGTGGCACAAAATTAGTTTTCGTGATTTACTTGGAAGAAAACCGAATTATCAAATTTTGAACTTCAAGTTTTCAAATGAAAGCAGTATTTATTAAAAAGACTAATTTATAATAATGCGAAATTATTTCAATTAAATAAAAACTTTCTTTTATATCAAATTTTGTATATTAATAAGTATTCTATATTATTTTTTGAGGAAATTAATAATGATTCAACACTACGGACAAATTTTAAACAGTTCTGGACATTCGTGTTTCAACTGTTTATAATTTTAATTGGTTTGAAGGAGCCCGTTTGGAAAATTAATTAAGATGCATGTCATTACAAATGCAGATGCAAGTATTTAAAAATATGTATTAAGAGTTCTAAGCTAAGAGTCGGATCACAAACATCGGACTGTAAAAGAGTTGTGAATTGTAACGCGAGACGTCAGAAGCGAGGTTAAGTTATGAAGCAGTAACTGGACTAAAACAGGCCCGTGCAGAGGAGTGATGGGGAAAACAGACTAGTTATAACAGAAGACCGGTTCTGTTCCTCTTAACCGGTCTTTAGGTTACATTTTGAAACCGGATAAAACTGGTTACTATTTAAAAATACCGTGAAAATATACGGATAAATAGGTTTTGGGAAAAAAACTTATATTTAAAAAAATATGACGAAATTAATGAGGAAAATAAAAGAGAAAATGATAAAAAAATCTGTCAAAATTCTGTGGGTGTTAGTTTTCTTGTTTATTTTTCAAAACTTGTTTTAAACGTACTGAATGATCTTCAGCATCATTTGTTGGCATCGACGAATGATTCTGTTTCGTATTAATCCGTGACTTTTTTATTTTACGCACAAAAATAATGTAAAATACTTAATAATAAGGTAAAATTTTATATAAAATAATGTTTTGATTTAATTCAAATAACTTCGAATTATTATAAATTACTGATTTTCTTTAACAAATATTAATTTCATTTGAAAATAAAAAATATTTCGTTTTACTTTCAAGGTGATCAAGAAAACTAATTTCCTGCTACTGAACGTCGGTGCCCAAAACTTTAAAGTGAATAACGTAATTTATTTATTGATATATATATATATATATATATATATATATATATTCTGACTATTGAGAAAACTAATAAATAAATAAACAAAATAAAAAGTAGAAAAATAAATTAAAAAATTAAAACTAGAAGTGTGACATTGAAGAATATTTTAAATGAAAAAATTTACGTCTGTTTGAAAATTATTAATAAGAAAGATAGGCAAATACAGACAAAATAATTGAAAATATAAATACCATACAACGTTTCTGGAATCCTTGTCCCTTTCTTCAGAGTTATATTTTTTTTTTGAGTTTTGTCAACTAACAAGTTGTGTCGCTGTAGGCTCTTCTTAGTACCTAGTAATTTTTCAAAAAACCTTTGGATAAGCTTGGTATGATGACAACTGTCCTTTAAGTTTACCAGGATTATGAATCATAATGATTGTAGCAACTTTTCTCACTGCTTGACGCAGAATCGCCCCTGAGTACAGACAAGATGTAAACATTTCGTAACTTAAGATGCGGTAGTACCATTTTGAGTTTTTGACGTAGGCCTTCATTACAGCCTTTATCAAACGCCTGTTGGACGAGTACAAGTGCCGCGGAACAGTATCTTCTGGATTACAAGTCGACGTTTATAACCTTGACGATTCTTTGTACTTGATCTATAGTTCTTCAATTACTTCTAATTACAAACTGAGTATTAGGTATCAGGTTTCTTTCCTCCAGTGTTGGCTTGAGTCGCTTCAACAGTAGGTTTGGATAACACAGGTAATATACTTAATGGCCTGTAAGATATAACGTTGTAATGTTGGATGCGGCAAAAATTCGCCTGCTTTTTTTTTTTTTTTTTTTTTTTGCCGTAGACAGGCTATGTATAGGGTATTCCACATAGTGGCAACTCCCCTCTTATAGCATAGGAAAGGGATTTGAGAGGGGGGATGCGGAAGGGTGGAGGAAGGTAGCCAAGGGTAACTAGGGCCCCCGGGCTATGGTTAAAGATCCTACCCGACATTCGCCTAAAAGAAATGCAGGACAAATCCTAGAAAAACATGCATCAGGTAGGTCGGGCATTGGGTACTTGTCCCAAGCCCTTTCGATAGCGGGAGAGGAGTTTGCTGTGGGGACGCAGCATTCCCTTCTCCGTGCCTCGACCAGTTTAGGAGGAAGCTGGCCGACTATTCCAATGGGAATCGCGGACAACTCTTACGGTATGCCCAAGGTCTGAGACCCCCGGAACATACACCTCTCAAAACAGGCCGAGGTGCCTCGGCTTGTGGGAACCTTAGTTCAAAAACTGAGAGGAAAAGGCATCCGCAAAGGTAGCCCCTTCGTATCTCTCCAATCGAGACTGGAATCGCGCGCCTAGAGAACTCAGTCTGCGTCGAGAACAAAGACATAGCAGTTCGGTCCACATAGAGAAATAAAAACAGTAAAAGTCTGCGGATCCAGAATTATGAATAGAGCTACCTAGGAAGTCCAACGGCGAGATATAATAGTTTACATAAAACGCAAGTAAACAGTTTTGACGGAGAGACTTATAAAATCGCAGTTTGGAAGCAGAAGTTTTGCTTCACAAATAGAACAAATTTTCGCATAGAGATACTTTGAAAAGATCTACGTCCGACAACTGGCTGTGGGTGAGATGATCTAGGTTTCAGTATAGCAGAGATCAAGAGCAACTACCGTGTGTTCAAAACCTAATGAGTAGAATCAGTGTATAATGGCCTGTTCAGTGGGTGTTGACTTCAAGATACAAGAGTCCGAACTGGTACCAGAAGGACTGTCGTGAGTACAAAACAATTATTAATGACTGTAAACGATAATTAAAGGGTATTGTCAGATTTCGTTCGCGTTTTTCTTTTCATCCGTTTTCTTTTACTTTTGTATTTAATATTGTATTCCGTTAACTTCAATGAGTTTGGACTGTTAATATTTTAGTTCATTAGATTGTATTTGTTCTTCCTATCAAACCCAGTGGAGACCCTGAGATAATGAGAAATTCAACGTAACTGATTGTAAAATTATAAAGCTATATTTTCATAGAACACCACGAACTAATAAAATAAAAATTGAAATATTTGTTTGTTAAATTGATGGAATTCGTCGTGCAAAGCAGGGCTTATAATATGTAATTATCAACAATAAATTTTTAAATACATAATAATTTTTTAATTATTCCTATTAACTAAGGCCACCTTTTTAATCATTACATAAATGTATTCATCAATGTGGGGCAATTTAAATTAATCAACCTTTTAATCATTACATAAATTGTTTCCAACGTGTGGCTAACTATTATTCAAATTTTAATTAATTTTTTGTGTTCAAGAATTTCTTTTAATTAAAGATTTGTTTGTTTATTACAATATATATAAATTAAAACTGATCTGTAATTTCAGAAATATTGTATATTAAAAATAATGTCCATGTAAGTCACAAAAATATTTCGTTAGGTTTAATAACATTTAAAATTCATCATATCAATTGTATTGTATACATTACAAACTTTCGCCGTAATATTCGGACCTCTTCAGGTAATAACAATAAATGAATATTGCTTTTGTGATGGTGTCGAACATGCAGATACTAATTACATTAAAACGGGTGAAAAGCTGATCCAACATTATTATAAAAAAGAATTCAATTTTAAAATTTATGCAAATGTTTGGACACGTACTCAGCAAAAATGATCAATTTAATATTTCGTTTAAAGGCCTCCTAATAATTTTTATTATCGAAAGAGGACCGAATCTTGTAGACGAAACGTCGAGATTTAAACGAAAATTTTTTTATGTTGGAATGGACGTCTTATTAAACCTTAATATATATTTTTGACCTCTCTGGCTATTGATTAAATTAGAGCGTCTGGTGAATTTTTAAAATAGAGCGGGAAATTTTACTTTCGCGCCATTTTTGTAATACATGATTCTTTCAGCGATATTATAATTTTTAAGTCGTAGTTTATTGTTGGCAGCCTACTGTAGTGTTAGATGTGTAGTTAGGCGGAGACTTTGAAAAAAAAAACTAATTTCGTGTCGTCATTAAACACTTTCATTTGAAGGGTTGGACAGCTACACAAATCAAAACCGAATTGGATGAAGTTCATGCGGACTCTTCACTATTTCTAGATTAATCTGTTTAAACGTGGTCGAAGAACCGCAGAAGAGGAAACTCGGTCCGGATGCCCAATTGAGGTCACCACTCAGTAAAACATCGAAAAAGCTCACAATATCGTAATGGAAGAGCGCAGACTACAAGTGCGTGAGGTTGCTGATGCCTCAGGCTTCTCAACTTAACGTGTTCATTTCATCCTCCATAAAAAAAAGTGGCCAAGGAAAAGCTTTGCGCGCGATGGGTGCCGCGACTGTTGACTTTGGACCGAATACGGATTCGGAAAAACATTTCAACGCAGAATCTAGCAATGTTTAGGCGCAACGCAAAAAACGTTTTGTGCAGATTCGTAACCATCGATGAAACTTAGTTGCATCACTACAGAGACGAAAAAAACAATCAAAACAATAGACGAAAGTGCCCCGAAAAAGGAGAAGACTGTTTTGTCATCTGGAAAGGTGAAGGGATTCTCAGGGTATCATATTCATAGATTTCTGGGAAAATGGCACAGCCAAAACTGGGCTCTATTATGCTGCTCTGTTAGATCGTTTGAAACGGGTGCTTATTGAGAAACGACCAAGATTGGCACGCAAGAAATTGCTGTTTCACCAGAACAATGCGCCAGTGCACACAGCAGCAGTCTCAATGGCGGCAGTGTACGAGTTGGGATTCGAATTGGTTTCTCATCCACTCTATTCAGCAAGTTAATTTTTCTTTTTCTCGAACTTGAAAATTTGGCTTGGAGTGAAGAAATTTTCATCAAAGGAAGAAGTGATCGAGACCGTGACGATGTATTTTGCAGAGTCGACAAAACCTATTTTTGTGTTGTGTTGAAAAAATTGGAAACTCTCTGGGCCTAGTGTATAGCGAAGGAAGGTGAGAAATAAAGTAAGTTTTCTAAAAAAAAATTTTTTTTACTAATTCGCCACATTTATCAAACAACCTTCGTATATATATTCAGTAAAATACCTAAGGAATGCCTAGGAATAGTAATAAAAATAATCAAAAAACTAAACGTTTGTTACGATGACTGCGTAGTTGCGGCATTCTAAACATTCCTTTGGTTTTCTGTACAGTACCCGTTTTAAACATATTTCCAGTAACATCGAATACAGTAAACGTAACGAAGGAAATAACACATGTTGAGCTGACTTAACATTATTTAATGAGTAATTTATTATAATTTGTTGTAACGCGTGTATTTTGGTTTAGTTTTGCTTTGTGTTGAAAGTGTTGTTTGCTGTGGTTTGGAGAATTCGAAATCGTGCACGTGCGTGGGGGTGGAGGAGATAAATATTTCCATCCAAGTAATTTTCGTGTCCTGTCTCGATTGTTGGCCTCAACATGACAGAATAGTTGGCCATTGTTGACTACGCAACTGCAGCTGCGTGCTATAACTCTTGTAGCAATGGAAGAATCAGTGGAACTGACATTTCGACGAAGTTTTCTAATAATAAAAAAAGTAAAAGAATGGAACGTTATAATGGAGGGAACGGAGATAAGCTTCTGAAACTGGACAGTTGTTCTGCGCTCACCGCAGCTGGTGGATGTGATTATGAGAGGCTCCGTATTGCATTACGTGTATACGTTTTAAGTGTCACCGATCTACAAATCTCATGAGTTCGGCTGTAAACTTTTCCAAGTTGTTGTCTCTGATATAGTCCGAGGCAGAATCGTCGTGAGAAAGGGGCCACAATTTGTTAGTGAAGAGTTCAACGAAGCCACACAATGTAGTACGACGGCTTGCCAGCAATCAATCCCGGAGACCGACGTCTTATCCAGTTATCGACGCCTTGAAATGGTCCTGACTCAAGTCATCACTGCACTTAACCCGTTCTGCCGGCTGTGAGATACTGAGACGTCGGTACGAGAGCTACAGCAAGCAACACAACACAGAATAGCAGTACGTATTTGGTACCGGCAGCAGATCTCTTCTATGTAAAAACCACAGGTGCCTGAGATAAGAGTTTTTCATGCTTAACTGTAATAAACTTATATAAAAATTTCTTTAATGGTAAATAATTTTTTGATTTAACGTAAAAACCCAGCCCACAAAAATTATTCTTTACATTGTAGTTTGGATCAAAATAATTTCCATAAGACAAGATCTATTTATTCTATTAGGAAAGACAAGTTTGATCGGCATGTAACATGTATACTTGTCAGAGTATGGTAAAGCATTAGAATTTATCATTCTATCGTTTTTAAATATTCGTTTATTATACTTTAAAAATCTAATTAAAAATCAGAATGTTTAATTCTGCGAGTGAAAAACGTCATGAGAAAAACGGCACTACTGTTTTATGTGGGGTATGGCGGGATAAACCAAGCTAAAAGATCTCAAACAGCAGAATAATTCCACCACATAAATTAATAGCTCTGCATAAGACACCAGAAAATTATCGAGCATAAAAATTATTTAGAAGTAACCGATTATTGGAAAATGTGCCGGTTTATTTACGCACTGAGAAAACGTAACACCGGTATCATTCCAAAAACATAGACAGATTTTTAATTATGGTAATAGGTAATTTGGAATGTCTAACAATATAAAAACACAATTTAAGTTTCCCAAATGCATTTCGAAAACGAGATTCACTTACTGAATGTGGAAGGCTTTGACATGGAAACCGGCCGATATTAGAGTCCAATCAATAGTTTTCGGAATCGATGAGACTTATAGTGTCACTCTCGATATAGTTAAGTCCAATTTTGAAACGATTAATAACGAATTATCCAATATGACTGAGATTATTGTCAAATTCATGATTTAGTGAGACTTTAAAAATGAAGAGTAATAGAAGATGACGGGTGAAATATAAAATGTCAGAAAATATCTATATTAATGCGGATGGCAGTCCGGATTATATTTAAGCTCAGTTCAGTCAAAATGAAGACAACACACGGAGTCTGCGAGGGTTATTCTCTCGCAGGCAATACATGCAAGGGATGTTCTCTCGCAGGCAGAACCTTGTAGGAGAGATACGAAGGGGCATGCAGTGGGCATGCCTATTCCTCTCCGTTTTTGAACTAAGGTTCCCACAAGCCGAGGCACTTCGGCCTGTTTTGAGAGGTGTATGTTCCGGGGTCACAGATCTTGGGCATTCGGTAAGAGTTGTCCGCTGTTCCCATTGAAATAGTCGGCCAGCTGCCTCCTAAACTGGTCGAGGCACGGAGAAGGGAATGTTACGTCCCCACAGCAAACTCCTATCCCGCTATCGGAAGGGCGTTGGACAAGTACCCAATGCCCGACCTACCTGATGCAGGTTTTTCTAGGGTTTTCCCTGCATTACTTTTAGGCGAATGCCGGGTAGGATCCTTAAATTATAGCCCGGGGACTCTAGTTAACCCTTTGCTACCTTCCTCTACCCTTCCGCATCTCCCCTTTCAAATCCCTTCCTATGCTATTAAAGGGGAGTTGCCCAGAGTGGATTACCCTCATGTAGCCTGTTTCCTTCCAAAAAAAAATGAAGAGAGTGGAACCTTCTGTAAGGCTGTTACTAAGATGCACGAAAATGGAGTGACTGTCGTAACAGGAAAGGGATATTGTGAAAAAGTAACAACAAGGATATCACATTTTCAGACGGTTCTTCCTTTTAACTTAGATTATCGATCGCAATATAGTCACGGAGTTATTTGTCCCATGGACAACATGCTGCTAACTCCACAGTGGGTTCATGTCAGAATTCATTATTCGTGTTCCTGTAGCTGCCCAGTATCTATATACATCTTACCGTACAGAGGGTCGGGTATTTTCCTTTCCAACTTGTATATGTTGTGGACACTAGTGAAGAAACATGTTTTCGAATTAGAAATGCCTCGTGGAAAGTTTCCGTGGCCTAAAAACCACGAAATTTTGCACGTATTTTCAGTTTTTCCCTAATATTAAAAGCATGAAGCATTCTATTGAAAGTAATGTAAAGTAAAGTAATGCGCATAAAATTTTGCATCGAATAGTGTGTTCGAGAACTAAATTAGGTAGAAATCGTTCGTCAAATTTTCAATATTTTACGTCATTTTCGGTAATAATGCAGTTTGTCATATTTCTAGAGCTGATATCTACAAAATGTTCGGCAGAAAACTGATTTGTAAAGGAATAAATTTTAGAGAATATTATAATCTTCCCAATGCATGATCTGGTTTTTATAATACATGGAGTATTGCATAAAATACACCCATTATTCTGGCTGTACACCGCCGGATGTTTGCGCTGTTATGATTACCTACGTATGGGTGAAACTTATCCTGTGTAGAGCATATTAAAATGTTTAAAAGTACTGTTTTTATAAGAGGAAGAAAGAGTCCAGCGTTTCAAAGAGTATTTGAGGGAAGAAAGAACCGCAAAAGAGCTCTGACGCAAATCCCCAGTTTGATTGCTATTAAGAGGCTTCAATCCGGTTTCATTTAAATACTCATTTTACGGCTGACTTGGAGTGGTTTTGGGGCTAACACACAGGTATGTCCCGCGAGACTTTAATAGTTGGTTTTATCACAGTGTGTAGAAAAAATGGTAGAGGATTCTTTTATTTTTACTGTTGAAAATGGCATGAGGCCGAAAGCTTTTGAAATAAGTTTTATTTTAATGAAAAGGAACATTCCTCAATATTCCATAAAATCTTTATCCTATGAGAAATTAGTTTACTGCAGACCATTTTCGAGCCATCAGCACTAGAAATATGACAAACTGCATTCCTTTCGAAAATGACGTTAAATGTCGTAAATTTGACTGTCGATTTTTACCACTTCGTTCGAACGAATTTCGTATTCTATTACACCACTCGATGCATAATTTTATGCTCTACAATTCATATCTGAACATTATTTTTCATTCTTTGCTATTGGCGAAAAACTGAAAAGAGGTGCCAAATTTCGAGGTTTTTAGGACACAAAGTTTTCAAGAAGCCTTTCAAATTGGAAAACTTGCGTTTTCACTAATGCACACATCATATACAAGTTGGAAAAAGAAATACCCCACCACATGCTCGCGGAGGTTTTTTTTATACATAGCTTACAGTTGAAACGTAAAATATTGTTAATAATCGAAGTAGAAGAAGAAGCTGTAACAGGCTATGTACAGGGAAATCCACATAGTGGCAACACCCCTCTTATAGTATAGGATGGGATTTGAAAGGGGGCTGAGGAAGGGTAGAGGAAGGTAGCCAAGGGTTAACTAGGGCCCCCGGGCTATGGTTTAAGGATCCTACCCGGGAATTCGCCTAAAAGTGATGCAGGGAAAACCCTAGAAAACCTGCATCAGGTACGTCGGGCATTTGGTACTTGTCCCACGCCCTTCCTATGGCTGGAGAGGGGTTAGCTGTGGGGTCGCAGCTTTCCTCTCGCCGTGCCTTGACCGGTTTAGGAGGCAGCTGACCGACTATTCCAATAGGAATAGCTGACAAATCTTACCGTATGGCCAAATTCAGCGCCCCGGAACATACACCTCTCAAAACAGGTCGAGTATTTCTTTAAAAAAAATTTTAGGGTAACAGGCTACATGAGGGTAATCCACATGGTGGCAACTCTCCTTTAATTCCATAGGAAGGGATTTGAAGGGCGGATGCGGAAGGGTAACTAGGGCCCCCGGGCTATATTTTAAGGATTCTACCCGGCATTCGCCAAAAAGTGATGCAGGACAAACCCTAGAAAATTTGCATCAGGTAGGTCGGGCATTTAGTCCTTGTCCCATGCCCTTCCGATAGCAGGAGAAGGATTTGCTGTGGGGACGCAGCATTCATTCTCCGTGTCTCGACCAGGCAGCTGGCCGACTGTTCCAATGGGAATGCCCAAGATCTGTGACCCCGGAACATACACCCAACGGAGACAGGAAAAGGCATCCCCAAGGTAACCCATTCCGTCTCTCGAACAAGGCTCTGCCTGCTAGAGAATAGCCCTCGCTGACTGCTTCATACTAGGAAGGTAGCTAATTGTTTATTTTTTACTAGCTGGGTGCCCGGCGTTGCCCGGAATGGCGTATATTTATAACCCCCAATTTGACTCCTATTTCGGCTGCTTTTGCGTTATTTTTATGTAATGCACATCGCCCCCTATCCCTACATATGCTCACCTCCCATGCTGAAAGGAGTTGAACTCATTGACCCCGAAAAAGTTTCTTTTATAAATCATATCGTCCGTTTAAACATTTTACAAAATTTCCACTCACGTCCCCACTCTACTTTGGGTTAAACAAGAAGTTGGATGTCATACTTAAATTCAGAGATATCGATACCCCCGGATTTGATTCCAATCGTATTAGCGTTATTTTCATGTAACGCCCTACCAAAACCCCACCCCTAAGCTTGCTACCCTCCATGTCAACATGGGTTGAAATTATACTTAGAGAGCATCTATGGAAATAATATGAATTTAATTGACCCCGAAAATTGTTATTGCGACGCTAATATCGGCCGATTAACATGTTTTAGAAATACCACTCACGCTTGGGGGAGTTACACGGCAAGTTGAATGTAATAATTAACAGTGACATAAAAAACCTTGGATTCAACTCGAATCTCAATTGTTTTTCATAATGTTTAGTAATGCCACACCCTTAAGGATCCTCACAAACCCGAAACGGTTTGAAATTATACAAGGAGAACACATAGAGAGATATTATAAGGCTCACTGATCCCGAAATATCTTTATTAGACGCAGAAATTGACCGTTTGCAATTTTTTACCCCTACCCAACACCATCCACCACCACCCAACCCCCTCCCACCTCCCTAAGGGCGCTCCCCTCCCATGCCGAAAAATTACACACTACCCACATCAGTTTAAATACAATCAATATAATTAACCCTGAAAAATATTTATTTAACGAAAATATCTGCCGTGTTGGCATGTTCAAAAATATCCACCCCTCTCACCTCTGCCCCTGGGAGTTAAATACCAAGTTGAATGTCGTAATTAAACTCAGAGACATCCATAACCTTGGATTTCACTCCAATCTCAGTTGTATTCGCGTTATTTTCCTGCATCTTCACCCCCAGCCATAATGGTGTCCTTTTTCCAGGGTGTAAGGGATGAAAATGACATTAAGATAACTTCGGTAGAAACACTATCAATATCTTTGACCACTAAAATTATTTTCCGACTGAAACCTCGACTGTTTTAACTGTTTAAATATTTCCACCCCCGTCCACCCCCGCTTATGAGGGTGGTAAATGCGTCTCACACCGACAGTGTTTGTTTCTCGGTCGCAAAGAATACGTGTACGAAATTTGTTTAAATTTGCTCAAGGGGTGTAGATTTGTATATGGAACAAATAAACATACATGCATACATACATACATACACTCATTTTTATTTATAATATTTTAGCATTTTAGCGTAATAGGCTACATGAGGGTAATCCACATAGTGGCAATTCCTCTTTAAGAGCATAGGAAGGGATCTGAAAGGGAGGATGCGGAACTATGAGGTATTCGTCATCCCACTCACCATCATTCATATTCTGTTTGAATGCACAAAATACGCGCACACAAGGACTACCTTAGACAGTACATCTAGAACGGAGCTCTGCACAAACCTGGAAGCCATCAAAGGACTCAACAAATTCTTCGAGACAATTGGATCGCCACCGTCATGGGATGAAATAACAACAATATCACCAGCAATCAATTATCACCGCAACTAGTTAAATAACTAATGTGGTCGTCAATAACTTTAACGTGGACCCGACCAGAAAAACCAAATAAAATAAATTGATTGAAGAACTGATGAAGTCATTTTAATTGATTGAAAGCTTCTTCTGTTCTTTCTCACTTAATTAGCAAATTGCAAAGCAAGTTTCATTTCGTAAAGTAGAACTATTTCAACCGTTTCAGTTTCAGATGTTTTGTTGAGTCCTTTTTACCTTTTGCCGCTGTGAGGGAAATTCCGTGCCTGCGTTCGGAAAAACCATCTGACCCGGATGAGTCTTAGACAATGCCAGACAATGTGAACGCGGTTCCTTTTGCCGTGACATTTCTGTCACTCAAAGCTGATGCTCAAGTATCAGTCCAAATAACACACAAACACCGGAACAATTAATACAGAAATATATAATGCAGGGGGTGGGATGTTAGAGGTTATACAAGCTCTTAGGATTACGGGCCAACCAATTTTCTTTGCCAATTACGAATGGGTTTATAAATTTTTTTTAACGAAACTTGTACAGCATATAATCGTTCATGAATGGATTTAATGTGTCCCAATAATATAACTAAAACAAATGAACGGCCTTATGTCAGACAATTATGTTTATTAAATAAACGAAGTTTCGTTCTCTTTTGGGATTCTTCAGGATTAATAATTTTGTATATAAATCATGAAAACCAATTTAGAGGCAAGATTTTTCTGCAATGCCTGTTGTAACAGAAATGACTCACATACATGACAATTAGGCAACGCAGCAATACGTTGCCTTTAAAATGTTTTTCATGATTTATATACAAAATTATTAATCCTCAAGAACCCTAAAGAGATCGAAACTACGCTTACTTAATAATAATAATTGTCTAACAAAAGGTTGTGTATATGTGTATTTATATTAATGTGTAACATCTAAGACATTTACTTGCATAATATTTGATTTCAGAATCTAATATAGTTACATTATTTAATCAAAACTGAAGACCCACATATTACAGTTGACATGTTTACAGAGAACTGAATTTTTGTCACAAGGTTGTTTTAAATGATTTACATGCTCTTTCGGGCCAGCTTTTAACGTATTTCAGTCTTGAAAGAAATTTTGTGTGTTACACTATCTGAGTGCCCGGCGTTGCCCGGGTATTTATTTAAATTAACTGGCGTAGGAATTGATTGACACTAACGTCATGATAAACATTCCATTTAACCAGCACCATTAGCGCGATTGTGATAATTTTTTCCCATTTAGGCCGGCCGCACACTGCAAACGACGCGACGAGTCATTTTGTCGGACGACGACTCGAGGAAGAAAATACATGGGCTCCTTATGGAGGGGCGCACACCGGGCGAAACTGTGGCGTGCGACACGGCGCGACGGTTTTAGACAGTCCGCGACTGTCGCCTCGTGACAGCCAGACACCTCGAGTCATGTTTCGTCGTGTCGGACGCTGACAGATGGAATTATGACTCGTCGCATTGCCTGGCGAGTTAAACAGCACTGTGCATGCACATAACCTAACCGTGTCTTTGCCCCCAAATATTCATTTCTGTATTGGTGTTTACTCGACAAAGAAAGGCGAAAATGGATATATATATATATATATATATATATATATATATATATATATATACACATATATATGAGTGTGTGTGTATTGAGTTGAATTCATTTGCTGCTATAGATAATATTTTGTAATGAACGAAGCACGCGTCTTGTTGATAAATTATATTGAGCGAATATGTGAAAGAAAGAGACAGTTTATATTATTATTATTATTATTCTGTACCTACATTATTTATTTAAATAATATTTTGTTGTAATGACCAGTCGTTGTTACACTGTTTTTACAATAAATATAATATTTTCTTCACAAACCTCTAATAGACTAAATGAAACTATGCTGCCATAGTTGGAATTAAAGAAATCCATAGGCAGGATTGGATCCTCTGAAAACTGTTTCAGAAGGATGAATGTCATCTTCCTCAAGTGCAAAAAGTTCTCTCTGAATTTCTGACATGCTTCCCTCTTTTTCTCTAATCATGTTGTGAAGAACGCAACAGGCAACAATGATTATTTTTCCTTTTTCTGCATTTACCAGCATCGCATTTTCGAGAACCCGGAATTTCTTTGTTAGCATCCCAACACCAAAGTGTCGGCAATATTGTCGAGGAAGAAGACGTGCCTGCAGCTGTAGCTATTTAGTAGAGAACACACAATGATCAAGTTCTCTTGATTCCAGACCCACAACTAAAGAAAGAAAAAAAACTGCAGCAGAAATGTTGGCAGTGCCAATGCAAAAGTTCCTAGAATCTAGGTGCACTGAACCCGATTGACCTATGATGCATTTTTTTAAAGGGCTGCTGCAAGACATTGAAAAATTCTCAATAAGACGGCAAAGAACTTTTAAAGTAAAATTATTAGAATTAGTTAATAATCTTGCACACGAGGAAGAGGCAGAACTCATAACATTCCCGCAATAGAATAACAATGTATGTATGTAATATTATATTACCTACGAAAAATAGTGTCTTGCTTTCTTATTTTTTTCAGCAATCAAATAAAAAAGAAAATCGAAACTTGAAAAATTTGTTTTCGTCTACTCGTAATTAATTATGGAAAACGTTTATACTTCTTTTAGTATTAATTGGGTGTACCCATAAATCTCGAGAACTTTTGTCTTCTTCCAACAACATATAACAATAAATAATAACAGCTATTTCGTCGTCACGCTCCATCTTCACTGATATTAAATGAGTTTGGTTGCTAGACGCAGCTCGAAACAGCCTGAAACCGTCTCAGACAGCTTGAAACATTTTGTCGGCGACGATTTTGCCTCGAGTCATTTTGCTTCCGACGTTTTGACTCGAGTCATTTTGCTTCAGACAGTTTCGTCGCTTCCAGTGTGCGGCCTGCCTTAAGGTCCCTCCCCGATCTAACACCTCGACATCACCCAAAAATAAACCAGGATGACGACTGCCGGTATTCGGGAATTCTTCTACTACATAAAAGTAATATTGTCTAAAAATAACGATGAATTAAAAGAGTAAAAAATACTCGATAACTTAATAAAGTCTTAAACTAACCCAGAAACCTGGATTGAGCAAAGAAATACAATCGTTAACCAAAGAGAGACCAAATTATAGCTCGTACTCTACGAAAATAAAAAAATTATCTGGTCCCTTAAGAGGTTCTGAACTACTCCAGGACCTCAGCGGCTCCTATAACCCCAGAATCGACAATAATATCGGTCTTTTTGGCATTAAATTTTATGTAAACGCCGCTCACCCCCCCCCCCCCTCCCCGGGGCACCATAGTAGTGCTTCCAAGCTGCCTGTTGGATTTCAAATTAGACATATAAAAATTCTATAATGACACTATCAAAATAAAAGATCGCGGAAACATTTTATTCGACGCTAATAATGGCCCTTTAGGAATGTTTTTAAATTCCCCGCCCCAGCCCTAGTGGCGGAAGGTGAGTTTTAGCCGCTCAGTGTTTGTACCTGGACCTTAAATAACATGTGTATAAAGTTTGGTAGAAATTGGTCTACGAATTTAAGATTGTAAAAGGAAATTTGTTTTACCTCCTTACACGCCCACATATAGGGGCTGATCTTCAACTTAACTGACATAGTGAATGTCAGAATTAAATTAATTGATATATATAACCCTGGATTTGACATCTATCTCGGATGTTTCGCGTTTATTTTATGTGACGCCCATCCACCCCTGCTTTAGTGCTTCTGACGTCCCATGCTGTAAGGGGTTGAAATTATACACTAAACCGCCTGAAGAAAAAAAACTATGAATCTCATCGACCCCGAATTAAATCACTGATTTCAATAACCCTGGATTTGACACCATTCTCGGTTGTTTCGGGTTATTTTTATGTACCTCCTCTCCATCTCCTTCCTTATGGGGGCTTTAAGGGGTTGAAATTATACTCTAATTACATCTAGATAGAAACTATTAATCACACAGACTCCTAAAATTAATTAATCGACGCTAATATCCGTCGTTTTAGCATGTTTTTAAATTTCAGTCCCGTTTACCCCTTGGGAGTTTTCAAACGCTTCGAAAGCCGGACAGAAACATTCACTGGGTGCGCACAACTCACCAAAGTTTCATCGCAATCGGATGAATGGTTTAGGAGCAAATCGGGGGGAGTCAGACTCACTTTTACATATATAGAGATTATGCTTCTCTAAATTATTGATATATTATTTCCTATTTGTTATATTCAAATATTGAAAAATATCAAGATTTTGCGATTTAAATTATTGAATTTGTTTAAAATATATAATCTACAGAAATTAAAGAATGACAATTTTTTTAAAACAGTTGTCTTCATGGATAAGTTGTTCAGATATTGTATTTTGTGCAGTCGTGTGTTTGTACATTTCTTCATAAAATCTACCAGATAAAAATTAGCTATCAAGGAAGCCTGCGATAGAATTCTCTCGCAGGTAAACCTTCCCAGAGGGCTTTCGCGGAGGCTACCTTTGGGGATTCCTTCACATCTCTCTGGTTTTTTGAACTAAGGTACCTCGGTCTGTTATGATAGGTATATGTTCCGGGGTCGCAGACCTTGGGCATACGGTAAGAGTTGTCCGCTATTCCTATTGGAATAGTTAACCAGCTGCCTCCTAAATTTGTCAAGACACGGCGAGGGGAAAGCTGCGACCCCATAGCTAACGCCTCTCCCGCCATCGGAAGAGCGTGGAACAAGTACCAAATTCCCGACCTACCTGATGCAGGTTTTGCGAGGGTTTTCCCTGCATCAACATAAGACGAATTGCCGGGTAGGATCCTTAAACCATAGCCCGGAGGCCCTAGTTAGCCCTTGGCTACCTTCCTCTACCCTTCCGCATCCCCCCTTTCAAATCCCTTTCATATGCTTTAAGATGGGAGTTGTCACTATGTGGATTACCCTATACATAGCCTGTCTACACCTCAAAAAAAAATTAGCCATCAATATGTCTGAAACTCTTTTTAAGTTATTAAGTTTTGTGTTATTGTACAGAAGTTGACCATCCTCAATGAATGATTTTATTTCTGTGCTTTCTTTATAGGAAACATTAAAAACATTAGACGAATCGGATGTGGAAAAAAAATTGTATTCTAAAATTTGAGTTTCCTCGTCGAGGCACAGAAAAAGGAATGCTGCGTCCCCACATAAAACCCCTCTCGCGCCATCGGAAGGGCGTGAGACAAGAATCAAATGTCCGACCTACCTGATGCATGTTTTCTGGGGTTTGTCCTGCTTCACTTTTAGGCGAATGCCGGGTAGGATCTCTAAACTATAGCCCAGGGTTCCTAGTTAACCCTTGGCTATCTTCCTCTACCCATCCGCATCCCCCCATTCAAATCCCTTCCTATGCTAATAAAGGGAAGTTGCCACAACGTGGATTACCCTTAGGTAGCCTGTCACTCTAAACAAAATGTAACAGTCTTATAAATTTATATAATGTTATAAACATTACAGCAGAAAATAACATTGACTTGCGACGCTACTTCAGTGTTTACAATTCTTTGGAAACCATGCCTTTATATACATACATGAATTCATGACCAACCTATCATATTCCAGTACAGTTATTTTACAATTTTCTCCCAGTTTACATTTTTTTTAGGACAACAGGCTAAATTGGTCGAGGTATGGAGAAGGGAATGCTACGTCCCCACAGCAAACTCTTCTCGTACTATCGGAAGGGCGTGGGACAAGTGCCCAATGCCCGACCTACCTTATGCAGGTTTTTCTAGGGTTTTCCCTGCATTATTTTTAGGCGAATGCCGAGTAGAATCCTTAAACTATAGCCTGGGGGCTCTAGTTAACCCTTGGCTACCTTCCTCGACCCTTCCGCATCTCCCCTTTCAAATCCCTTCCTATGCTATTAAAGGGGAGTTGCCACCATGTGGATTACCCTCATGTAGCCTATTGCCCTAAAAAAATATTATTACATCATTATTTTCTTTTACAATATGTTTTTATCAGATATATTATTATTTATGTATTAATTTTACTCCTTCCATCTAGTACCCAACCTTG
The DNA here is from genome assembly GCA_037074705.1 of Zhengitettix transpicula. Taxonomy (NCBI): domain Eukaryota; kingdom Metazoa; phylum Arthropoda; class Insecta; order Orthoptera; family Tetrigidae; genus Zhengitettix; species Zhengitettix transpicula. The sequence goes on along the minus strand of CM073591.1, from coordinate 176,427,101 downwards.
GTACTATTTATATAAACATAACCTAATTTGAATTAAAATTATTTTGACATTTTTTATGGATTTCATCATATTACGTTCCTGCAATCCCTACCTCACTTATTTTATTTACAGAATTTTCTATAGTTTTATGTATTGTAATAATCTTATCATGAAAAATCAAAGTCACCACGTTGCTGTGAGAATTTATATGATAAATAAAGAGGATAATCGAACATATTTAAACAATTCATTAAAAGGAACTATTATCTATTGACGAATTTGAAAAATGAAATATTTACTAACAAATTTTAAATGCAGAAAAATTTATTGCAATTTTAATTTAATTAGTTTTTTACCCACAAGTTTTATACATGAATTCGACGGCTTTAATGAGATTTCGTAAACCTTCAGGGTCGCCTATCGGGCAACAGTAACAGGAGCGAGCAATGAAATAACAAAATCTACAAAATATTGAAATGAATTTACTGACATAAGAAATCTGATGGTAACGAATATTATACCAGGTTCACAATGGATTTTTGTACATACCAGACATCGGACCACTAATCATTCACTTCACCAATTATTTTAACTTCTGAGTTTAGATCACAAATTATTTAAATGACTTTAATTAAACAGGCCATAGTATCACACTTTCTTCAGAACTGAAGTCAGTATACGTGGTTAAATGCTTCACACACCACGGACAATCCTCAGTTGATTTCCAAATATTTCCGTGAACAATAATAATGTCGACAGCAAGGAGAATGGAATTACACTTACCAAATATCAGTTCGATTCAACTCTCGATAAATTGTACCAATGAAATCAGATCAACAACAGCCAGTACAACTTTTCCTGCAAAACGTATTCTTTTCTCCTTCAACCTCTAACGCCGACAACCTCAATAAATCGTCGCCTTTTACATGCAGACTCAGTAACAGGGGCTACAGACACTAAAAATAACTTTTTTCGATCAGACCGTTTCGCAGACTACGACCAACCTTCTCTGGTCCGCTGGTATCGCAGACTGCATTTTCGTTCAAAGCTTTCAACATTACACATTGCCGACAATAATACCGTCTGAACCACTCAACATTCTTTAACAAAGCTGACAATTCAATACCCGGACCACAATATTACGCTGACAATACAAATATTAAATACTTTATAATATCCTTTCATTACATAGATTGGTGGTCATTACAATATATTGTAATATACAATAAAGAGTGGCTTTTAAATGAAAGAAAAATTAATATTTAACAAACAAAAGAATTTATTGTGGCAATACTTGAAACAATTATCTCAATTAATTACAAATAGAATTTATCTCAGGGTCATTACTGGGTTTGATAATGGCTAATCATTTATTTAGAAATCTTATCAACACAAATTTCAATAAAAAGATTTACTCGTCACTTAACAAAGACGAAATTTACTTGTCGACGAAATTATACTAAAAGATGGATTCTACTTAACAAATTTTATCAAAGGAAGAGAACGAAATCTGACGACTATCTTTTAATACGGTATACATAATTAATTGTTTTATATTGGTACTCACGGCAACATTCCAGGATACTTTGACTTACGAAGCACTATGACGGGTTTTTTCACAGCTTCTACTAAAACTTACAGATTCTAGATTTAATATTTTTGGAACAAAATCAGGAACCAGGAACCTCCTTTGCGTCTCCTCTTCGGTTGACCTCTGTCGATCTCCACTGAAGGCTACGTCCACAAATCTGTTGGTGTTTAGCAGGTTTCGTAGTTCTGCCTTCGATTCTCGTTCTTGCCTTTCGCTTTAGTCCTCGTCTCTCGGTACGTGTTTAGTCTCCAATTTCCAAAAGTTCTTTTACGACCACCCGATCGCTAAGGATTCGAAATACGGCCTGATCTCTACCGTAACGTGAACTCTTAATGCGTCCTGTACTTGACCAAACCTTCCAGGCAACTGACTTCTCAATATTTAAATGCGATCTGTACTTGACCAAATCATAACGCGAACTGAACTACCGTCTCGCAATTTTGAGCGCGCAGTGCTTCTTCCGACAAAGAAATAATACCTGGCTATATAGTTGCTGTGTTCTGTACCGCCGTAAGAATATGTTTCTCTAACAATTTATATTTTATAATTTACAATTAATGTGTTAATTAATTGGCATTACAATATATATATATACATATATCCATTCTATGAGGGTTTTTTTTTTCAAAAAAATTGGTTTCCGGTATGTAATATTTTAATATTTCCTAATTTTCTGTCTGCATTTTTTCCATTAAATGTTCAGAGAAGGTTGAATTACTGTTGATGTGAGTTTTTATAATATTTTTATGATAATACGAATACATTCAATTTTCGACTGTCATTCGAGTTTGTCCTATTTAACATTTATTGTAATTCAATCAACTTAATTAATAACAAACAAAATTATTACGAGAAATACGATAATTACTCAAAAACCATCAGATAATCCATATAGCAGGCGTTCCTGAACCATGGAAGAAGTCTGTGTAGACAGGCTGTATATAGGGTAATCTACATAGTGGCCACTCCCCTCTTACAGCATAGGAAAGGGACTGAAAAGGGGGATGCGGAAAGGTAGAGCAAGGTAACCAAGGGTTGACTAGGGCCCCTGGACTGTAGTTTTATGGGTCCTACCCGGCAATTCGCCTAAAAGTGATAAAGGGAAAACCCTATAAAAACTGTATCAAGTAGGTCGGGCATTTGATACTTGTTCCACGTCCTTCCGAAGACGGGAGAGGGAATTTCTGTGTGGCCCCAGAATTCTAATTTCCGTGTCTCGACCAGACCAGATTAGGAGGCAGCTCCAATAGGAATAGAGCACAACGCTTACCGTATCCCCTAGGTCTACGACTCCGGAGCATACACCTGATGTGTGTCAGGATATTTAAGATATGAAACCCATTCAAGCTGTGAGACAATTAATGTTCAATTTTTTTCATATGTTACTATACACGGTAATGTACCTTCATAATTCTCTTATATATTGTAATAACCAGCTCAGAAGGACAGGAAGTCTGTCCTTAATGTTTGTCAGATTTGTTGACAAACTGAGAAACTAGGGACGCTTGAGTGGTGTGTACATTAAAGATCATGATAAAATTATGGGTAAGTGACCTGTTAGCGGATGAAGGACAGATAAGTAGTGCAATTTTGGCAGCTTTTAAAATAATTGTGTGACCGACGGAACCCTAAGAAAAACATCGTAACAGATGGACGACGCAATTAGATTAAAAGGAGACGTTTAATAAAATTGGTTGAGGGGCTCGCACAGCAAATGGACGATAACATATGGTGTTGTTGTCGAACTTGTAATGAAAAAAACTGTGAAAAACAAGGGAATATTCTGGGGGCCGGGATATATAAATAAGAGTTATACAGGAGACCTCAGACAAGTCAGGGAGTGTTGGTCGGGAGGTCAGTGAGTGTTGGTATGGCTGGGGAGAGCGATGGTGCAGGTCCGCAGTGACGGACGTGTCAGCTGGTTCGAATTTGTCGTGAGGGTGACGCCGTCAACAGTGTGAGTGCAGCCTGGGGGACTTTTAAGCATATATGAAGTGAGTGTGTGGACCCAAGAACGTGTAAGTCCATTTTCTGAATTTATAATTGTAAATTGTAATTAAAGGGTATAAAGTCATATTTCGTTAATGTTCGTTAATTTCGTTACTTTCGTTTATTTCGTTTATTTAATTTAATTCGTTAATTTCGTTTCATTTCACGAGAATCGTCGGCTGGTCTCCAAAACTATATTCACTTTATTGGTTAAAGTCCCAAGACCGACTTTTCGACGAACATTAACGTTTGTGCTCCCAAGACCACACTGGTCAGGCTCCCACAACACAGTGCCGTGACCACTCTGGTCAGGCTCCCAAAACACTCTAAATATTTCCGCCGTTCCGTGCGTATTACATACGCTTTTCCGATATTAATCGCCTATACACATTTTCAGTCTCTGCATTCTTGCGCCAAACAATGCTCTGGCCCAATAATTACGCTGACAATAATATTAATGAAAAATTATTAAATAAAACTTACGTTACACATTGGTAATCTCTACTATATATTTGTGTGTGTGTGTGTGAAAACGAGTAATGGTGTGACATTGTTCAAATAATTAAAATAATTAGTATGGAAAGGAAGAAAGTATGCGGATTACATGAAATTGAGGTTCGGCGTCGCCATGCAGAACAGGAGGAAAAACTCTGGCGGTCATCACGTGATGACTCTCTCCTCAAGAAGGAGGCTAACACCTTCGGATATAATAACTTCCTCCTGTCCTGCATTGCAACGCCGAACCTAAATTGCAGGTATGTCACCTACTTTCTCTCTTAAGGAAAAGATGACAATGTCAAAGGCAAATTAAATACAGCTGGCTTATCTGGAATTAACAAATGTACGAAAATAAAAAATTCCGTACCCGGCCGGCACGTATTTCAGATCTACTTTCCTGATAAAAAGGGCTCAGATCCTCGAAAATTTAAGCTTTTATTTCTGCACAGCCCGACTGGGCCAACTGTGGATTTCAGGTAATTCCTTCAATATCGTGGCCAGAATCTTACGCAACTAAACGAACAATTGAACAATTTTAAAATTTATATCAATACCAAACATATATAAATAAATATATTATAACCTCCCTTTCGGTTAACATCTCAGGTGGGTTTAAGGTTCTCAAGATTATAAGGCTTATGAGGAACACACACGCAAAGAGAAACTTACGTTAGGTTTGGAAAACGGAATTTTGACATTGAACTCATACAAGGTTATATTTACCGTGGAGAATGCTGGGAAAAGGATTGTTTTATATAAAAAAAATTAATGACAAAAGATTCGCACTAAACACAACTATAATTACACAAATTCATTATATATATACAACATAATTGAGTAAAGAAATTGATGTTATAACCTCAAAATAATTATATAAATGTTCAATTAGACTGTATAAAGTCTCTGGAAACGGAGAAAGAATCACAAAAACAAATTTCTCTGTCTCTGAATGTTGTTTTTAAAAAAAAGGAAAAATAAACAAAAAACAAATTTCTCTGTATACGCCTTGATGTTAACAATAAAAAAACGCATTGAATTGTGCTAAAAAAATCGCTCCACGGGCACAAAGTTATTCGACCATTGTCGATCGTGGATCGGAACAATGTTTTAAAATTTCAGCCCTCAAAATGTGGACAGGTCCACAATACGGGAGTCTGCTTGCTCCACGATGCACAGTGCAGGCTCGGGATCGCACTTCGCGTAGACGATTCGCAAGGAAAAAGTCTTCCAGGAAGGAGGCGGCGTCTTCAGAGTGTCACACTCTCGTAAAAAACGTTCCCCGAATTTAGAAATAACTTAATGTCCAGCCAGAAGATTATGTAAATATGTTCCAAATCATTTAATCTGATTCTGACTTATTAGTGTAAATGGCCGCTCGTGATTATTAAACTGTCGCCTGTGGAATCCAATAACGGAATAAAAACCTAATAATCAGATGCAGATCTTTTAGTAGACAGGATTGTTGTGAGTTAAAACATACATTTTTATCAGGATAAATTAATTAAGAAAAAAATTTATTAATTAGTTTTAAAAATATAAAGAGTGTTAAGTCAAATGAAAAATGAATATTAGAATCTATCCTTTAACCAAACAAGCATTTTTAAATGATAGACGTCTTTGCGATTGTCGACTAATAAGATGTGCTGCAAGTATAGTTGCGGTAAAGAAAAACAAAACATATCAATGTAACTGTACAAAGGGATAAGTATACTTTTAAAATAAATTTATATTATGTCTGCATAATCATGGAATGTTACAATATATATATATATATATATATATATATATATATATATATATATTGTAATGCATTAAATAATGTAATGCATTAAATTAGAGGCATTGGCTCGGAACAGCACACGAGTGGTGAAGAGAAAGCGTGTGAAAAATGATTAGGGGCTCTTTGAAGAAGCAAAAGACATTTATCTCCGACTAGGGAGATTTGCCGTCAGAAGCGTAACTTGGAAGGACGGTTTCTGTCGGAAGAAATTCGTCACGACGCACGTGTGGAGGGGTCAGAACTTAAGAGCGAACGAGATGTATGGGTCTTTGAAAGACATTGAGTTAGGATAAATGACCTGACAGTTGGCGTATTTGCTTGGGACAAGAAAGGAGGCCGTAACTTGAAAAGATCGGGAAACGGCGATTTTTTATAGGAAGTGCTGGTCAAACGGACAAGGGTAAATTGCAAAGTAATTGCAATGATACGTGACGAAGGGCCTAGCAGCTGCAAGGGAAATTAGGGTCGCGCACTTGTGAAGCGCGGAAAGGAAGGACTCCAGCGGCAAGAAAGTAAATCTCGTTAATGGGATGCTGTCACATTAACCATGGCGACGGACTTTTGAACCAGGAGAGGAACCGGGATGCTAGCAGTATATATAGAGGAATATCCTATTGTTAAAGTCAGTGTGGAGTTGGACGTAAAGTGAGGAGGAGGAAAGAGGCAGTTTGGAGTTGGACTTAGAGTCGAGAGCTAGTCGTGAGTTAGACGTGAGTCGGCAGTCAGTAATAAGTGTGGAGCCAGCGTGCGGTTTGGAATTAGACTTTTAACGCAGAGGAGGTGCGACCGGATACGACAACCAACACCGAGGAACTTCACAAGGAACACCTAGGAGACGTAACAAGATATGGAGAACCAGGCAGCAGCGAACCAGAGGGATTGTGTTGGAATAAGTGTATGAACGTGTATGATATGAAGTGCGAATCTAAAGATACGAGCCCAAGAGACCTGAGAAACAGTAAGTTAGAGTGAACAATATAATCAGATGTAAACGGTATTTAAAGGATAATCAGTCAGATTTCGTTCCCTTCTTTGTTATACTAAAAATTAGAAGCAAGCTGTAAGTTAAGTCCGTTGATAAATTTAATAAATATTTTTTTTGTTTAATTAAAACATACATGTTGGGCCTTTTTCGATTCTGTTCCATTGTCAAGCCCAGGTAGAGACCCATGAGAAAAAGAGATCTTTTATAGTATTAAATTCTGATAAATGTAAATTTTTGTTTAATAAATCTGTTTTGTTATAAAGTTTAATTTTTTTGTTATTAAAACGCCCGTATAGATTATTACGTTTTGACACCACAACGTGGGGCAACCTCAATTGCTAAATAATTATCGGCATATTGTGATCATTACATATTGGCTACCACAACGTGGGGCAAATCATTGATAAATAAGTATAGGAGAAAATTGTGGTTATTACAATATATAATGATTAAACTTTATTACCATATAAATAAAAAAAACTTTATTACATAAAATACAAAAATACATTAAAAAAATGTTTGGGTGCCAGCAGATATATATAATCTGCAAAAAATAACAAAAATTAGCTCCAGCTCGCTACAAGGTAATGTAAGCGAAACGGTAGCAATTCATGAACAGAGCTTAGTTCCGTACTGAGTAAAAAATCTTAAACTTCTGAAGGCACTTTACAGAAATGGTGATCCTTACTTTAACTTGTGGCGTCAGCCGACTTGCAGTGGATCACTGGTCTTGTAGTAAGCAGCACACGATCTCCTTCTTCAGCCTCCCCGCGATGGACGTCTCTCCAAAACTTTTGTTGCTTACCGCTCGCCAAATTTTCCACCCTCTCGCCTCTCTTACTCCACTTTCAGTCCTCTCTCTATGTCTGCCTGCGTCTGTCAACTTTCAGCCGGGTTCGGAGTATATATTCTTACTCCGCCGCCCCCCCCCCTAAACGATGCAAAAAAAAAGGGTCGCGTACCCTCGGCTTCTTGGGGTATCTCGGGCGCACCTGGCCGTTTAATTTATTCCTTCTCAGGCCCGCGGACAAAGGGCGGCCACTTACCGATGTTATTCACTACAATATATATATATGACTCAATCCAAATTTAAATTGATGGATGAGATGCGCGGGAATGTACTGCGTTTATTTATTTTAATATTTTATTCTTTTGATCCATGTATAGATTTACGGCGATTACTGTTACTGTGTTGCGTTGATTTTCAACTCATCCTCTCTAATACTATTTCAAATACATCCGTGGATGGAGCACACGGACGAAATGAGTGAAAGACGAGTTACTGCATGAATGTAATATTAATATACCAGTCATTGAAACATTGGTGTTTCTTCATTCGTAAACAAACCAGAACTTAACAAATATACGAAGAAAATGAACGGGAAACTCGTAGACGGTATGAACTTCAGATTTCGTGACCCCGAAGAAAACGTTCTGTTTGCTATATCCACGATTTAAAATTCATGGGCTCAGTGACCAGAAGAATTTCGAGATGTTTATACGAGACATTTGCGAAAAGTTTGAGTAAAACCAACCACGTTTGTGGAAAGAAATTACTTCTACAGTGTCAGTTACGGAAACTGATTGAATCGTATGGGATGCTGTTGACAAGAGTGTGTCCAAATTAATCAGTATTTAACATCAAAGTTCTGCCACCCATTACTAAGGTAGACTAATATCTGCAGGAGCCTGTGTTGCAGAGACAAGGAAATACTCTTGTCTCGTGATCAGAAAGAACACATGTACCAGTGTGATCAAAAAGTAAGGTGAAATTGTCATTTAAAACTGCCGGGTATTAAGAAGGCAGATAATTTTTTTTACTGGGTTGGTAGGACTGTCTATAATATTTCCCAAGCGTCTCTTAGTTAAAAGGTTTAATTATCTCCGAGTTACACGTTTTTTTGTAAACAACCAAAAGTGAATTTTTCGATTTTTGCAATAAGTGATTCTGTTGAGCAAAGAACTTGCATCAAATTTTGTTTGCGGAACGAATATTCTTGTGCGCTGAAAATGTTGCGGAAGGCCTTTGGTGATCAAACTATGGCACAAAAAACCGTTTATAAGTGGTACAACGAGTTCAAAGAGGGCCGAGAACGCGTTGAAGACGAACCGCGCTCTGGACGACCATCAACGTCTACCGACGAGGGCCACGTCCAAAAAGTCAAACATTTGGTGCTTGAAAATCGTCGATGGACAATTACAGATCTCGCTGATAGTGTTGGAATATCATTTGGCTCAGCCCATTGAAGAATGTTTCGTGTCTCAAACCCGTCAAGTCTCGATTGGTGCCAAAATCGCTCAACTTTTTGGAAAAAAAGCGTCGTGTTGATGTGTGTGAAACTTTGCTGTCTGACTATCAGGACCACTTGAAATGCATCATTACTGGAGACAAGACTTGGATTTACGAAGACGACCCGGAAACCACCGACCAATCCAGTAAATATCGTGCAAAATGAGAAGCAAGACAGAAAATCAAGGTCAGGTTGACAGTTTTCTTTGATTATCGTGGTGTGGTGCACTATGAATTCCTTCCGCCGGGCCAAACTGCTAACAAAGAATATTATTTGAGCGTTATGCGTGAAGCTATTCGTCTAAAACGGCCGGAATCTTAGTTCCTTCATCACGATAATGCACCATGTCATACTGCATTGGTTCTTCGCGACTTTTTTTGCCAAAAACTCGATTCATATCGTTCCGCAACCACCGTATTCGCCTGATTTGGCTCCGTGCGACTTCTGGCTATTCAGCAAACTCAAAAGACCAATGCGGCGACGCTGTTTTGTCACGATTGAGGAGATAAAAACCGAATCGAAGAAGGTCATGAAGGCTATACCGGAAAAAACACTATTCCGACTGTTTCGAGGACTGGAAAAAGCGTTGGAAAAAGTGCGTTTCATCGGACGGGGATTACTTTGAAGGGAATGAAATTGATTTGGAAGAATAAATAAAGAATTTATATTTCATAAATAAATTCACCTTACTTTTGGTTCACAGTGGTATATCTCTGTTTAAGTAAATTGGCGAAGAAGCGTTTATGTGCATTGTAGGAACATTAACATCGACTAAGAGAATTTTCTCGAAGGTAGGACAGACAATTGTTTAAAAGAGAATCCGATTGACAAGGAAGCGTGTTTTAGCTAATTTCGTTTTTAAACGCAATGAGTGAATGACTGAATATTATCTTAGTTTTGTGCATATGTGAATATAGTGTAAGCAATTCTAAATCACTCTTGAAAACATTAGTCAGGTTTATTGTCTCCCGATTATTTGGTCTGGGTCAGCATTTATTTATTAGTTATTTGTAAAGCGTATAAGATGTTTATGGTATTCTTTGTAGAGTTGAAAGAACGGTAATCATTTTTATATCACACCTCTTCGGTACAATCGTAAATCTCCAGCGTCTAGAAAAGGTAGAGTCACATGAAGAATCTAAACACTCTCGCTTCGGCATTTCACACAAGAAACCTCTCAAGAACGAGAAAACGTACTTGACAATCAATTATTTTACGAATGATCATTTTACAACAAATAACATTTTCTATTCAGGAATAATATAGAGTAAATCTAAAAAAGCCTACAACGATATAAGAAAATTTTAATTTGTCCACAGGTTCTTTGCCGCTGATATTAGCAACGGCGCAGTGTTACCTCATCGGTTGAACAATGGTCTGGAACAAAGAGATATATAAACATAATATATCAGCGTTACAGCGCTCTGGGTGGCAGCAACAAACAACTACACTGACCGCCATTTTTTAGTAGGTCTAATTCACAGAAATACTTAGTTGTGTTTACGCTGTTGTTGGTGAAAGTTTTGAAGTTTTTGTGTTAAAATATATTGTTTTGTTAATATTAATCATGCCAAGGGTGTCATTATTTTTCCGACGTATCAGCATTTTTAATTTCTAACTTAACTTATTCTTAGGTCGTATTTATCAAATTTATGTATTCTCCATGATCATCTATAATGAGAGGAATTTTGGAGACACTTCTTGTACCTATTGAAATTAATAATTTTAAATCTTGTACAGATCACAATTTTGATCATGATTACATCCCTGAATATGAGAGATTAACATTATATTCTGAAAAAGTGGTAGAATATATTTCAGGAAGTGTTGTAAGCGTGGTGGTAAAAATAATGAAGTGTTTAGGTTGTTTAGAGGTTCTACTTGCTCTGAAAGAAAAATGGGATTGACTAAAATAAAAGACTTTAAAGACTTGTTGTTAATCAACCCGTCTAAAGACGTTGTGAAATTATTTACACTTGCTGAATAAGTATTGAGGAATAATGAAACACATAGGAAAGAAGAATTTACTATTAAAATTGTGTGTGGGGGTATTCCGGAAACTCACTACTCAATTTTAATAAAGGTTTTATTAAAAAATTACTTTCATTGCAGAATTCGTCATATGTGTAAAGAAAAAGCAATGGATGGAAGAGGGCACAATATTAGGCAATTATATACAAAACTGATATTATTTAAAGGTCAATAAATTTTTCAATACCCTAAATGTGTTATATTTACTTAAACCTTAAAAAACATGTTGTTTTAGGTCATTTGTGCGGCATAGTAAAGGCTAGCAGACAATAGGGGAAGCCCACCAGCCCTTATAAAACATGGCGGCTGAATTTTCAAATTCTTCAAATATGGCGGCGAATTGTTCGGTCTATGTTGTTTATATATGCCTTTGGTCTGGAGAAACCAATTTTTGCAAGCCAAAACTCAATACCCCCGAGGAAGAGTACTCACAAATTAGACAAGAAGGCTCTTTGCATTGTGTGGGCTTGTTGAGAAATTCTTTCATTATTTATATGTTCGTCACTTTACTCTAATAACAGACAATAAATCCCTCTCACACATCCTTCATCCCGAAAAGTCCGTTCCAGTTTTGTGTATTAGTCGAATGGCACACTATGTCAATTATTTATCACATTTTAATTTCGATGTCGAATACAGACCAACGAAAATAGGCACAAATGTCAACTATTGTTCTCGTTTACCACTGCCAACGAATTCTGATGCAACACACGAGTGACATCACATGAACACGAAGAGGGAGAAGGAGGTGAGTTTGACCTGTTCACTCTTAATCAAACGTTCGTGCAAAGCACACAGCTCGTGAGACCCGAAAGGGTGCTCATCTGGGAAAAATCGTGCAACTGATAGAAACTGGTAAGGATCTTCACCGCTACAATTACAAGGCCCTCGAAGAAAATTACACCTTATCAGCTATGCGTGCACCAGTCGACTCTTCGTCAACCCATCTTAAACGATTTCCATGCAGCACACGTAAGTATTGTGAAGATGAAAAGCGATGCCTCGAACATTTGTTTTCAGGCCAGGGATCGACGGAAATCTTGAAAATGTTGACAAATCCTGTGTCGAGTGTAAACATGCACATCTCCCTACAAGTTTCGTGGATATCATTGCGAATATACCAAGGCTCCACGGGAACGCGTGCATATTGATTATGCAGCTATGATGTTACTGATTGTCGTCAACGCATACAGCACGTGGTTTCAAGTAAAAGTAACAGAATCGATTAGAACTTCGGAACAACCAAAATTGTTCACGAATTGTTCGCGGCTTATGGAACACCGATCATGGTCGTCTCAGATATCGAGTCACAGGAGTTTCAGAATTTCCTACAGATGAATGGAGTTAAGTGCCAGAATTGACTGCCTCCTGTCATCCGCTGACAAATGGTCAGGCGGAACGTTACGTACAAACAGTCAAGGATGCACTCAACAATGGCAATTACAAGAGAACCCGTTCAGCAAAATCTCACCGATTTCCGACAACTCCAAATAGTTTTTTTTAGGGCAACAGGCTACATGAGGGTGATCCACATTGGGCAACTCCCCTTTAATAGCATAGGAAGGGATTTTAAAAGGGGGGATTCGGAAGGGTAGAGGAAGGTAGCCAAGGGTTACTAGGGCCCCCGGGCTATATTTTAAGGATCCTACCCGGCATTCGCCTAAAGAAATGCAGGGAAAACCTTAGAAAAACCTGCATCGGGTAGGTCGGGCATTGGGTACTTGTCCCACGCCCTTCCGATAGCGGGAGAGGAGTTTGCTGTGGGGACGGAGCATTCCCTTCTCCGTGCCTCGACCAGTTTAGGAGGCAGCTGGCCGACTATTCCAATGGGAATAGCGAACAACTCTTACCGTATGCCCAAGGTCTGTCACCCCGGAACATACACCTCTCAAAATAGGCCGAGGTGCCTCGGCTTGTGGGAACCTTAGTTCAAAACCGGAGAGGAAAAAGCATAACCAAAGGTAGTCCCTTCGTATCTCTCCTAAAAGGTTCTGCCTGCGAGAGAACATCCCTCGCAGGTTACCCACGAGAGAATCCTCTCGCAGGCTCGATTCCGCACTCCAAATAGTATATGTCTATATATCTTATCTTATCAGACCTGATGACACACATACAAGAATGACAGAAAAAAAAAACTTTCCTCATTCAACCCATCATTCCGCGAATTCCCGCCGAAGCAATTGGTTTACTTATTGTCTGGATAAATGGATACCTGGGCATGTAGTGACACATCTTGGTGATCTACATTACGAGATTGACTTTCAAGGAAAACGCTTCAAACGCCACATCGAATAAACACAGGCATGCCAAGAGACCACATTGAACCGTCCCGGTTCATTGGATGAATCACATAATGATAACCTGGTGAAATCGCGAAGAGTTCATTTCTAAAACAACCAGGAATCAACTGTAGAGAGAGCCGCATCCGAACCCGCTGCATGTGCAACCGGAGCATCCAGAAAAACCTCGTTGACCTACACGCCGCCGGCAACCGCCAAATCGGTTTTTACAAAGTTAATTTCAGACATTTCAATTCCTTTTTTCATTAAGGAGGGAAAAAATGTAATGTATCGCATTTTATTAAAATTTTAGGCAGTTTTTAAGTTTGTATTTTCAGTAGAGCGCGCCACATTAGCGAAACTAACATATCTACGATATAATTCCTTCAGGTGTATCCCCGTCCACTGAGAGTTAAATATACCACCTCTAGATGTGACCACCTCCTATGGCATTAGAGGTTGAATTTTGACCTCAACTACATTAAATGTGACAGTATTAATCTCAGGGACTTTCAAAGCTAATATCGGTCATTTTCACATATTTTAAATTACAACTGCCTCCACTTCCAAACTTACCTTGTATTCCAAAGGCACCAGAATTTGAAGTTACCATTCTTGTTTTAATTTTATAATTGAACTCAGGGAGCCCCCAAACTATGTAATCAACAACAATCTCAATCATATTTGCATTAATTTGTTTCTCCCCTATACAACTCCACTGTTTTGGGCTGAATGTCATCTTAACCAACATGGTAAATATGAGATTTACACTCACAAATCTTGGTTGTTTTTGTATTATTAGATGTGTTATTTTTCTCTATTTAGGAGTTGAAATAAGGTTTCAACTACATTGAGAATAACAGTATTTTCCCAGCCTAAAAAACCAATTATTTGACATAAATATCTGGAATTTTTAAACTATGATTGATGGGTGTGTCTTACTCCCCATGTTCACTCCTGTTTAATAAATAAAGTGTAAAAATCAGCTGTATGATGTAACACGGACTAAATGTTTGTCATCACACTTAGATTCAAATTCTTAGAAAGAAATATGGAATATATTTTTAATGATCTCATTTAAATTTTAGTGACACAAAGTACAATATATTAAAGCTTATTGAAAGATATAAGAATTTTAAAAAAATTAAATGCATTTTACAAAAACATAATGAAATTATTCAAAAGCAAAAATATTCTGATGTACTATCATCTTGGAGGAAAAATGCTTTGTAGTAACAACAAATGAACCAGGATAACCTGGAAAAATTAAAGTCATATGAGTTTACCTTTCCATTTGACATTGACAAAGTTTATCTTTCAATGCTTTTAAGATAAAATACTTCAGATAGGAAAATGAAGAAAGCATGCAATGAAATTAATTACATTATATGTGATGTGACACCATGTAACTACAAGATCTAACGTAATTTAATTTTCCAAAGTGTTAAGTTCTGGCACAATCAAGATATCTTTACTGTTTTTCTCTCATTACTATAACCTAAGACCCACAACTATAGCAGTGGGGGTGAGCTAATATAAGATGAATAAAAACAAGTGAATTTGAGGCAATGTTTTACTGCCAACAGGAATCTTGCATAATTTTAAGGAGTAAAAATTATCATTATGAAGAATCTTTACACATAATTTAGTCCATAACTTACTTACTGACTGGCCTGATTAAAAAAATATATATTTAAGTTCATAGTAACATATGATTAAGTGTACTAGTTTCACAATCAATGCTAATTTGCTGTCAATGCTTACAAGAAGGTACTAGTTTAAAGTGTAAATAAGGTTTAATGATTAAATAATTAATGCCAAATGACCTCTTGCCCTCTGATTAAAAAGCAATTCATATAAATTTTTATTGTACTTGAATATCGACAAATTTACAAGAAAATACATCATAAATATGTGTGTGATTCATTAATCGAATGTGTTATACCTTCCTAAATCAAAACATTGTATTCTTCATAAATAAATTTATAAAGAACAAATTATTTTAAAAATAGTATAAATTAATTTTAGATTCAGCTGTGTTGAGAAGATACATAAACACCTGAGCATTCATTTACCAGACGATTTAATTCCCTGGCACTATAGCCTAGTAGCTTTTTTAGATCACACACAAACTTATACACAAACCGCTTCCCATGTACCTGTAAGCAAAGGTTTTTTTTTATAAAAAATAGCAATATTTATGTAAAAGCAGTTACACAGAAATTTTATGAACTATAATGAAAATATATGCATAAAACTAAGCTTTTAATATATGCACACATACCTTAGCAATCATGTCCCCATCATAATAATATCTCAAGGCACGACTTAGTTTCTCATAATTCATGGTAGGTTTATTCTTGCGTTCTCCCCAAAGTTGAGCTACCATTTCTGGATTTGTAAGTTTAAACTCACCTTCTGTACCCAACCACTGAATTACTTCACGATGTTCTTTATCTGTCAGAAGTTCCAAAAGAAATTGCCACAGCTGAATTTGACCATTATTTCCTGCAATTAAATAAATATGTGGATTAAATTAAGCATGGGTAATGATTTAAAAGTCAAGAAATCTAGAAAATTATGCAAAGAACAAATTACTAAGCATGCTTCAGATTTGAAGACATTTACTTAGAATATTTGAACGCAAGATTGTGAGAAGGGTATTCAGACAAATGGATACGAATGGAGAATTAGAACAGAGAATTAGAGCAGCTCATAAATAACGAGGACATTGTTAGATTTATCAAGAGCAGAAGGTTGGCCTAGATGGGACACGTACTTAGGATGGATGAAAGCAGAACCCCTAGACAGATTATGGACTGGAAACCAATTGGGAGGAGGAAAAGGGGGGGGGGACCCTGGACAAGATGGGTAGATGACTTCGAGAAGGATATACAAACCATGAAAGTAAGAGGATAGCGGAGACTGACACAGGAGAGGGCGGAATGGAAGAAAATTGTTAATAAGGCCAAAACTCACTTTGGTTTATAG
Source organism: Zhengitettix transpicula (assembly GCA_037074705.1). Lineage (NCBI taxonomy): Eukaryota > Metazoa > Arthropoda > Insecta > Orthoptera > Tetrigidae > Zhengitettix > Zhengitettix transpicula. The sequence continues at coordinate 176,410,687 of CM073591.1, read as the reverse complement.
TGCCCATAAAAGAAGAAGAATAACACATTTTGTTCTCATTTGAAATGTATTATCAGCACTGTATTTATTACCTGTTCGATTTCCACAACCTGAAACTGTTCCAGATTCCATAACACTCAATGGAAGTCCCACAATCCGTGGAAGTTTACCTATACGGCCTTGCCTTGAAGAACGTATCTTGGAAATGGGAACTTCTTCTTGTTTATTCATTACCACTGAAAAAATTACATTCAATATTGAAATTACACAAAATAGTCAAATTTCTATTCAGTTAAAAGGAGTCACTCAAATCAATAAAAATATAACAATGTTTATAAGTATAAAATAAAATTATTTCTCAATAACTATTAAACTATGATAGAGCTGAGTACTGAGACCAACATACTATTCTTACATTCATGTAATATGGGACATTGGTAAAAATAATACTACTATTACAATATTTGAGATATTCTGTAATTTTGGACTTGTACTATTTATTTATTTTAAATCCTTTACATGGTTCACCACAGTTCACAAATATTAATGCTGACATTTAAAAATCTGACAGTCAAGAATCCTTTTTATTCACAGGTAACTAACTCCCAATGTTTATTTCTGCAGCATGCAGTGCAACCTTGTCATATTGCATACCCTTGTCCTATCCATGAAGCAAACTTAAAAAATTATCACCCGCTTCCATTGAACTCCTCACTCCCAAAAAAAAACAGAACACCCACCTTCTAGCTGCTCCCAAAAATTCACAAACCTGGTGTACTGGACTACCCAATTGTTGCTTACTACAACTCCCCCACTGACTTTCTGATTTTCCTCACTCAGTTTGTCCTCACCAGAAATTACTTTTCCTTCCAAAACAACATCTGCCATCAAATAAGTGGCACAGCTATGGACACCCAGGTGACCCCCTCCTATGCCAACCTGGGACTTCTAGAATAGATCCACCTAAATTACTCCCCATTGAAACCCCTAGCCTGGTTCAGGTTCATAGACGTCATTTCATGCTATGGAGCCATGGATGTGATTCCCTATCTGAATTCCTCCACACCTTAAACTCCAAACACTTGGAACAATCCCCAAACCAAAATCACTTTCTGGACGTTGATGTACACCCGAGTTATGTCACGATCAACACATCTGTCCAAATAAAATGCACGAACACACTACAATACCTGCACTTAACCAGTTGCCACCAAAATGCTCCTGCCAATACAGTCTAACCCTGAGCTTCACCAGCCTTAAAAAAATAACAAAATCAAAGCAAACTTAATCTCTTACCACATAATCTACCAAAATAGGCCAAACAAAAAGGCCTCTCCCTGAATGAATAGCCAATCACTCCAGCACTGTCAAACATTCCAAAACACAATTCCCAGTAGCTACTCATACCCAAAGCCATAACATTAATAATTTCCACCAATGCTTTACACTCACCATCCATAAAGTCCCCACTTCTGATTCATCAGAGGCTGAACTTTGTCTGTGGGAACTCTCCTTTCAACATGTCTTACAGTCTGGGCAAAGCCCTGGACTGAACATCCTTTAAATAGTGTCTTTCCTACTTACCAACTCTACTTGCATGAGCGCATATGAGTATGTACGAGTATTCTTATGCATGTATATGTGTGTATACTTGCATATGTGTATTTGTATGTGTGTGCATATGCATGTGTGTGTGTGTATATATATATATATATATATATATATATGTATGTATACGTATGAATGTATATACATATATGTACGTATAAAATGCTATGTATGAGTGAGGGTAGGCTGAGGATATTGCGGAAGTTGGGCAGGCGCTAGAAGGCAACCCTCGGACAAGTGTAGAGTATTGCAGCAAGGTTGTTTTTTATATCTGAATTGGATTTCAGACCATTGTAGGTCAGGCAGAGAATGAAGTTAATTAACTTTTTGTAGTCCAGGAAAGTAGGTTGTGGTAAGGAGTGGACTACATTTATTATATTGGTCAAGGGTGGGTTTGGATAATTGGGACAGTGGATAGAGCACAGAATATTTGTTTCTGGAGGTGTCTAGGGTATTATCTATTTATGAAAGGTGGCCAGACTGTTTGAAGTAGAGCAAATGCAAGCACCATTAAGGGCTAATGGGAAGGAGCATTAAGGTGTCTTGGTTAAGGTTAAGATTTATACATGCTTGTAAATTTATTTTTCTGAATACAACTATCATAAAGTTAGACCCAAGAGAAAAGATATTGCACAATGAATTATTCGGAAGGAAAAGAAAAACTTCTCATGCAAAATGCTTTTTAAAACTTAAGAAATATACTTTTCATATTTACACACTTAAAGACCAATATGGTATTCCATAATCACGTTTGTTTATTCTACAGATACTATATCAACATAGTTTTCTAGAATTGTATTTCACCCAATCTCTAAGCACCAGACTGTGTAATTTGTAAACACATTTTAGAACTTTCTTTACTTAAACCATGAAATATACTGTACTCACCTACAAGTTTACATTTCCTAAGAAGTTCTAAGTGTGTCCAAAACGTTCCACCAGGGTCAGAAGGGACACGGGCTTGAAATTCAGCTGATGTAAGTGCACACAGCTCAGGTCCACTTAAATTCCAGTTGCTCAGTTTTATACCAGCAAGATTGAAAGTTCGAACGGCCCAGGTAAGCCAATGACGTACATGTGGCACACTCCACAACATTGGATCTGTCATATAAAATTAAATTACAATAAGAATTAATTAAGATATAAATTTGTTATAATTCTAAAGAGGTAAAGAGCTCCAGAAACTTCTAAAAGTCTCAAAATGAACTTTTTCCTCAGACACAAACAATTATTACTCTTAATTTTTTTAATCTCAAGTAAATACCAGTAGAATATTTCGAACAGTTAAACTTTACAAGTTCAAAGACTTATCAATATCTTATCTTTCATTTGGATTTGAAATTTATTGAGAAATTTGTGGTGACACTTGTAAAAACATTTTATGGCTTCCATTGTCTGTGGTGCAGAGAAGAGTAAGGCAGGCAAAGATTAAGTAAGAATGCACAATAATAATGATACAAAAATGAAAGAAAGAGTGATGAATATTGGAGAATAAGGTAACTAGCAAGAAAGAGAACTGAGGAAAACGAAGAGAAACATGGGAAGGAAGATTATAGAGAAAGAAATTCTATTTGTCTATTGGGAGTCTGAACACTTGACTTACTTATTTGGTCCAGCCCAACAGAGACATCTTTACAGATTTTCATATATTTTACATTCTTGAATATGAATCAATGGGATAGAAACATAATTAACTTAATACAGGTAGCTATATAAAAAAAAATATGCAGTAAATTAAAATTACCTGATGGTATTTTAAGACGTTCCTGCTCTTTTTTAAATTGTTTATCTACAACCCATCTAATTACATTCTGTTTCTTCTCAGAAGACTTATCCAACTGTTCCTCTTCAGTATCTGTATTCAAAAAACAAAATAAATAACAATGAAACACTTTGACTTAATTAGTGAATCTATTTATATCACTGTAATCTATGTGATTCAAATGATATTTTCATTCATATTCAGTCATGCATTACAATTTCATATTAATTTCATTTTATTCAGGAAACATTTCAAAATTTACCACATTAAAAAAATATTATAGTTTGTAATTTAGTTCAACAGATTACTTTGTAAGTACATAATTTTTAGGATTAGATTAGGTAGTTAAAAGTCCTTGATTTTTCACTTCATAGAGTTGTAAAGAAAAAAATGTTTTCAGAATACACCTGCTATTTAAAAACCGAAAGTAGTGCTAGGAATGAATTCACCAAGTGACTGTATCAGATTTCTTTTTAATATATAATTATGAAATATCAAATAAATCAATTTTGTAATCACAGTTTCAGTTTGAATTATTAACAATATTTTTTTTAAAAAAATAAATTGTGATATTCGCAAATATGTAACAGGTTTTCAAACAAAAATCTATGAAGTACTTACCCATACTGTCTGAAATATCAACATCATCAGTAGGTTTCAAGACGTCCACAATATTGATTTTCTTGAGAACACCTTCTGTTTTAACTTGTACATTGATTTGAACTAGCCCCTCCCCTTGAACACACTGATCAACCAAGTTTTTGTGGGATTCAAGCTGTAAATTAAATAAATTTTACAATGTTTTGAGGGAACAAGAAATTATGCAACATACATACAAAAATTATGGATTAATAATTTTTATCAGTTTTTCAATTCAGTAAGTTCAAAGTAGTCAAATAGGCAAAGGTAAACTGAGAAAAAAGTTTGGATGAAAAATGGGTAATGGCAACTGTTTTAAATGGGTTCATAAAGTGTCATATTTGGTTGTGATAGTGGCATCACTGGTGGATTCCAGAGGGAATACAATATTAACGTCATTGGTTATTATCAATAGACGGGACTAGGAGTGTTTGTAAAAAACTTGTGTACAGTTCTTGTGTTTTGAGTTTAATAATAAAGAGGTTATACTAACCACAAATATTACGATTATACAACTTATTTAAATAATTAAGAGGTGTAATTATACATTTGAATAGCAGGTTGAAACTGAAGCAATCATGATTAGCACTCAGAAGAGAACATATTAATTGCTGCAATGGCAAGACTGTACGAGGAACTGGGCCTCAAAATAATTCCCTGTATTTGGTCTATGCAACTATTTTCATTTTCCTAACTTAAAAAAAAAATTACTTGTGTGTAAAAAAAATGTTTTTTGAAAACTTTTCCCAACTGAAATACCAAATATGCAATGCAGATAATGTTGACAAATTTTTGTTTTTGAAATAAAGAAAAAAAACTTTTAACACACTTTTTCAATCCATCCACATATTATGATCCAATTGTTCCTGTTTTGTTTATTCCCAGTTCTTAACTTTACACAAGGATATTTGAATTCAAACAAGTGTACATCAAAAGATAAATTATGTATAATTTAATATGACGGTTAAATAACTATTAACTAATTCAGGAAAACAGTTTTGGTCAAAAGGACATCAACTCCACCATGCAAAATTGTGTTTTCAACATAGGAACAACATGTGATGGTGACATTGTTCCACTTACACCCCTCCCTGTAGCTGGTATTGAACCCAACCAGAGTCCGGCATGCATTGACCAATTTGCTGGTCTTGTACCATCTGTGACAACTCAGTTCCTACCAATAATACTCAATGTTCAAATTACATTGGGTGTAGTGGTTTGTTGAGCACTCTTATTTATTTGAAAGCAACTGTGCCAAGATCAGCAGTTCTTTCAATGTTGTATAATGGAATTTTAATGTTTTAACTAACAAATCTATAGATTTAGTGGCCTATCTGCACTTGAACATGAAAGTTGCAGCTATCCATGAAACAAAATTTGGATCAAACCAGAATTCCCAACCAAGCAGCCATCAGATAAGATTGCACCATCCATTAAGGTGGCACTACACATACACAAAAGTGTCAAATTCAGTGAAAATAGCCACCATTTACAAACCATCAACCAAATGATGATACACAAATGCTCAAAGTTACTGTCATCAATTAACAATGTATTGTAACGTGTGTATTTAGGATTAAGTTTTTCTTTTTCTCGGAAGTGTTGTTTGCTGTTGTATTGAGAATTCGAAGCCGTGCACGTGCGTGGGGGTGGAGGAGATAAATATTTCCATCCTAATAATTTCGTGTCCTGTCTTGATTGTTGGCCTCAACATGACAGAATAGTTAGTCATTGTTGACTATGGAACTGCAGCTGCGTGCTTAAATCTTGTGACAATGGAAGAATCAGTCAACTGGCATTTCGACAAAGTTTTCTAACAATGAAAAAAGTAAAAGAATGGGAGGATATAATGGAGGGGACGGAGATAAGCTTTTGAAACTGGACAGTTGTTCTGCGCTCACTGAAGCTGGTGGATGTGATTAAGAGAAGTTGTTGTCTCTGATATAGTTCGAGGCAGAATCGTCGTGAGAAAGGGGCCACAATTTGTTAGTGAAGAGTTCACAGAATAGCACCACACAATTTAGTACGACGGCTTGCCAGCATTCAATCCCGAAGGCCAATGCCTTATCCAGCAATCAACCCTTGAGTCAACACTGCGCTTAACCCGTTCTGCCGGCTGTGAGATACGGAGACGTCAGTACAAGAGCTACAGCAGGCAACACAACACAGAATAGCAGTACGCATTTGGTACAGGCAGCAGATCTCGTCTATGTAAAAACCACAGGTGCCTGAGAGTTTTCATGTTTAACTTTAATAAACTTATATAAAATTTCTTTATTGGTCAAATATTTATTTTGATTTAATGTAAAAACCCAGCCCACAAAAATAATTCTTTACAGTATTCAGTCCAAATATGTCATTTCAAATATGTCAATAATCACAATAATAAAGATTGTGTATAAACAGATATAAGATGCATCAAGTCAAATGTAAAAATAAAGAGCCATAGAATAATGAGGACCTTAAAATACTTTTTAAAAATGTAACAGCTAACAGGCTAGCTCAGCTCACAGGAAAGCAAACACAAACATTTTGCAAAGGTATGCATTTCCTTGCAAATTACTTGTAAACTATTATTTCAAAACCAAAAGAAATGAAGCTCAACCATATAGGGTCCTCAGTTTGATTCCCAGACAGGTTGAGATTTTTCCATCTTGATTTTTGAATCTACTAATATATAGTAAATTATAGTGCTGTATTCTAAGCATGAGGAAAAATGTCGACTGGACCAGGAATCAAACACAGAATCTCCCGCTTACCAGGTAGATGCTCTATTCACTAAGCTATCAAATCAAAACCAGCTAAGCAGTCAGCAATTGACAAACCGTTTGTGCATCCTGTAACCAGAATTCATAATCAGTTAGTGGAATTCCCAGTCTTTGTTCAAGCAATGATCTCAATGTAGATAATGGTTTTCTAATATCCATGTACTGAATTAGAAAATCTCCAGATTCCCTGCAACAACAACAAAAATTATCTTTTTCATCTAAATATGAAATTGAAAATATAAAACTTATTTAATAATTCTGAAGTTAATATGCGTGCTGACAATGCCTGTCCTTATCAATCCCTTTTCTCTATGCACGAATGTAACTCATTAATGCACACAAACTGAAACAATACAATACTGCATTTTACAGTGAGTGTTCCATGATTGTTTCATTAACACCATCATTAAAAAAATAAAACAATTGTTTGGTAGAATAGATTTTTTAAAGTAATGCATCTTAAATTAATTAATTTTGTGTTACAATTACTCATTACTTCTTGTTTTTTTAACAAATTGTTAATTACATCTTTGACTATGAAACTGTTGACATTTAAACATCAATAATGTAAACCAACATTACTCATTCCTTTTAGTTATATTACAACTTTTGCGATTTTAATATCATTTAATTACATTTATTATACAGTTTTAAGTCTAAATACTAAACAATAATACATGTACAAACATTGCTTGAAACAAGGCTAAATGATGGACAATCTTAAAACAAAACCAAATAATTTGTCTTAAATTAACCCAAAAGAAAAAACTTACAATTATTTCTTAATGACACTAATGATTTATGATTCTTTTCTGAAAAATTGAACTAAATGTCTTCTTTGTTGCTTTTCCTTCTAATTTTAAAATTAGATAGCTATTAATTCCTCGTCTACTCATCACTTTATAAGGCCCTTCATAAATGTTTAACAATTTGTAGCTGATTGTATTTAAAGAATCTGATACACATAATTATGTCGGCAGTATAAAGTCTCCTACATTTAATTCCATTTCAATTCTGAAATTTACTTTCTTCCTCATTTCCTTAATAGCTTGACTTTTCATACTGTTTAGAGAATTTAAATCATCATTCCACCTCTCAGGAAATAGGATAATCATGTCAATAAGAAATGTGTGGATTTTGAAAAATAGCAAATAAGCCTGCAGTGAAACTAAATTTGTTATCAACTACTCCCTCCACATTCACAAGCCAATCCATTCATTTTCCATGATCTTCATCAATGAATTAACTAAGGGTGGTGCCTACTTGTTAAATATACCTTTCGGTATAACTGACACAGTCTTATAGAAGTGAATTTCTAAACCTCCACCAACTTCCTTACAATTTAACTGCTTACCATTGTCACACAATATTTTCTGAGATTTTCTACACTTTTTCATATACCCCTGCACTTTGTTGAAACTTGTTTATGCCGTAACACTTTAAAGGCTGTATAAATTAATAAATGTTGTGTACAAATCCACAATTTCTGACGAGTGAATACAGCCACACTTGCTTCTTGGCAATGATCCAAATATATCCATTGCTACCAATTCATTATCTTGTGTTGGGATACTTAGGCCTTTTAAATTACATTGACATTTTTTGCGTGTCCTGATATGTTTTTTAATTTTTACCATTACTCCTCTTGAAGTAATCCAATTAGCTATCATCATTCTATTGACTGATTCAAATTTGTCAATTCATGTCAATGAAGTATTGTAAAATTTTTGCCTTCAAAGTTGATGGTATTATTACTACCCAATATCTCCTACAATTCTTACTATTCATAAACATAATTCCCACTCATAGCTGAAGTCTGCTTCCCTCTATTGAACTCATCCATGAAATTAAACCACCTCTTCCTCAATTTCTTAAATCTCCGAGTCCTTACTTTTTTCTTTATGAATACCCTATTTTACAATATTTTCACTCTTTTAGCTGTGACAAGTTCTCTTTTTTCTGCTCTCTGACATCTTTCCATCCCTGATCGCACGATAATCAACTAAGGAAATCTGCCATGTTATGCTTTCCTTTTACATATTTTATTCAGACAGCATGACAGTCCATCTAGTCAAAGCAAGCATTCAAGTATATACTCCCTTACGTACGCGTGTTAAGATCAGTGCATAAAATAACTTCTCTTCCTAGAATACAATTACAACATTTATTAACAGTGTATACGATTGAAAGTATTCTAATTCAGTTACAGTGTATGATTTCTTGTGCTCAGTTAGATACCTACTCTTCACCGCCACAACTCTTCCAGTTCCTTTACCAACAAGCTAACTCAAACTAGGTGCAACTGATACTTACCTGGCATCCGTTATCAAAAGAGATGGTTTATACTGTCAAGGCTGTTGTTTCATAAAGATGTTCATAAATGCTGTCTTTATTTTTTTCAAATCCTTTCTTCTGAACATCTCCCGGATCTGATTTTACATAGCAGATGGTATAATGGACTGAATAGCTTGGCATTACAGATACAAAGTGCATAACCCCATAAAAACATTTAATTCCTTCTTATTTTGGGGGACTGGGAGGTATTGAATCACCTCTATTTTATCTATTAGAGGCCTCGCTCCTTGGCTAGATACTATATGGCCCACAATTTTTCTCTCTTTCTTGCAAAAGTTTGTTTTCTCCAAATTAATTTTAAAATCAATTATTTTTTCATCCTGTTCAACATCATCTGAAATTTTCACAAATGTTTCTTTTTCTTCTCATTTGCTAACACCAAATTATTTATGTACAGTATTAGGCCTAGTACGCACTTGTATACAAAGTCAATCAGGTTTTGTATGAAGACAATGTCTATACACAATTGAGCAATTGTGTATAGACAATCCAGAGGCATATAGACATGCTTTTAGAACAAAATCGCAGAACATTGGTCTCCCAAGAAATGGGAGACTTGAGACAATTGTCAGAATTGTTGCACAATATTTCATAGTGTGGATGCTTTTGTAAACATAGTCTCCGGTATCCTCTGCGAGTTCTAAGAGAACGCTTAATTGATTTTCTTTTATTTTTGCTTGTTTCTTGTTATCAAGATGTGGTCAACAGAGAGAGTTTTACTTTTAATAGGAGATTATTACTCTGTATCTATTTTGTCAGAAGTCACTAATCCTGAATATAAAAATTGCTCCAAAAAGAAAATAGTTATTGAAGAACTGAACAAAAAATATGAAGTGTTCCTAAGTAACACAGAAAAAGTACACAATTTTAAAACAGCTTTTCATCTCAGATATAGCTTGCTTCAATATCCAATCTGAAAGATAATGGAATTGTTTCTCTACATCTACTTTTTTTTTCTGTATCGAAGCTGGAGCAATATTTCGTTGTCTCTTGGGGTCAAGCGAATGAAGTTTCGGAAACCCATGCTGTCTTCTAATTTCAGTGTTGAAAGTAAAATGCAACCAAAACAAGGTCTCTCTGCAAGTATTTCATGGCTCCAGCCATGTTTTTTCTTTTACTTGTTTTCATTGTCAATGATTATAACAGCGTAAACAGCAATCCCAACAAGATCAGCAATATTAAGCAACTAACGAGGAACAATGCATTAAGTGTGTACGTATGACAAAGTCTCTGGATTGTCAATATACATGTATAAAGACAGTTCCTATACACATCTATATATAATCACTTGACTTTGTGTACAAGTGTGTACTAGGCCTTAGCTTTTGATCAAATTGTTTTCCCAAACACGGTTAATCTGTTTATTGAAAACTTAAGAATTTCTGAATACTTACAGTAAACTTTTGGGATGCCGTATCTAAAGCTATTTGATAGCTTGCTTAAGAATTTCTGAATAGTTACAGTAAACTTTTGGCATGCCGTATCTAAAGCTATTTGATAGTATCCCTTGGTCAAATCCACTTCTTTCTATGAAATTTCCTCACTAAATCTTCTATTTCCTCAGGATACCAATGAGATTTAATTTTCTGGCATATAAATAAATCCTCATTTGAGCATTTTTCTTTGGATCAATAACAATATTGTTATTATAATCCCCATATCCAACATTTTAGTGCTATCTACACACTTTTTCAGACAATCAGGATTATTGAATTTTTTAACTACAAATGGCTTGTTTTCAGCAGTTTTGATATGGTATTCACAATCCATTAAAACCAAGCCCAACACTATATCTTCCTCAACAGCATTTGCCCTCCTGATTCAAATAAGTTAGTTCCTTATAACTTTATCTTCTTCTTCCTCCTCTAACCTATATTCAACATGATTTTTTTTTTCTAGAAATTCAATCCTTTTTTTATTTTCCTTTCTAGTTACCAAGGACATCTCAAAAATTTTAATGCATTCCTCTACTTCCACCTGTAAATTATTATTGTGGAAATTGAGGATTACTTTGTGCCTAGTGCAATCCTAATACTATAGGAATAAACAAGGACTTAATTACAATACACCGTACGAACATATCCTGTCCTTGTATTGAAACTTTCATCAATATCTGTTTGGTAATTACTTCATTCTTTCTACCTAGTGTCCCATACACTTTCATTCCTGTTACAGGTAATATTTGCATAATCAGTATAAATGTAGATGTAGCTCTAGTAGTAATGATTCCCTTTCAACAGCCCAATCCTTTGACATCCACATTTACATACAAAAATCCCACTTAATCTATTCACCTATTTTTTCTTCATTGTATAAATCTTTTCCTTCTACCAAAAGATGCAGAATTAACTTTCTTTTATAGTCCCTGCTTCCCATTTCTCCACTGAGGTTTGTTTCACACTTACCCGAAAATTGGTTATCTTCAGTTACACAACAGATAGGTTAAAAGTTGTCTCATTCAAGAATAAAATTATGGAATTAAACCATACAAGCATTCACAATGTCAATAGCAAATTTGGGATGCAAGTTTATAATTTGGTGAAAAATCCGCCTTTTACTGTCATATTCTAGAAACCTTCTAGTTCAATATGTGATAATTAAAAAATGTTTGGAATTGATTAATGAGTGTTCACTGAACGGTCGGATCTTATGCTATTTATTTTTCTCAAAATTTTAGAATCCATCTGAAGAAGTCCCAAAATCGGAGTGAGACAGTGATATTTTGAGTTTTTTTTTATTGTATTGTTTTATGCCTGACTTTTGCTAACATATTTTATTATAATGCATGTCAGATAAATATCACTTATGTGTTTTTGCATATACCTGATGGTGACAACCAACATCTGCATAGGCAGAATACATTCCCTGAATGATGTGTTGTGGTGATTTTTTGATCCATGCAAAAGCATCGTCAAATATTTCAGCACTCATACAAAAACATTAAATCTCATCTTTATATTATGTATATGTGAATAGTCCATAGTGGCTGGCTAATATGTTGTCAGGTAAGTGTGAAACAGGCCTGACGGGACCTAATCATGAAGACATCTTTAGTTTTCTACCTGATTGGAACAATTTTCTCCATTTCCCACTTCTATATCTTATTGACATGATACATATTGATTTCCATACCTCAGTCGAGCTTCGTTTCTGTATCCTTGTCCTCTACCATATCTTGTACTCAATTATCATATTGTAAGTTTAAATTAATCATTTGATTATTTTGTCTTTCTTTTCTATCCACACTGCCCAAAAATTTCAGACTAACATCTCAACTACTATTTTCTTTTTTTCTACTATTAACTTGGTAATATCAGCTTCGAAATGGAATTATACTTTATTTATTGACTCGTCCTCAGCTAAAGGGTTATGCAGGTATTTATTTTTGTTTATTATATCTAAAAAGTAGTCGTCTCTATTTCCTCTTCCCCCTTCAGTAGAAATTACATTATGAAATGATAATGATAGTCATTTGTATATCTTGATCTCCGAATATTTTTAAGAATTTGTCCTTTCCTTTACAAAACTCTTCCTCTTCTCTGACAACTGCACATATCTAACCAACTAATTTTACCCTACCAATACCAAGTTTTACTATGGTCAGGAACTCTAGAATTAAGAAATATTTCTCCAGTTTTTTGATAAATATATTAAAATTCTGATTTCCCTCATTAAAATACTTGGGTAATTTTAATTAAAATCCCACCCCCTGATACATTTAACAATTTCACTCTCAGTTGATCCTACATTTTCAAAGGATTTCTTAAGGACATGGATTCTATCACTCTCCTGTTTTACTTCTGCTACTTACCAAAACCAATTGATACTTTCTTTCTTAATCTCTAATTTATGTACTTTATCCAAATTTAATACATTTGCATCTATTTTTCTAACATTAGTGTCTAGTTTATACATTTACCTTAGCATTCACCCTTCCATATGTTTTTAATTTTGATTTACATGACACTTAATCTTTTGCCATTCAATGTCCAATTCTTTCTCCTGTTGCACCTGTCCCTCAAACACTCCAAACTTAACTTATTAAAGAGCTCCTCACAATGATTATTTATCACAAAACTGAATTCATAATATAAGTAGGATATAAATCAACATACCTATTATTTTGTACCTTCACATTTTCAATTATAACATTCAACTTCCTATTTATCTCTAATTTTTGTTGCATGAATAAACTTGTCAACTGATCCGCTTTTTCTGAATTGGAATTTTCTAACAGAAGAGTATACACTTCAATTTTGTTCACACAACTCTCAATTATACTATCTAACATTTTGGACCCAATACTCTATGTATGAATGTAATATTATTTCCAAACTTAAAAAAAATCTGGTAAATGCCACAGTGCTTACATAATTTTAATTTATTCTGACCTTTCTTTACCCATGCGATGTCATCTGCTACTCGTCTTGCTCCACACTCACTAATAACACTTTTTTGCAACTCATTATTTGCTTTAACTTTTCACTTTCACTCAGTAACCTACCTCCTGGGATTCTCTCATTGCTCAGATCCTTCAGCGACTATTTCGTTCTCTCTGGTGAAAACTACTGTGTTCGATCCACTCCAGTGACAATTTCTTTCTTTGAACATTAGGTCACCATTAGTGTAATGGTTTAATATATTATGCCTCATTATTGGGCTATATTAATACAACACATATGTTGATCTTATTTTTAGGACCCCAGGTAAATTTCAACACAAATAACTAAAATAATAATTTATACAAATTTATTGAACCCGCAATGAAATATATGCCAGGTGTATAATCTTTAATCCACTTTTATTTAGTCAGAAAAACATGTTTTTCTCATAGAAAGCAAAAAAATATATTCAAATTACAGCCCTTGTTACACATTTTTCCCATCTCTTGTGCAATTTGTGGATACCACACCAAAAAAATTCCTTCTCTTTTGAGGCAAACAAATCATCAAGCCATTTTTGGACATCACCATAAGAATATATAAGTCCTGCTCAGCAACCGCGTGGCCCTTTGATGAAAACAGGTGGTAGTCGGAAGGGGTCAGCATAGGGTAGCTCCTCCCAACTGAGTGCCTCCAAGTAGTTTTAAACTATTGTTGATGTGTGCGATGGTGCAGTCGTTGAGGAAAATCAGCCGGTAATGACTTTGCTAATAATCGGACCTTTTTTCAAGCAGAGCACTGTGCAATTCGATCAGTTGTTGGTGGTAGTGGTGTGCATTGACAGTTTCACTATGTTTCAACAATTCGTAGTAGATGATATACCCTGCTGATCTCGCCAAACACACGGCACCGTCTTCCATCCGAAGTGATTTGGTCTTGATCATTCACTAGGATCAGCCCACAATTTCTTGAATTTAGGATTCTCAAAATATATACACTTTTCATATCCAGTTACAATCCAATGTAGGAACAACTTTCTTTTTTGTCTGGTGAGCAAGATATTGCATGTGTTATGGCATTGCTGCATCTGCCTATTGTTCAATTCATGCGGCACCCATTTTCCAATCCTTTAAACCTTTTCCATGGCATGTAGACTCATGTAAATGGTTGCTCGAGTAACATCCAATTGCTCAGCAAGAATTTTTTGTGATAGGGTACCATCCTCATCCAAAAAATCTGCAATCAATGGTCCTCAACCTTCCTGGGCCGATTTTTACACTTTTTGTCGCTCAGGTCAAAATTGCCATCTTTGAACCAATGAAACCTACCTCTGCACATTTCTTCCAATATAGTACTGTCGCCATAGGCCTCCACAAGCATTTTATGCAATTTGGCAGCTGTTTTCTTAAAACTTAAGCAGAAAAGCAGAGCTTCCTTTTCTTTTTGGGGCAAAAAACTAGACATGATTACCAAAGGGAAAATGTATGTTGTATTAAATTGTTGATGATGTGACGGACTGCTGTTGACAGGTGACAAACTCATAACAAAAAAAGGAATTGTGTGTTCAAAGTAGCTTAATATGATCACTAACACTATGCGCAAAAAGAGAATTTATGCTTAAACAGTTGGTAAATCTCCATAGAACATGGACTTCAAATCGTAAAACAATATGTGCACTCGCAATGCATTCCCAAGCTACAGTCTCTCACCAGAAGCAGACTGGCTGTCCTCAATAATCACTTTTCTCTGCTCCCCAACATATCTCATTGACACACACATACTCAAACAATACTATAGATCAGACCTACTATCCTGGTGAAGGGGGATTAGTTCATCCAAAATATGAAATATTTTTACTGCTCAGCCCAATTGGCCAACCATTGATTTCAGTCAGCATCGCTGTCAATATATTCTATCCAAATGTGTTATATATATTTACACAATGTTGGGAACTTTAATTTGGTGATGAAGTCACATACGATAATGAATAGTGAGGAAAGATAGAAATAAATAGGAGAAAGGTGGGAATATGATTTGGGTGAATGCATATGCTCAAGCGTAGAATTCGGCAAAAAGAAAAGCTTACGTTCAATGCATGCACACACACACACATTCTTGTCTCCCATGTTACTTCACAATCCTTTCTAAACTCCCTTCCCAAACAACACAACCTTAACCATGGCCAAGGGAAAGCCCTGAACAACCTCCAACACTGTGCTGATATTGTAATCTTCTGGCTGACAAGGGTTCTACGACAGACGTAATGGATGTGGAGAGTTACATAGCTTAGGCACTTGACCAGTGGTGGGATAACAAAACTTATAAACCTGTCCCTACTGTCCCAAATCCTTCTCTAAACTTCTGATACAGACAAGTTTGTTTGAACACATGGCCCTCTTAAAAAATTATCAACCTAGTCTATCAGGCTCCTCACTCCAAAATATCCTAGAGAACTCACTCCACAAACCTGGGGTGCTGGGCCGCCCAATTGTCGCTGGCTACAACTTCCCCACTGAAATGATTTCTACTTTGGTGGATGAATCCCTACAATTGTTAGTAGAAAAACTGTCTTCTTTCATTAAAGACACTAATCATTTCCTTCACCATCTCTGTGAACTCCCAAAACCACTCCCAACTGATACCCTTCTGGTTACATAGTTTTGTGTCCCTGTTACCAATATCCCCCATACTAGTGGCCTGTTGGCACTTGAAAATTTCTCATAATGCAGGCCACCAAATTCTTTCCCCACCATTAACTTTCTGATTTCCCTCACTCAGTTCATCCTCACCAACAATTGCTTATCTTTTCAAAACAACACTACCACCATGGTATCTTCCTGTGTACATTTGGATAAGAAGTGTTCCAAGAATAGTCACATGGGCTATTTTGTTTGTTGTTTGCTGATGCTAAAGAGGAACTGAATCCCCATCAGATGTCATTGCTGCTGACTCATTATTAGAACCATATGACTACTGCTTTATTAGCTTGGACAGTTATTTGTATTGTTAACATGGTGTGTGAATCTTTTATTGCCTGTGGAAAATTGAAACTTAGTCATCTGCAGCTTTAAAAATGACGCATAGCAAATGCCAGAAATTGTAGTGAAGATTTAATTTCTTCCCATGATGCTGCAGTAAGCTCCTCAGTATCTTACAGTTTTAATAATAAGAAAGATACCCAAACACAGACAAAATAAGTGATAATATAAATACCACACAACGTTTCTGGGATCCTTGTTCCTTTCTTCAGGTGCTAAGAACAGCCTTGAGTGAAACAACTGTACCAGTCAGTTGACAAAACTCAAGTGTAACAATAAGGGAGCAATGACAATGGAAAAGCAGAATGTTTAGCGTAATAATAAGGGATCGTAGCAATTGATGAGTTTCATAATATCTGTTTGAACATTAATTTCTGTGATGTTTGATTTAATGTGAAGCATCTCTGATAAGATTCTGGAATTGTACCTGGTGTCAATGTCTAAAATATTAGCATTTTGCCAATCAAATGTATGTTTTGAATTGATTATATGTTTACAGACTACAGATTGTTTATCATTGGTAAGTTTGATATTAGACATATGTTCCTTGATACAGGTATTAAGGGCACATTTTGTTTGTCCTATGTAGAAGGAATTACAATATGGATGAAGTTCTCTTGGGATTTTTCGATGGCTTCAGGTGAAGAAGATGGCGGTGCAAGCCATCGAAACTTTGTGTTTACAAAACTACGCTACGGGTTGGAATCCCGAGAGAACTTCATTCAGCAACTACACTGGGAAAACCTACATTCCTTATTGAACTACAATATGGTTTTTGTGTGGCTAAAAAATAATTTAGGAAAACTTATTATTTATTTTCCAAAATCATGGTTTCTGTAACCAAAATGAAAAAAATGGATACATGTCTTACATGACAGTATGGCACACAAGATTATATGGTATATTGCAATTATCAGTTTAAAGTACTCATGGTACTGATTAGAAAACAAATGAGTCATAACTTATAATGCAATACATATGAATGTGGTTGACTACATTCACTACAGGACTTATATGAATAAAATGAAAAAATTCTACTTCAATAAATGAAATTAATATATAAATAAAATTTTTACTTTTGGTATATCTTAGTAGTAGGTTGTAGTGTGAATGTTTAAATTACAGAAATTTCAAGACCAAATATTTTTGTTGTTTCTTTTCTTATATACACCCATAAGTAACTACAATAAAATACCTTTCTACAAACCTAGTCAGGAAAGACATGTCTGTTTTGCATGCAGGTCCTGTGTTTACATGTAGGAATATGTTTCAATCAAGGAGAAGCATCATAATTGGGAAGTATCCCAAACTAAAACCTCAGTCAGATTTAAGAGCCTAGCATATATTTCATTTAACCATGTCAACTGCTTAATTCCAACTGGACATTACTCACATTTCCAAAAAGTCATTTGGCTCAACCCCTTCTTCTGAGACTATTTCTTCTTCAGCTTGCTCCAAAATGACTTCCTCTTCTACCCCTAGTTCATCTGAAGTAACTGAAAAAGAGGATTAAAGTAGTAAAAGTATAAAAATTATCCTGACAGATAAGGAAATGACAGTTATTATAGACTCATCAGATTACAACACAAAATTACAAAAACACATTTCTTACAGCTGTTCCAAAGGTTTGTCAAAGGATCTAGTTGAAAACAGTATTTATAGATGCATCAAGAAAATGGCAAAAGAAATCTCCAAACCAATCATAAACTGACCCTACATAACAGAAAACCTCTACACAATTTCAGAAATTTAAAAAACAATATTATTCAATCAATCACAACCTCCTGCAACTCCACAAAACAAAGCCCATCTTACAAACATCCCGATGTCATTCAGGAACCTTATTTCATTCTGGTGAAAATTTAAGCCCATTACAAATTCCCAAATAAAATAAATAGCCCCTTTCACTTCTCCTCCCACCATAAACCTTTTCATTCAGATATGAAGGTCTAAGCAGCCATCTCTCTGGAATAGACTGAATTTAGTAAGTGTAATGACTTGTTTGCCAGCTCTGATTGATATTCTGGCACTTCGTCTAGAAAATGACGACAGAGCTTTCAGTCATCGAAACGTCACGTTTTAATCTGTTAAACCCGTGTCAAAACTGAGAACTTTTTATCTGATATTCTTCTTCCCTTTAGATGAACAGAAAGTTTTTTACTGATTGAATATTGGACTCTTTCTTCTTCTTAGACAAGGGAACTCCTGTCAACAACATTTCTATGAATAAAGATATAGCATCGTTAAAATTTAAATATAATTTTTCAGAAACAACCTTTTTTGATGTTTAAACCAACATTAATATAACTCAGTAACAATCTCTGTCTATCTACTCCACACACTGTGACAATGTTATTTGGTGGCCTACACAAATACCTCACACTTTAATTCAATTTAACCACGGCCTTTACGGCTTGAGGCTTCTGAAAGCTTTCTATCTACATATTCTTGAATTGCAAATTCTAAAACCATTGATCAATTTACATAAAGTACAGAATTAACTGACTTTAAACTTAAAATGTTCTCTGTCAACAAACTACTTAATCAAGATGACAATGATATTCAGTCTATAATCACTGCTCCACATGCCACCCACAATGGACTACACTTTAAATGTATGGTAATTAAAGTCACGAGAAAAATTTGGTTACGTACCTGAAAATGAATTTTTGGAGGTTCTCAGCACCCTTCTTCAGGAAAGAGAATTACTGACACGTGCAATATATGAAAAACTGTAGGAATTCATCCTTGAAGATTGAATTAATTATGCTTCTTCAACTACCAGGTTTAGTGACAAATGTAGTAATTATCCTTGTTTTGTTAATATGATATGCTCTTTGCAATCTCCTTGCCTTGCATAGAGCGAGCACGTGTTTAAAGACACTAATCACTTAATTCGCCACCATGAACTCCCAAAACCAATCTCTTCCGACATCCTCCTGGTTACCACAGATAATGTCTCCCGATACACCAATATCCTCCATGCTAGTGGCCCATCAGTAGTTGAATATTTCTTGTCATGCAGGTCACCAAATTCTTTCCCCGCCACTAACTTTCTAATTTCCCTCACCCAGTTTGTCCTCACCAAGAATTACTTCTCTTTTCAAAACAACATCTACCACCAAATAAGTGACACAGCTATAGGCACCTGGATGGCCCCCTCCTGTGCCATGAGGCATCAGCACTTAAATTCCTCTTCACTGAAACTCTTAACCTGGTTCCGGTTCATAGATGATATTTTCATACTATGGACCCATGGACCAATGCCCTTTCAGATTTCCTTGAAAACCTAAACACCAAATTCCCTGTTACATTCACCTGGAGCTAGTCCACCACCAACATCACCTTCCTAGATGTTGATATACACCTGAATTCTAGCCTAATCACCGCATCAGTTACATTAAACCAACCAACACCTTACAATATTTCACTTCACTAGTTGTCAACCTGAACATACCAAATGTTTCCTCCCATATAATTTAGCCCTCAGGGTAGCTCGAATTTTCACTACTTGGAACAGTCTCACCACCTACACTAACTGGATCCTTTCATAAACAGAAAATACCCTAGTGACCCCAGAAACAAATATCGCATTCACTATCCACTGTCCAACTACAAAAACCCATCCGTGATCAACACAAGAAATGTAGTCCACCTCTTACCACAACCTACTTACCTGGACTACAAATACTCAACTCCATTCTCTGCCTCACCTACACTGAACTTCAATCCAATCCAGATCTTAAAAACATCCTTCCCGCAATACTCTCCACCTGCCCTAGGGTTGCTTTCAGGTGCACTCCCAATCTCCCCTATATTCCATGTCCACCCTTTCAGGCCCCACCTTAATACTCCCCTACTTATGCCATGTTGCCAACCTTGTGGTACAAACAGGTTCCAATTCTGCCCCATCCTACAGCCCACCACAATCCTCCACAAATAGCCACCTACAAAATCAAAGAAAACCTTACCTGCCTCTTCTCCTACGTAAACTATCAAATTAATTGCAAACTCTGTCCTGCTTTCTATATTTGTCAAATCAAACAAATGTGTTGCTAACCAATGCAGCACTGTCAAACTATCCAAAACCCAACTTCTAATAACTGCTCACGCCAAAGTCACAACTCCAACAATTTTGACCAATGCTACACATTGACCCTCCTTAAAGCCCAACTCACTGGATGCCGAACTCCATATTTGGGAACTCTCCTTCCAAAACATTTTATATTTTAGGCAAAGTCCAAGACTTAACATTATTATTATTATAGTAGTAATTGTTGCAGTAGTTATAACAATATGTTGAAATATTGGGAACTCTCCTTCCAAAACATTTTATATTTTAGGCAAAGTCCAAGACTTAACATTATTATTATTATAGTAGTAATTGTTGCAGTAGTTATAACAATATGTTGAAATATTGTATCACTATATTATTATTATTATAATGATCTGTTTAATCCTTTCCCCAATCTCATTCATTTACTTTTCTTTACTTTTTACCTTCCACTTTAATGTGTATGTTTGTATGGGTATGTATGCATGTATATATTTTTCCATTGTTGTGACCTTTTGTTGAGGCAGACAGAGAGTTGTTGGCTGTGTCGTGTGTTGATTGTTGGTGTCTAATGGCTGGTACACCTTAATTTGAATTTGTCAATTCATGGCTAGCTGGCACACAGTTCAGACCTTCCTTCCTGAACTGTGTGCCGGCTGGTCACAAATTCTCAGTTGAACCTACTATCCTGAAGGCCTTCAAAAATTTGATGTTATTTCTGCTCAGACTGACTTGACCAACAGGTGATTTAAGGTAAGTCTGCTACACTGTATCTCTTTCCTATCCAAATGAGTAAACTTCTGTAAATAATTCTTTCAAGTTATAATATTTAAAACAACCACAAACTCTTACCAGGGCAAACTGATGAAACATCTTCACATACTTCACGCCCAGCAGAAAATTCAGTTACAAGACATTCCATTGTACCATCTGCTTCATAATGTTGAACATTAGACTCAGGTTCTTCCATTTTAATAGGTTTGCAAAGTAATTGATTTACAACATCTTGATCTGTTAAACTGTTCGTTTGATAGCTATAATGATAAAGAAACAAACGACAAATTTATTACTGTTTCACACTTGAATATTACAATTGTGCTGGATGAAGAGAACTTATGCTGTAAATCCATAGAGCTTTAAATTTATATAATCAAATTTAACAGAGTCAGTTGACTAAAGACAGTGATGAAGCCTTAATGAAACTTAATTAAAAGATCAAGATGGAAAATATCTGTAGTGGACGTTTATGTAAAAAAAGAATTTTAATTTTAATTTATTTGAAAAAACTTTTATCGTAAGATTATTTGTTGGTTAAAAATAGTTACAGTATATAAAAATTTAAAACATGTACATAATTTACATACTGGCACAGTATTTCAGTTAATCCAGCAATTAACCTAAATTTTGCAAAATTTTTATTATTGTACATTAATTTGTGTCTGAGGAGCATACACTGTTGGGCTATGAGGATTCACTGGTGATGTTGAATTTGATGGGATGGATGGATGGAATGGGTGGGTCAAGTCTGTGGGTGTGTAGATGAGGTGGGTACGGAGGTGCCAGAATGTTCTGGGGGAAGGATGATGTCGATAGGGCTTTTCTCTTGAGGTGACATGAGTGTAGTGGTGGGGAAGGGTTGCTATGGAATTGCTGGATCATGGTGTTAGGATGGTTGAAGGTGATTTTGATTAGTGAGGTTATGGATTTGGTGATTAAGGAGTTGACTAGGGGGAAGTTTAATGTCATAATGGATGAAGGAATTTCTGAGGTACCAGGGAGAGTTAATAATGGTGCGAAGGATTATGT
This sequence comes from Zhengitettix transpicula, assembly GCA_037074705.1. Taxonomy (NCBI): domain Eukaryota; kingdom Metazoa; phylum Arthropoda; class Insecta; order Orthoptera; family Tetrigidae; genus Zhengitettix; species Zhengitettix transpicula. The sequence continues at coordinate 176,388,296 of CM073591.1, read as the reverse complement.
TTTGTTTTGTTTGAATTTTGGCTGTTGCTCCCCATATGGGTATTATGGAGATATATACTAGGCGTTTGTGATGAGGGTGAGTGGGGGATTTTCTGTTTAGGAGGAGATATGTAGTTCTGAATTTAAAGTTGATTTTGGAGAGGTGTTTAGTGTGCGGTTTCCCAGAGAGCTTTGAATCAAAGAGGAGTCCTAGGTAGGTGGTTTCTGTTTTTGTGGGTATTTCTGTGTTGTTTAGATAGAGGGGGATGTGCGGAGGAGGATGTTTGGTTTGTGTGAATGGGACGGTTACTGATTTGGTGGGAATTATGCTGATTTGCCATTGTTTGGACCAATGTTCTAGGTGAGTGAGTGCTGACTGAAGAGATTGGATATTGGAGGTGAGAGAGGAGGTTTGGTAGGAGATGGTAATGTCATCTGCAAAGAAGATTGTGCTAGTGGCGGGATGTTGAGGGATATCATGAGATAAGATGTTGTATAGGTAGGGGGCAATAATGCTGCCTTGGGGGACACCTGCAGTGATGGGGTAGGGTTGGGAGATGTGATTATTTATTTTGATGGAGAAGGTTCTGTTGGAGAGGCAGTTGAAGAGTATTCTATAATGGGTGACATTTAGATAATCTTTGATTTTTGAAAGAAGAGAAGGGTGATGAATTTTGTCAAAGGTTTTTTCGATGTCTATGAAAGTGGTGATGCAGGATTTTCATTGTTCGAATGATTTCTTTATAAGGTTGGAGAGCGAATATAATTGTTGGCAGCAGGAATGTTTCGGACGAAAACCATATTGTGTGTCGGGAACTAGGAAGGAGAGTTGGTTGATTAAATGAGAGAGAAGTAATTTTTTGAATAGTTTCAAGATTGTAAGAAGGAGACTTATTGGTCGGTAATTTTCAGGGTGGGATTTTGGTTTGTTTGTATTCGGTAACATGATTATAGTGGCATGTTTCCATTTGGTGGTACTGAGGATGGCATTGAATATATAGGTCAAAAGCATTGTTGCTTTTTTGGAAGATGTTTTAGATGGCGGTTGGTGATGTAGTCATGTGCTGGGGAGGCTTTGTTTTTTAGTTTTTTATTTGCTTTTATGATTTGGGGAGGAGTGAAAAGTTTAGGGACGGTGGATAGTTGTAGGGGCTGATGGAGTTTGTTGCTATGGTGTGATTGTGATTGGTGTACGAGGAGGAGTTGGGGGAGAATTGTTTGGTCAATAGTTGGGCGAATATGTTCGCTTTTCGTGACAGGGTGGTGAACCAAATTTTAATAAGGTTGTCTGCATTTCGCATTTCCTAATTTTTTAAACAGTTTCTCTCTTCCTTCATACACTAGCTCATAATTTATTTTATTATAGACAATGGAACACCGTAATGTCACATGATATTGGTTTTCTCAACATCTGATAAAAAATTCATAACATTTGGATATTCAAAGTAAATATGTATATAATTTACTGCCTCAAGAACAGATGAAAAACTTTCCAACAAAGCTCATAAATATAGGCCATAAAACTTAATTGAAGAATCAGGTTTGAAAAATCTCGACCAGAATGGTGTATCCAGTTTAAGTTACTGCTCCAGTTGAGATTTAAATGATATTTTATTGGCATGGACAGAAAAAAGACAGAAAAGTAATGGTTTATTTAAAATTGACAGCCAGTGCTACCATGGCAGACAGGAAACAATGTATTGCATTGTACCTGGTTCACAAATGCTTGGCCATATAAGTTTAAATCATAAACCATTTTATTATTGCATATATTCACAGATTTTTTACAATAATTATCACTGGGTGATATGAATAACTCAATTTACCTGCCTAATATAATTTTGTTTAGGTAAAAATTTAAACCAAAATTGTGAAATGTAATTGAGTAGAATTCAATATTTGGAGGTTTTTTTAAGGAGGCACAGATTCCACAAATGCATAAGTGAAATTATTGATTCAGAGTAAGAGAAATTCTTGTCAGGAATTTTATACTGCAGCAAATAAGCTTAAAATGTGAACAATATATGCTTGCACAGACTTCACAAATAGTTTGAATTGGTAAAAATTTAAGAGTTGATCTAAAAAATCCTTAGAATAGTCACTGGTATTCATAAATACTTGGAAACTTTTGGTCTTCAGTTAATATGAAAAATATTTTAAGGCATCTCTAGTTATTTATATAACTTTTAATATTGATAAAAGTACATTTAATTTTATATAATCTGAAGATTGTATGTGTTTATTTCAGTATGCCATTACATGTAATTATTTTTCCAAATTTTGCAGTTTTATATTTGCATAACGTCAACTGTACACAATTTCATATTTTAATTTTATATATGAAACTACACATTATAATTTAACTTTTTAAAATTTTTAAAATTAAATCACATATTGAGACATTTAGAAACAGACCCGAACAGGTTATAAAACAAAAAATCTCTGAGCTGTAGGGACATATAGAAATTATTTATATAAGGTAAATATGTTATGTTCACCTGACACTGCTCCACCTGATTTTATATGAACAGACTTTGATATGAACAAATTTGATTTAATAATGGCAAATAAACACATAAGAAATCTTAATTTCTACATAGTTCTAAGACAGCTCAAAAATGGGACATCAGGGACCTACCAATAAAGATTTATGATAATATAAATCACAAAATTTATACTTATAATTCAAATAATGAAATGATTATCTGGTGAACAATTATATAAAAATAACTTACTACATACCTTTTCCTGGAATCACAATCCATGGTTATCACTTTTGTTGAACCATATTTCAGCTTCAAAACGTACACTGGTTCTTCTTGCTCTTCCATTATAATTTAAAATATCTTTAAGACATTAATGGTTTACTTTAACGTTTCAATTCCTCAACCACTATCCTGTCACGTCAATGATAATAGTCTGAGGAACGAAATACAATTTCTCAATTTTAAAAATGTCTTATTATATGTTATGCATTGTTCCAAAAATATTACAATGCAATACATAATCCATTTGAATTGAAAGTAAAATTAATTAGGGGATCCTATATATTTAAACTAATATCCGAATATTAGTTGTCAACAACGTAAACAGAAGTGTTTTTAAGACCATAAATGACAAAGTTATGGCACTTACACCGATAGACAAAAAATTCCTATCGAAGTTAATAATATTTAATTATGAAAGATGTTCCTTACAGTAAATAAATATTAGAATAGGTGAATCGCAGTATTTGTGATTCTTGAAATATTTAATGAGCGAAAGCTACAGCATTTTAATTCTTCTTGTGAGGCAAAAACGTTAGGGACAAAGCTATATCTTATAAACATTCGAAAGTGAAAAAATTTATAATCAGAAATATAGCCAAATACAGACAAAATAAGCGATAATTTAAATACCACATGACGATTCTGGGTTCCTTGTACCTTTCTTCAGGTGCTAAGAAGGGCCTATAGTACCTGAAGAATGGGACAAGGTCTTTCTTATTATTAACATTCGAAAGTATTCGCAATATGACAATTGTAATCAAATCAATGCAAAAAAGGATTGCTTGTAATCAATAATTCTGAGAGATATGGGCAAATTAATTAGCTATCTTAAAGTGACGTATTACAAGACCGTCACTACACAGTGGCAATACCAAACCAACTCACGTTTAACGCCATGTAAGAATTTCTACGTTTATCTGAATTTTACATTTTACAAGAACTATTTCTGACTTTGGATTAAATGGAAGTCTACTATTATTATAATGTGTAGAAAATTATCAACTAATTGTTTTCCATTAAGAAATATACCGTCTTAAATTAGTTAATATTTTAATAATAAAAGTTTACTTTGCATCTTTCCAGAGACTAAGAGTTTTTTTAAGTGCCGTTTGGGATATGGAATTACTTAAAGTATTTGCTATATTTCTTTTCTTCTTCAAACGTCAAGACGTGATATAACTCCCACTCCTTCTGCGTGCAAAGAAGAAAGATTACCGTCAAAATTAATTATGCAACATTTATGTTTCTTTTCGTATGCTTGTCGTTTTCTTTCCCGTTCTTTTATACTCTCCACGAGTGGCTGCATAAAATTAGTGGGATGCTACAACAGTAAATTTTAGGCTTTGTTTTAAAATTGTGTAAACGGAAACAAGCATGTATAAAAGAAAATTTATTTTGAAACTTGATAATATCATTAAAGAACAAAATCAAACATGTATTTATTTAACTTTTGTTACTGTTCAAGATTAATCTATTCATTTAAAAATGAAAATTAGTGTTCTTGCTTTATTTTGCGAGATAAGATCAATAATTTTCTCTTTAATCGCTGTATGATAACTGAGGGCATTTTTGACTATTGAAAGAACCGCAAGAGCATTTAGTCTTTCCGAATTCACTGTTCTTCCTACAAAAGTTGTTACTCTTTTCATTGTTGGAAAGCAGCATTCTGCCCCTGATATAGTCATGAGAAGTGTAAAGAGGATTTTGATCAGTTCATAATTTCACTTAAAACATCATCTAGATTGTTTTCCAAGATAAATTTTAGCAACTCATTTCATTGCAATATTCATGAATATCAGTCGTTCAATACCATACTTTAGTTCGATTTCAAGCTTTTCTTTGTTAATCATTAGATATGATTCAGTGGTCAGTACTATTTCTTCTGTGAGATGTTCATTCTTAAAACCAGTGAAACATTCCTTGGTGAACAATTGAGTAGCCACTAAGTGTTTAGCAGAAGAATAGCTGTTCATTATATCAACACATATACAGTTCCTCAGTTCTGGCATGAGTGTCTTTCAAGGATTCTCGTAGTACTTGGAGTTTCTCAATTCTACATTAGGAGTTTCGAAAGTTGTTATATATTCAATAACTTTAAACACACTAATTTTTCGAGATTACATTCGGTTATGACTATTTCAACAAGAGGCATAATTTGATGGAAAAGCTCTAACCAAAAGTTTAAATTATCATCATTCAAGTAAAGGTCGGTATTCTCCAGGTGTGGTTGTTGTATAAAATTTTCTCGGGAAATAAACTCAGTGGTATCGTAAATTCAGCAACTGGCACCGATGCTACTTTTAAGGTGAAGTGTCTGTTCCGAGTTCCTTAAATACTGTCCTGGTCTGGTTGAGTGAGTTGGTCGCTTTCTGATTTGCTGCCGATCCTCGGTTGCAATTTGTAGTGAGCGACCAGGAAAGCATATATATATATATATTTGCTCAATGGATGTAGATTTCTATAAGGACCATACATACATACATACATACACAAATACACTCATTTTTGTTTATAAGATTTTTTCTTTTCACTTTCCAATGTTATTCCTGTCTGTACCTACTGGCTTCTGTATTGTTTTTGAAAGTTACTGTTTAATTTATATCTTTTAAGCTGCTGGTTACCCCAGGGAGGTTATAACGGTACGCCTTCTTAAACTTGTTATCCTCCTCGGCTGTAGAAACCTTCATCTTTGGGCCGCCAGTACCATGATTACTCACGGCCTTTGAAACTTCATCTATGGGAATTTCGTTGATGATAATATTAACTTCTTCTTGTTTTCATCTTTCCTGAAAACGTTTAAATCGCTGCTTCTGACGTGCCAAATGTGTCCCCATCCTCCAAGTACTCCCTGATATCCTCAATATTGTTTCTGTTAAGGTTTTCGAAGGCCGGCTGTCACATAAGAACATGAAAAGAGGTTTGAATCTCATTGCAGCGGGTGCATTCAGTGAAAGGGGTTCATCCAAACCTGATAAAGTAGTAATTGTAGAGACCGTGGGAAGTCCAGATTCGGGAGAGTTCTTTTCCTGGATTGCCTTTCCATTTCTCTTCATCTTCGATGTTAGGCTTATTCTAAAAGAGGAATCTTTCATTAATGCTAGTCCTCCATCTTGAGCTCCATTCTTCCCTTATCCAATTCTCGATGCATTCCTTGCCTAGAACTTCCTGATTTACACCAAGAATAGAGGCTTCTTTTTTCTTACTCCGTTTAAGACATGCTAATGCGGCCGCTCCTCTAATTTCTAAATCAAGTGGAGGATTGAGGCACATGACTTGAAGTGCGCCTGAAGCAGTTATCCGATATGATTTCATGATACTTCTCAGCACTGTTTTTGACAGGCTCGTTATAAGGACGTCTTACCAAACCTTTCTGTGTACACCTCTGCTCGATATGCAACTATTGAGAGGAAAATGGATTTATAAAATGTCCATTTAACTTAGGATGGTACGACAATTTTTTTTGGCCAGAAAGAGAACTACTTCACCTTTTGTGCAGAATGAGCCCGCGGTCATCAATAATCATATTGTTCCTCTCTTGATGTCGGTATGGAGTTTCTGTTGTATCGAATTACCGGAACTCGCTTCAATTTCTTGCCAAATACAATTACTTGGCTTTTACTGGAAGTTATCTCCAGATCGCCTTTGGTTTGGCGCCAGCAATCCTTCCGGCAAAGTGATCTTTTCGAAAGAATTACAAATTTTGATCGTATAACAAACTATTAAAGCGAGTGACTGTATCCTTAGCCAAATGGTGTGAAGAGATTGTGCGGTCAAATCACAGGTTTCAATTACACATAACTGTGCACACACAGAGTTGTAGCAATATAGGGAATCTTATCGTAAAATGAACCATTTTTATTAACAAAACAAATTTGTTTAAAAGGCCAAAACGCACGAATTGAAGACTCATACCTGAGGTTGACATACGTATAATTATATCTGACTAGTTGAGCCTCAATCTTAGGTAATATATGGGAATATTGAAATTATAAACTATTCGGAGTAATTACATACAATAACGTGTTTTTTTTTAGAGTAACAGGCTACATGAGGGCAATCCCCGTGGTGGCAACTAGCATAGGAAGGGATTTGTAAAGGGGGATGCGGAAGGGTAGAGTAAGGTAGCTAAGAGTTAACTAGGGCCCCGGGCTATAGTTTAAGGATCCTGTAACCGAAGATTTAAATGTGCCGCGCCCAGGTGAGCCGCTTGGAGCGAAACACATGTTAGAATGGGAGATAATCAAGGATTTCCATAGCAAATCTATGGATAGCGTCTATGCGGTGCACGTATATGACGGGAAATTTTACTTTTATGGCATTGTATACATGACCGTGACCAATGAGTAATATCAGCCAACATACGCGTTCAAACATATTGTAATGCCAATTAATTAACACATCACTTGTAAATTTGATAATCTAAATTGTTAGAGAAACATATTCTTACGGCGGTACAGAACACAGCAACAATGTAGCCAGGTATTGTTTCCTTTGTCGGAAAAGTAATGCGCGCTCAAAATTGCGAGACGGCAGTTCAGTTGGCTGGAAGGTTTGGTCAAGTACAGATCACATTAAAATATTAAGGAGAGAGTACACATTATGTTTTGGTAGAGTTCAGTCTGCATTTTGGCTCCTCAGCGATCGGGTGGTCGTAAAAGAACTTTTGGAACTTGGAGATTAAACACGTGGCAAGAGACGAGGACGAAAACGAAAGGCGAGAACGAGAATCGAAACGAGCTTGCAGGAAAGCATAGACAAAACATTCACACAAACAGAACTACGAAACCTGCTAAACACAAACATTTTTTGGTGCACATAGCCGAGCAGAAGTCGACCGAGTGAGGGAGAGACGAAGAGGAGGTTCCTGGTTCCTGATTTTGATCTAAAAAATATTAATTGTAGAATCAGTGAGTAGAAGCTGTGCAAAAACTCGTCATAGTGCTTCGTAAGTCAAAAGTATCCTGGAATGCTGCCGTGAGTACCAATATAAAATAAATAATTATGTAAACCGGATTAAAAGATAGTCGTCAGATTTCGTTTTCTTCTTTTGATAAAATTTGTTAAGTAGAATCCATCTTTTTAGTTTAATTTCGTCGACAAGAAATTTCGTCTTTGTTAATTGACGAGTAAATCTTTTTATTGAAATTTGTGTTGATAAGATTTCTAAATAAATGATTAGCTATTGTTTTTGTTTTTTTCAAAACATTGAAAATAAATAAATTTGTTTGTTTGTAAATTTGAATAATTTTTCATTTAAAAAGCCACTCTTATTAATTATTACAATATATTTGCTGAACGTTTTGTGACGCGACCGCTGTGATCTGCGAACTGAATCAAAAAATTTTCTTCGTAAAGGTAAAGGAATATAGGGACGTGTTCAACCTGTAGACGTGTCGCCCCATATGACGTCATCAGAACCCGCCAAAGGTAAAAAGGCTGTAAATGTAGAGAAATTTAATATTGTCGTAGAAGCTCTAATTCCGAAAACACCTCGGTAAGTCGCAGCAAGTTCGTCGGAGCTGACTCTCGTCGGAATTTGTATACTCGCTATGCGAGACAAACTATCCGCTACTATCCTACCCGACATTCGCCTAAAAGTAATGCAGGGAAAACCGTAGAAAAGCCCTGCATGGGGTCAAATACTTTAATTACACACACAGTTATACTCGCATTTTGAACAAGTACATCATAAACTAATCAACCACAAACACAACCATTCAGCATTCAGAAACCAATTAACATGGTTTATTTAACTTTGTCACCCAGGCAACAGTTCGGCGCAGATCAGCTTCTCTCGACGCTTGGCGGATTTCTGCAAACAAGCGGATCGGAGTCTCACGTCGACGGTGTCCAAACGAGTACCAGACATCGGCTTCCGAGTGTCGTGCACGGGACACTGGATCAGGAGGCTGCGACGGGAGTCCGGGAGGCGTTCGGGAAAATAGCTGATTCCGAATGACTCTGAATTCCGGCTAGTCCAGACTTGGACTTGAGCAGAAATTTACACTTTCTGGGAGGGACTGGACAGAGCTCAACCCTCTTACACTTCCCGATATCAAGTGATTTAAATTCAGTAAAAAGTGAGCTCCTCGGGGCTCGGGTGGTGGGAGACAAAGATTAATGCAGGGTTGTCACATGACCATCGAATCGAAATATTGAAAAAGATAAACTACGAAACGTGATTTATGCGCTCCGAAGAGCGATAGAAACAGGAGGTTTGCACCCAAAAATAAAGAAGAATTTTCGATACCAACGGGTAGCGAAAATTATTAAACAAGGACAAACATCCGAGGCCAGACAGCGACTTTGCGCAGTAGGAATTGTAAGAGAAAGAGAGCGCAAATAACTCGGTCAACTTTTTGCATTAATGTAATATTGTGTACCTGCTAAAACTGAAAGATCAAAATAAAAAGGATGTAACGGAATTTTAGTTCTAGCTAAGTCATGGAAATGAACAGGCTGAGGAGGATCAGGTCGGAGGAAAACCCAGCGCCATATCTTCTTCAGTATCGAAAGGAAGACTTCAGGAAAGGAAAATAGGAAGTAGATAACGTGGTCTTCTAGGTATCTAAGTATCTTCCAGAGACATGAACAAGAATCAGAAAGCGCTATGAAATTAAAGACAAAGTTCATTATAAAAAGAACAAGACTGAGTATAAAGTACGCAAGAACCTTCCTCACTCCAAGATGGTCGTAGCAAGTCTGAAGACTGAAAGTGGTTCCGAAGTTGGAGAGAGAACCCCCCTCCCAAGTGAAAACCCACTTGCGGCTGGCGGAGAACGAATCAAAGCTTCGGATCATACAGGATAAAACCGGTTCAAACAGAGTTTCGACCGAGGCAGCAAAATAACCCGAATCTACAAATTTTCTGCGAGTCTAACGTCGCCAGATGATAGAGCATCTTCTTTAACCCGTGTTGAAAGAAAATTTCTCACAGGTGTGTGGTAACCGAAATAAAAAAGAAAGTCAGTGATACTATATCTTATAAATAAAAAAGAGTGTATGTATGTTTGTATGTTTGTATGTTTGTTTGTATATTTGTATGTTCGTCATACAAATCTACACTGGTAGAGCAAATTTCACCAAATTTCGTACACGTGTTCTTTACGACCAGGAAACAAACACTGTCGGGGTGAGACATGTCTACCACCCCCAGAAGCGGGGGTGCACGGGGGTTGAAATATTTAAACATGCTAAAACAGCCGATATTTTAGTCGGATAATATTTTTTAGGGGTCCAAGATATTTATGGTGTTTCTACCGATGTTTTCTGAATATAATTTTCATCCCCTACACCCTGGGGAAAGGGCACCCTTAGGGTTTGGGGTGGAGAATACAAATCTATACCGGTGGATCAAATTTCACCAAATTTCGTACACGTGTTTTTTGCGACCAGGAAAACAACTCTATCGGGGTGAGACGCGGCTACCACCCCCTGAAGCGGGGGTGGACGGGGGTGGAAATATTTGAACATGCTAAAACAGTCGATATTTCAGTCGGATAAATATTTTTAGGGGTCAAAGATATTTATAGTCTTTCCACTGATGATATCTGAATATAATTTTCAACCTCTACACCCTGGAGAAAGAGCACCCCTAGCGTTTGGGGTGGAGAGTACAAATCTACACCGCTGGAGCAAATTTCACCAAATTTCGTACACGGGTTCTTTGCGACCAGGAAAACAACACTGTCGGGGTGAGACGCGCCTACCACCTCCAGAAGCAGGGGTGGACGGGGGTGGAAATATTTGAACATGCTAAAACAGCCGATATTTTAGTCGGATAATAATTTTTAAGGGTTCAAGATATTTATGGTGTTTCTACCAATGTTTTCAGAATATAATTTTCATCCCCTACTCCCTGGGAAAAGGGCACCCTTAGGGTTTGGGGTGGAGAATACAAGTCTATACCGGAGGATCAAATTTCACCAAATTTCGTACACGTGTTCTTTGCGACCAGGAGAACAACACTGTCGGGGTGAGACGCGCCTACCACCCTCTGAAGCGGGGGTGGACGGGGGTGGAAATATTTGAACATGCTAAAGCAGTCGATATTTCAGTCGGATAAATATTTTTAGGGGTCAAAGATATTTATAGTCTTTCCACTGATGATATCTGAATATAATTTTCAACCTCTACACCCTGGGGAAAGAGCACCCCTAGCGTTTGGGGTGGAGAGTACAAATCTACACCGCTGGAGAAAATTTCACCGAATTTCGTACACGGGTTCTTTGCGACCAGGAAAACAACACTGTCAAGGTGAGACGCGTCTACCAACCCCAGAAGCGGGGGTGGACGGGGGTTGAAATACTTAAACATGCTAAAACAGCAGGTATTAGATTTGGATAAATATTTTCGGGGTCAAAGATATTGATTGTGTTTCTACCGATGTTATCTGAATATAATATTCATCTCCTACGCCCTGGGAAAAGGGCACCCTTAGGGTTTGGGGTGGAGTTGCTTTACAGAAAAATAACGCGAATACAACCGAGTTTGGAGTCAAATCGAAGGTTATGGATGTCAGTGAGTTTACTTCGGATAAATATTTTTAATTGCCCATTTAACCCGAAAGGATGGGGGTTGGAAGGGAAGATAAATAGTCAGTTCTTGCGCGTTCTTAGGTAGAATTACGTGAATACTATTTCAACGGATGTTGTTGAAAATATAAATCCCTTTAGACATTAGTGGTGAGCTTGCTTAGGGCTGGGGGTGAGAATTGTCTATCATTCTAAAACTGCCAAAATGTTATGAGTTTATGGGTAAACTAGATTGATAGTGTTTCTACCGATGTGATATGAGTAAACCCTTTCCACCACGGGAAATTAGCAGATTTAGGGGTGGTGTTGTTCATACTATTTTAACCGATGTTCTTTCCATTGATAACGACGTTTAATAAAAAATAAAAGTGTTTCAGAACCATTGCTTTTTATACTCTTTTAAAAAGTTTTTATATTATAAATTGTTATAAACATAATTTTACATTTATTCCGTAATTGAAGTTGTATTATTGAGAAGAAATAAAGCAACAAAAAATCACGGAAAAATACATGTAACAAAAACTCTACATGCTAACGTAGTTTATAATTTACTTTACTACATCTTCAATGAAAATATTATCCACGTAATCTACATTATTAGAACAATTGTTCTCAAAATCCTAAACCATATAAATCAATCCATTAATAATACCTTTTCTACCAGAACGAAAGGGCTTAATATAAATAATTATTACACTTAATCTTATAAATAAAAATGAGTGTATGTATGTTTGTATGTTTGTATATTTAAATGTTTGTATATTTGTATGTTTGCATATTTGTATGTTCGTTATACAAATCTACACCGCTGGAGAAAATTTCACCAAATTTCGTTCACGTGTTCTTTGCGACCAGGAAACAAACACTGTCGGGGTGAGACGCGTCTACCACCCCCAGAAGCGGGGGTGGACGGGGGTGGAAATATTTAAACTTGCTAAAGCAGTCGATATTTCAGTCGGATAAATATTTTTAGGGGTCACATATATTAATAGTGTTTCTACCGACTGTTGGGGTGAGACGCGTCTACCACCCCCAGAAGCGGGTCGGGATTATCAGTAGAGCACTTTTAGGTGTTGGGTGGAGGAACGCGGCAATACAACCGAGTTTGGAGTCAAATCCAAGGTTATGGATGTCATCCAGTTCAATTATAGCATCAAATTGGCCATTTAGCCCCAAGGGGCGGGAGTGGATGGGATGGAAATTTTCTAACATGTTAAATCATCGATATTAGCGTGGAATAAATAAATGCCGGGACCATTGACGTTGATAGTATTTCTACCGATGTTGTTTGTAGGCATGATAGGGGTGGGGCTGGAGGGGATTTCCTTGAAAATAACGGGAAAACAACCGAGATTCGAGTAAAATCGAAGGTCATGGATGTCCCTGAATTTATTTATGACAATCTGGACAACGCGCGGGTATCGGCTGGGTTGGGATGAGTTACCGGCTGTTTTTTGCGTCGATTAAATATTTCGGGATGAATTAGATTAATAAAATTTCCCTACATGTTCTCTGTGAATAATTTCAACCCCTTTCGTACTCATAACGGTGCACCCTTAAGGGTGGGCGTGAAGTAGCATTACATAAAAAGAAACCAGAAACTATCGGGATTGTCACTGAGTTTAATTAATTTCCTTGAAAATAACGGGAAAACAACCGAGATTCGAGTCAAATCGAAGGTAATGGATGTTGCTGAATTTATTTATGACAATCTGGACAACGCGCGGGTATCGGCTGGGTTGGGATGAGTTGATCGGCTGTTTTTTGCGTCAATTAAATATAATTCGGGATGAATTAGATTAATAAAATTTCCCTACATGTTCTCTGTGTATAATTTCAACCCCTTTCGGACTCATAAGGGTGCACCCTTAAGGGTGGGCGTGAAGTAGCATTACATAAAAAGAAACCAGAAACTATCGGGATTGTCACTGAGTTTAATTAATTTCCTTGAAAATAACGGGAAAACAACCGAGATTCGAGTCAAATCGAAGGTAATGGATGTTGCTGAATTTATTTATGACAATCTGGACAACGCGCGGGTATCGGCTGGGTTGGGATGAGTTGGCCGGCTGTTTTTTCGTCAATTAAATATATTTCGGGATGAATTAGATTAATAAAATTTCCCTACATGTTCTCTGTGTATAATTTCAACCCCTTTTGGACTCGGAAGGGTGCACCCTTAAGGGTTGGCGTGGAAGTAGCATTAGATAAAAATAAACCAGAAACTATCAGGATAGTCACTGAGTTGAATTATGACATTAAACTTGACCGTTTAAGTCCCCGAAGCGGGAGTGGTCGGGGGTGAAAAATTTCAAACATGTTAAACGGTCGATATTTGCGATAATTATTTCCTGGGGTTAATTACTTTGAAAGTATTTATACCGATGTTGTTTGTGTATAATTTAACCCCTGTGAGGGGAGCAAGCTTAGGGGTGGCGTAGAGGTACGTTAAATAAAATCTAGCAAAAACAACCGAGATTCGAATCAATTCTGAGACTATGAATGCCGCTGAATCTAATTGTGACAACCTGGCTAACGCGACGGGTTTGGGAGGTGTTGGGCGGGGGAATAAATTTTCAGACAATGTAATCGGCCGATTTTTGAGTGGAATACATTCTTTTTCATTATCGCAAATTTGTGGGGGTGGTCATCTTCTAACATGTAAAAACGGCCGATATATTTAGTCAATGACTTCATCCTTCTTCGGCATTGGCGGTGAGCACATTTAGGGATAGGGTTCGAGGAGCTTTACATAAAACTAGCGCAAAAGTAACCAAAATTGGAGTCTTATGGATGGTTATAGATAAATGACATCTCGGGCAACGCCGGGCACCCAGCTAGTGACATTATAAAGATGAGCATACATTTATAGATGACAATGAAAAGTCAGTAAATTAATGGAAATAAAAATACAAATAAATATGATAGAATGTAATAAACTGGAAATGTAGAGAGCAACTTTCTGAATTTTCCTTCGTAAGAAAATTGAAATAAAGTTAAGGTAAAGGGGGATTTAAGCGTTATGAAGATGCAATACGCAAGACAATTAAACTGTCTGAAAGTCCAATGCGTCGCAATAAATTAATAAAATAATGTAATGAGTTTCTAACACAACTGGAACGTTGCACTATTCGTAATATATTGTGTAAATAAATATCTTGTAGTTGTTAAAGTAATTAACGCATTTTAATTTATCAAAATTCATTTAAAACTCAAAACTTGGGGGCACATTTAATTTTAAACAGCGCCAAAAGAGACTTTATTAGCTTAATAGTTTTGACAATAATTTAAGACTAGAACTATTGGGTGTTCAAAGAAAACATCAGTGCCGATATGTTTTCATTACCCGAACTCCTTCAGTACTGCCAACATAGACGCACTTAAACAGACTTAATGAATTTTCTGCTTTGTTTGCAGTCCCCACAGATCCTAGCCGTCAGTTTAAAGTTTCAATTCGTTTGCGTGATTGTGCTCAACCTGTATTTAGTCCCGCACGTCCAGTGCCGTATGCTATACAAGATATACAGTTCATAAAGTGATTAAAGATAAAATCAGCAGGCTGCATATGTTTACTAAACTGTCTGGTGGTCCAAGGTTCTCTAAATTGGATGCGCTCCACGCCTATCAATTGATTTAATTAGATGAGCAATCTCAAGTGCGTCTTACTTTGAATACATCCAAGAAGACTTTTGTTTGGCGTTAATGTCGCATCAGCGGTATTTCAGAATATTAATGGATCAGATTTTACATGGCATGAAAAATGCAGCAGCATTCCAGGATGATAGCGCAGTAAAAGGGCATAGCAACATAATTTGTTGGTATTAAGGGAAGATTGTTACGGTCTCGTAAATACCGAGTACGCCTACATTGAATCGTGGAAAATGGGAATTTAAAGGACATCTTTAGAAAGAATTACGCAGAGATCTCTCTTAAATACGAAAATATATGAAAACCCTTACAATTCCTGATATAAACTAAACTGCGGATAGCTAAGCAGGACATGAAGACGTAACAATGATACCGATAACACGCCCCATCAGCACCCGATCTAGCGGTTACGTCTCCCCGGACAAAAATACTATTATTTTTTAATAAAGGTACATATTTTTTTTAATAAATAAAATATAAATAATAATAAAAAATTAATAAAAAGATTTTAATTTTAATTAAAGCATATATTTAGAAAGATACATTTAACATAACATTGATAATCAAGCAGTACAAAACAGTAATGGTATAGAATAAAAGAAAAATTATAGGAGAAGTTAGGGTAAGATGACAAACTTAAGCTACAAATATTTTTCCTGGGCGTAGTTGGTGGATAAAGAACCTGAAATTTACTAGAAAAATTCTTTCAACCCATATGTTCAATAAAAAAAATTATAATACCCTGATATACAAGCTTGAAGGATGAAAAACATCATACCGTACAAAATATGTAATTTTCGTCGTCATGCTCCACATATGGGATAAGTGGATGAAGGGCGGTGGCTGTGACGACGAACAAATAAATCAAGGGCTAAAAATTTATTTAAAACATATTTCTTTATAAAAATAACCAAAACACTTATTTTATAATTTTATAATTACAACTTGAAGAATTAGGTAAAAAATTAAGAGAAACATTATTATGAAAAAATCAAATTTCAACACTCTTAAACTTCGTTATCATCCCAGCAGGAATATGCACTGGTACCATGATTTGCACTGGTACCATAATTCTTCCATCCCCTTCACCCTGCAAATAATGCAATCTTTTCTTCTTCCAATAATGATTCAATATCATATAAGGAGTCTCTTCTTGTCATGACGAGTAATCCAAATCCTTGTTTTGCTGGTTGTTTAGAACAATTATATTTTTTACTGTGGTATGAAAGCAGTTTCTTTGTTTCCTTATAGTTTTATTGTTGACCATCAGAAGCGGAGAGCGAATGCGGGGCTGTGTTGCCGAAGTTGATGGTTGTGGAGGAACAGTAGGGAAAATGTCAATCTGTGAGGCGTGCAGTGGAGCAAAGGCCGAAGAAATGGAGCTAGTTCTCCACTAGGACTGCATCTATGTTTCAAAAATCTCCTCAAAGTCGGTTATGGCACGTTATATTTCGTTGCTGCATCATTTACCCGTGAGATTTTATACGTTACTTCATTAACAGCTGCATTCATTGCTTCCTCTCACATTCTTGTCACTTTTCCTGGTGTAAATTCGAGGCATATTGTTATAAAACCTTAAATTTCATAAGTTATGGTATATATAGATTAATAGAAAAAATCATTGGAACTAACAAGTAATTACAAAACAAATATTTATAGAAACATGTACATGTCGGCTAAGGTGCCGAAGTAGAGAACTTATAGTCATCTTACTCCCATATCACCATTTTGGTTTTAAACTTGTTTATCAGTGCCCCATCTCATCGTAAACTATCAATATTATAAATCATTTTTACCGCAATGAGTTCTATTTTGAGAATATTTAAAATATAAACAATATTATCGTATCGTAGTCGTCCAGTTCAGTCAAAAACTTACAAGCACAGATTACAAAAACACACTTCAGTCGTCCCTGTTCACAAACAATACGATCAACAATACATATGATAAGGAGATTCATTACCTGTCCCCAGGAGTTTCAGCAAGTGCCTGGACAAAGCTGCTACCTATAAAAAAAAAGCATAGGAGAAATACGGAGTCTTTCATTTACCCCACTTTCCCCTATGTGAAATTAACTATTAATTACATATTTAACAAATCAATATTTTTCTCACACTTAAGGTACGTCGAACGAAGGTTTTCCCGGTGTATGTAGCTGACAAAGTGTTCTCTGGATTCCAACCGGGTGAAATGCAGTAATTCCATGACGTTTCGATAGCGGACATTGTCATCATCTTCCGGTGAAGTGCCTGTGCCGATCTAATCTATTATTAGATTATCGGCATACCTCCTTCGACTCAGTCGGTTATATTTTTGCTGTTCCTCTTAATGTTCCTCAGTGCCGTCTTCCACGGTTTACTGAGTTTGAGAGCTGTCTCACGGGTCAGTAGCATCTCGTTGGTGGTTCTGATTGCTATGGCTACTGTACCAGCAGCTAGTTAGCGAGAACTGGAAAGCCTGTGAAAGCTGTTGTTAGCTCTTGCTGGCAGAACCTTTTAGGAGAGACGGAGAGGGCTACCTTTGGGGACGCCTTCTTCTCTCTCTCTCTCTGCATTTGAACTAAGGTTCCCTCAAGTCGAGGAACATCGGCCTGTTTTGAGAGGTGTATGTTCCTGGATCACAGATCTTGGGCATACGGTAAGAATTCTCCGCTATCCCTATTGGAATAGTCGGCAAGCTGCCTTCTAAACTGGTCGGGGCACGGAGAAGCGAATGCTGCGTCCCCACAGCAAACCCCTCTCCCGCCATTGGAAGGACGTGGGACAAGTACCAAATGCCCGTCCTACCCGATACAGCATTTCTAGGGTATGTCCTGCATCACTTTTAGGCAAATGCCAGGTAGGATCCTTAAACTACAGGCCGGGGGCCCTTCCTCTACCTTCCTGCATTACACTTTCAAATCCCTTCCTATGCTATATTTTGATAAGTGACGACATGAGAACGACAAACAAGATCAATTGAGATGGAAGTTTCAAGTCAGACAATTAGTATAGCATGTAGGTATGCTGGTGGTAAAAAGAGTTAGATTTCATCTGTTGTCGAGTGTGTTGAAGGTGCTAAGATGATAACAGTTTCAAATGATGGATGTTTGAAAAGTGTGCACATTGATCACATTCAACCTTGTTGCTTGGCAATTAATCCAACACAATGTGTCTGATGGATTGCTGATAAACTTTTCTAAGGCAGATTCCAATAGTATAAATGTGTTGATGCTAAACTATCAGATATGAGATTGCCTGAAACATCTAGTTGAGATCATGTACAGTAATATAGGTTACCAAATTAATGATTGTGATAATGCAAATGTTGAACACAGTAGTCTTGAGAGACCAAAGAGAGCAAGCAACCAAACAAAACATCTAGGAGATTATGTTGTTTGATTGGTAAAAATGTTTAGTTTATTTTGTATGTAGACAATTATTGACTATTAATATCTATTTTTGTTATTGAATTATATTGCCCAAACAAAGAAATAATGGGGATAGTATTGTATATTTTTAATCGACTTGGTTCCACCGTGAAACCACATTAGCATTACTTGAAATTGAATCTGTTTATACTTTGGGGTACCTCTTACTTTCTTTCACTATGATCATGTGATTTATTCAGCTTTCAGTATAAAACAATCAGAAAGTGCAGAATTTATGGTGAATATATTGTAATATTCACAAAGTAAAGAGGTTATGAAGAAGTCAGTACCAGTTTAAGAATTTAAAGGGAATATTCATGAGTTGGAACTTATATTGGAAACAGAAAAAAATCATCATAGCTCTTTTCATTATGCAAGGTTTCATAAATGATGAGGCAAAAGGTTCAGTTTCTGTATAATAGACTAACATTTATTATCACTTAATAGTTAAACATTAATCATATATATATATATATAATGATTTTTATGACTACAGTCCTTTTGTACATAATTTACATTCGTTTACATTTATGAGAATTTGACATTTATTGTATTGTAATTACATTTACATGAAGACATATTAAAACTTGCTTAACTAGCAAGAATTAAAATTTTTGATGAAAAATATTTGGCACAATGAATTCACATACAACTTCTTGTGTTTCCAGCAAAAAGTTGCAACATCTCTTCAAGAAAATATTTTACCTTTCAACAATTATTTCTGATGGTATCACATATAGAATTTAGAGTAATAACACCAATGGGACTTATTACTGTGAAGTTTGAACATTTTCTAAGGCCTTAATTTTAATCTGTAACTTTAGGAGGTTAATACTCTGAAAAATGAAATAAAATTCCTGTTTAATAACATGATTTTGTGAAATTCCTCTATTAGCATGTAAAAATAACTAATGATTCTAATGGAATAATAAATTCCCTAAATTTTTAAGTTAACAAAGTTATTGCTGTATGAGAATCTCACAAATTGAACTGTTATGAAGAATAGCAATTTCAATGGTACAAAATATAACTAAGGAATACACACCTGAACTACTATGTGAACTACTATGATTCTTACTTGGTGATGGAATAAAAAATATATTTTAATAAAACCTTCTAAATTCAGTGTGCTTAAATGAAAATAATATATTCTAAAAAAACTCCTAATCTTTGAAAAAAAAGGACAGAAAACTAATGAAAAGTGTATAAATATATTGTGAATGCAACTTTACACAATATTTCCTTATATGTTAGTATAGTAATAAATTTAGGAATATGAACAATTATCTTCCTCAAACATATTATTCAATATCTTTTTCTAAACATTATGCTATAAGAAACATGTTAAAATTATATACTACTTAACTGTTTGTCCTAATTTATTTATCATAGAGAAATACTAAAAATTACATTAGTTACTATATCTCTTATTTAAAAATTAGTTTGTACACTATTCTTCATAATAGTAATTACTGGCATGAGGTGCAGTACTGTGTCCAGAGAAAGGGGATTTAGGCATAATTAATTTGTGTTATCCTATCACTTCTGCCCAACTGGACCATCTATTGATTTCAGGTAAATCGACTTCACCGTCTCTCTTTCCTATCTAATTGTGTTATATATATATATATATATATATATAATATAATTAAAATAATTTGTATGGAAAGGAAATAGAGATAGTTGGTGGCTTACCTGAAATTGAAGCTCAGCATTGGCGCTTGGGTCAGGAGGAGATTCTTCAAATTTTCGGTACATCAGCCTTTAACCTCCTTCTTCAGGAAAAAGAAGTTACATTCCCTGTGCCAGCAGCATAGTGAATGTAACTTCTTTCTCATTCAAAAATTTGAAAAACTTCCCCCGATCCTCAGTGGCGATGCTGAGCTTCTATTTCAGGTAACCATCCTCCTTTCTTTCTTTCTTTCCTTTCCTTACAAATATTTTTAATGATTTTAACAATATCAAATTTATGTAATAAAGAAATTGAATGAATAGGAAAAAGATATGGGAACTGGTTTGGCTTACTTTTCATCATGGTTCTCAAAGTATGTAATTTAAACTTTTATAGTACACACAGTTAACAAGTGTACTATCTCCTGGTGGTCAATTTCTTACTAAGGTACCAAATAAATAAGATTATCTATCTTCATAAAACTAACTATTATGAGATAATAAATAATTCAAACAAAAATAAGTATGAAACAGATTTAAATGATTAATCATACGGTTGAAAGTATCTTTGAAATATGTCACATCCAGATGATTAAGTCCAATCCCCTTGGCATCAAAGTGAACAGTGAAGATTTTAGGCTTTGGCTGAAATAGGCCATAATATATCAACCCATTCCCCCTGCCTCCACCTTCCCTCTCCATAATAAAGCCAATGAACTGGCTCCAAGTAAAAGTCCCAACAAAGTGTGAAAGGAGGAGGCAATTATTTAATATTATATTTCATGCAAGACATGTCATTGCATATAGTTCAGAATTAAGGAATATGTGTTATATTTATAGTGGGTGTAAGAAAAGGATAGAAGAGAGAGAGGCCCAAAGAGAGCAATCATATTTATACAAATTTCCATTAAAAGACACAGTCATTTATAAGAAAAGTTCTGAGTATTTCACCGAACTAATTTTGTATTAAACAAATACTGTACTACTCAACTTTTCAAGTCATTATTAGATTAGATTATAATTTTTCTGTGGGTAATCCACAAGCAAATATAATTCTAATGCTCCAACAAGAGGTCTGGTTACAGTAACAAATAAACATTAGTAAAAGTTTCCATGAATTACAAGATGATTTAAGTGGCAGATAATTTCTGTTATGAATGAATTCTACATGCAACAAATAAATAAATATATATATACACACACACACATACTTCAAGTACAATTTTAAAACCTTATTAGCTAAGTTTTCTTTTGTGGTTCCTTAGAGTAGATTATTACCAATAAAGAAAATGCATTGCAAGTTTACTATAGTAATATAAGTATAAAGAGTTAGTTTTCTATAAAATATCACAGCCTTATTTTCATTTAAGATTTTAATTTATTCATGATATTACACTCTATGAAAGAATTCTCACAACATTTTGTATATGATGTATGAATGCAAACACATCAAAAGTTACATTGTTCTAAAATAAGAACAGGATATTATGTCACACTACATGAAATAAATAATTACATAGTATCATCACATTATTTTCAGTGATTAAGTATACATAATTAAGTGAGTATTAAAATAGACAGAATTCTAAAAGATTTTCAAGAGATCTGTTCTTCTTTATACACATTTAAGATAAAAGTCATTTAAGAAATAAATATATAAATAAAAACATACTATTAATAATCATGTTTATTTACTACAGTATTAAATTTGAGAATTTAAACAACAATCATTTATCAAAGATCAAAGATTTTCCCAGTGAATATTCTGGACAAACATTACTTGGGTTTTCACCCAGGTTAAAGTAAGCTTAAATGGCATGCTCTGCCATCTTTCTCAACTCCTTCACTATAATAACTTAAGCTTAAGCCATGAAGTTTAAATGGCATACTCTGCAATCTTTCTCAAGTTATTCACATGAGAAAGATGGCAGAGTACACCATCGAAACATCATAGCTTAAGCTTACTTTAACCTGGGTGGAAACCAAATAATCATTTAATTAGATTTTACTAATTTGATGGTGTCAGTGCTATATGATACATGAAGTATCATAATAATAATTGGGAACTGTAGCTTTAGAAGCCCAATTTGTTAGAACAAAATAATTTTGTAGTATAGCTATTAACAGTGAACATAAAATTATATTTAATTTATGTATGCATAATAAAGATGATCACATAATAAATCATGTGATGATTAATACAGATTATAACATTTTTCAACTTATAATATGAATTATGTATAATTATGCTACATACTTAATTATACCTATTTTCATTGTTCCAAAATTATGATTAAAAATGGCACTATAACCTTAAATTCAACACAAAATATTAATCTAAATTACCAAATTCCTAGATTACAATATAGAATCAAAGTGGTTTATCATAATTTGTTAATCAATCAATACTATGACATGCTGCATATTTAAAGTACAAGTAGCAAAGAAATAATTTGAATCTTATGTTGCAGATGAATTAAAAATTTAAATTGTGAATATTTATAAATAAATATAATTCATTATATTTCTGAGAAGCTACTCACATCTATAAACCAAATAATCTGAATAATTGAATCATGCCACTTATGTGGAAAATTAAGGTACAAGAGTGAATAAATATAATAAAAATGTGATACAGCAATTTTAAATGATGAGTATTATGCCTATGACACATAAGTTACAAATTGTCAAGAAATTATTAAAAAAAGGAAAATTATTGATTATTATTGCAATTGTTAACAGGAAATACTACCATTTACTTCAAAATGTGCAAAATTCAACTTTCTCGTGTTAATTCAATTCACAGCTGTATCTTTTTAACCACAAACAAACATATGTAAGAATGATAATGGCAGTAGGACTATTGATATTAATAATATTATTGTGTAAAACATTTATATAGATAATACGATTCCCAGATAATTATTTGTATGGATAAAACTAAGAGGTGAAGATTGGAGAGAATAATGTTATTTTGTGGGACTACTGGCCAAAAAATGGTTCCTTCCTGTTTTGGCTTCTCACTGGCATTGAATGATTTGCAGACCCATGTAGCTAAAAATTGGGAGTAATTTTTGAATGTCTATCAATTTGAAACTAGTTTTTCCCTTACTGTAATTTTTCTTTGTCATAGATCACTGGCTGTATATAGTGGCATATTTTTTACTGTAGTAGTGTAATCGACCTAAGGATAATGTAACAAGGTCAAATTAATTAACTCATATGGATAGGTAAGCGAGACAATGGAGCTGACTTACTTTAAATCAATGGTTCAGTCAGGCTGGGCAGAAATAATGTATCAAATTTTCTGCATGAAATTCAGAAATACTATTCTGAAGAAGGGGGCTGAGAATCTCCAAAAATTTGAAAATTTCCTTCTGTCCCGAGTGGCCTATGCTGAGTTTCAATGTCATATGTACAGAAGAGAGAGCAGCTCATATACCTTAAATCAATGGTAGACATTGGTAGGCTAGGTAGCAAAGAACATGTCCAATTTTCAAGGACTTAAGCTCCCTTTCTCAGAAGAAAAGAACAGCACTGAACAGTATGCTGGTCAGCCACGAACTGCAATTGTGTTCTGTCCTGAGAGAGGTGGTTTAAGCCCTTGAAAATTACACATTTATTGCTAGTTAGCTAAGTGATGCCAACAATCAATTTAAGGTAAGTTCTCTCCATTCCTCTTTCCTGTCCACATAAGGAGCTAATTAATTGTCAAATTATCCTTACTTGCTTTATATATATGATATTAGTAAGGATATGACACTGTCAAAAATAATTGCAATATTGGTATGGAAAGGAAAGAGAGATAGGTTGTGGCTTACCTGAAAGTGAAGAGCGGTGTTGCCATAAAGAACTGAAGGTTGTTCTTCAAATTTTTGGTCAGTTCCTTATAGCGACATCTCACTTCATTTTCAGGTAAGCCACAACCTATCTCTCTTTTCTTTCCATACCAATATTGGCATTATATATATATATATATGGAACACGAAGAAGGATAGAGAGTTATTGACTTACCTTCAATAAATAGTTGGAATCATCAGGATGGGAAGTAAATAACATGCCTAATTTTCAAAGATCTAAGCCCTATTCTTCAGGATAGTATGCTGGTTTGATTTACAGTCCTGAGGAATGGGACCTAGGTTCTTAAAAATTAGACAGGACCATGAATCCAACCAGCATACTGTCCTGAGGAATAGGGCTTAGACCCTTGAAAATTAGAGACTTTATTACTTTTTATACTGGTGCCGCCAACTGTCCATTTAAGGTAAGTCAACTACTTGTTTTAATTCTTTCCTGTTTAAATGGGTTAATTAATTAAATAATTAGATAATGTAAATTATCATTATTAGCTTTCCAAAAATTTGAAGAAATTCCTCCTATTCTGCAATCCTGAGCTTCAATTTCAGGTAAACCATCACTCTCTTATATATTCATATATAAGAGAAAGGCTGTGGTTTACCTGAAATATATATATATATATATATATAAATAAATATTTTCTTCCAAAACTGATAAGGAATAAAATTTACATTAGTTCATACACTGCCTGCATCAATTGTTTAAAAAAATAGTAGGAACTATTTAATATGCATATAATTTCATGTTATTTTAACATTGTAGTGGAAATACAAAAAAAATTGTATATGACGCAAGTAGACAAAGAAAAATTTATGTCTCTCTAATTAATATGTACATACCAAGACAGCAAATATGCATAATATAAACAAGTTGTTAATTAATAAAGAAATTGCTCTTGTTTCTCAAAACATTTAATACTACAAAGTATAGCATAATTTGCTTTTGATTTTAGATGTTTCTTTAAAGCATTTTTGTGAAAACATCAAATAATATTCACAGACTTTAATGACAGTGTTCTTTTTGAAGTCTATGTGATAATAAATGTTCCTTTAAACGAAACAGAGTAATTTCAATAAGGTGAGTGCCATCTGTAAAAACTGATGCAGTAATGAATATGGTTATATTAATAACTGTCCACCATCTTACTAATGGATAAATTAAAAATGTTACTAACATAAATAGTGTCAGAAACGTCCAGAACATTAAAGCTAAGTATAATGCATTACTATGAAGTGGAACACTATTAGGTACAGGTGTGGAAATTGGAAGAAATTCAGATACAGATAAAGGTTGGTTATCGGTATCAAGTCCAGTGTAATCTGGTGAAGGAAGAATTATTGAATTAGGTATTGGAGTTGTAGCTGTTGATGCTATTGTTTTAAAGCTTCCCCATTTATAAAATTCATGTAAAACAGTTTCCTTCTTCTTCCACACACATGACAACCAATGACGGAGATCTGAATCATTTAGAGGTAGATCTGATAAAGCATATCTGCAAGAGAATGAATTTTTTACATCAGTTTCTTTTAAGTGTTTTATTATTATATATAGAATTCCAACACAAAATATTTGCATTAAACAGAATTATGCTAATAAATTACATATTCAATACTAGAAGATGAGTTAATTTATTTCTTTGTAGTTTTTAAGATAAATATAATGTATTAGATCAGTAAATATCTCAAAAGAACATAGATTATGTCATTGATTCCCATATATTATGAATACCAAGGTTTCAAAAACTTACATTTAATAGTCATCAAGTCAAAGTAAATGAAGAACTGAACTGCCTTGAGCTTAGAGTGGTACAGTATTAATACAAAAAAAAACTTTCTAGGTACAAAATCAAAAGCTACATTGAGTAAAGTAAAGTAAAAGTGCATTTTAGTGATAGCAGAGTATAGTGAAGTTCAAAGTGGAAATGGGAGTTGGGAGTTAGTTAAATGCCAAAGTAAGAAATACTCAAGACAGCAAAACAGCTTTAGAGAAAAGGGGGTGTTAAAAAGAGCAGACATGCAGATTCACCAAGCAGATTCGGAAATGATACCAGCACAACAGATAAGATATAAAGACATAAACATTGTTAAAGATTTTTTTTATATTGCCACAAAAGTTTTGCTAAATATATCTCCCTACAAAATTTTACCCTGTCAGAAAGAGTCCATGTTGTTAAATTGTTTAAATAAATTATGTAATTATTTTAACTATCCAGTTATAATTGTTAGTTAAATATTTATTATATTAATTAAACATAAAAGCTTAAATAAAACTTTCATTACATAAATGGCACTCAATGTGATGGATAATTAATATAAAATATTAATAATTTATATTAAATAACAACTCCGCCCCAAAGAAACCTCTTTACAATATATATGCATAAGGAGTCTGCAGCCGGCCAGTGCACGGAATGGTGTAACACTTCTTCCTGAAGAAGGAGGCTGAGAGGCATCCGAAAATTTGAAGAACAACCTTTGGTTCCCTAAGGCTACACCGCACTTCACTTTCAGGTAAACCACAAGCTATCTCTCTTTCCTTTCCATACCAAGATAACAAATATTTTTGACAATGTAATATCCTTACTTATTTTTTTAAATAAATGTGATGAGGTTGAATTAATAACACATTTGGATCGGAATGAGAGACAGCAAAGTCGACTTACTTGAAATCCACAGTTGGTCCAGTCACGCTGAGCAGTAAAAATATTTCAAATATTTGAGGGTCTAAGTGCCCTTTGTCAGAAAGGAAGATCTGAACTATCTTCCAGCATTCCAGCAATTGGCAAATTCAAATTAAGGTGTACCAGCCATTAGACAGCAACAATCGACACACAACACAGTCTACAACTCTGTCTGCTCAAAGAAAGATCACAACAATGGAAAAATAACAGGAAGACATACATACTTACAGAACATACTAACATTCACAATGGAGTGGAAGGTAAAAAGTAAAGAAAAGGAATATAAAAAGTAAATAAGAAAAGGGAAACGATTAAACAGATCATTATAATAATAATCATTATTATATTATACTGATACAAGATTTAAACATATTATTATAACTACTGCACCAATGACTATTACAATGGTATTAGAAAATGTTGAGTCTAGGACTTTGCCTAAAATGTAAGATATGCTGGAAGTAAAGTTCTGAAAGATGGTGTTCAGCATCCGATTGGTCAGTGCAAATTATTGGTTTGAAATTATGGGGGTTGTGACTTTGGACATGAGCAGATATTGGAAATTGGGTTTTGGATATTTTGTAAATGCTGCAGTGCTTGACTGCATTCAGGGAGGGGTTGTTTAGTATGGGCAATGTAGAAAGCAGGACAGAGTTTGCTATTAATTTGGTATATGATGTGGGAGGAGAGGCAGGTAATGTTTTCTTTGATTTTATGTGTGTCTATTTTGGAGGATTGTAGTGGGCTGTAGGATTTTGCCAACATTGTGGTAGGAACAGGTGCCATCATCCAGCTCACTACAATCCTCCACAAATAGTGACCCACAAAATTTTGAATAAGAAAGAAGGAATCTGAATGAATGAGCATCAAATAAATAATGTAATGGATGACTTGCATATAGATTATGATAATAGAAACAAATTAATAATGATGAAAAACTTAGACTAAACTATTTCTCAACTTAGATGTGAGTATCTAATATTGAGTCCAAGGAACAAGAAAGTATCAGGGCAGGGCACAAGTGAACAAGAGAAAATGGAAAATTATAAATGAAGAAGTGAAAAAATACCCTTAGGGATACTACATATATTGCACATGACAGGCAAGCAGACCGTGGGTCAATATCATAGAACAACAGTGATATGCCTGACCATAAAATAATAGCACCTAACAATGACAAGTCAGCAGGGGAACATATACTACCAGTTTAAGTATTGGATCTACTGAAAAATAGTAAACTGCAGGGGTTGCTTGTGGGTAGAAGCTATAGTGCTATAGCACTACTAATGAAAAATGATTTTTATTGATTAAACATTTTATTGCTGCATAATATATAATCAATTTTACAAATTGTATTCTAATAAATATGAAGTAGCATACAGGTCAATTTGTTCTTTTGAAGCAGCGGCCGAGTTTGCATTCACTCTATTAATGCTTTTGCAAACTACTGAGCCCCTTGAGAATGGAACCAGTCACACACATATAGCCACATATAGGGTAGTGCAGCCTAAGATTATGCCTGTTCCTTATGGTAGGAATGGTGCCAAAACTGCCTGCACTATAGTGCAGGAGTTTATGGAGATTTGTGGGCATTCACATTCATTCCACACAGCTTGTCATGAATTGTCAACCCAGAGATGCATCTGTCTCAACTCATTATTGAATCTTGCACATGTACCCACACAGTCTTGGATAGTTATGGTAGTGGCACATTGATGTTAGGGCTCTAGATGCAGATGGAAATGTTTGTTAAGTGAGTTTTGCTTTAAGTCAGCTTTATTTTGAGTTAGCGATGTTCCCAAAAATTTAATATATTTCCAGTAAAATTTGTATTTGTTGGTACCTCTAATGCTGTGCTTCAATGGCTACCACTGGTAAACTGTGAAACTTGGAACATAAAAAAGCCTAACCTGATTATCAAATTGAAATGAGAACATAATACATCTGTATAAAATATAATAATTAGATGAAATAGCCAAATACATACAAAAAAAAGTAATGATATAAATACCACAAAATGTTTCTGGGATCCTTGTCCCTTTCCTCAGGTGATAACAAAAAAACACGAGAGCCAGAGGAGTGACTCTACATCACAATTACAGTTAACAAACTCAAAAGTAAAACGTAATGACAGTGGAAAAGAAGAAGGATTTGTGTAACAGTAAGGGATAATAGCTATTATTGAGTTTTATAGTAACACTTTGTATGTTAATTGCTGTGATGTTGGATTTAATATGAAGCATTTCTGATATAATTCTGGAATGGTACCTGGTGTCAACATCTAAAATCTTAATATTTTTCCAATCAAATGAAAGTTTTGATATACTAGTCATCTGTCCAACAAGATAAAACCCATACTCATCGCTTACATAAAGCAATGAGTATGGGTTTTACGTTGTTAGACAGATGAAATACCAAAAGCTCCTGTAATTTTAGATGATAACTTATGATGTGAAATAAAAACATCAAAGGTTTGAAGACTTGTAATTGATTTTAAGTGTGTTGCTGATATATTTATGAAATAAAATAATTACTTTCTTCTATTGTAGAAAGTTTCTTAAATGAAAATATATTACCGTTTTACGTGAAAGTGAACCTCTTGGGGAAAATTTCCTTTGAGAAGATCAGTTTCCTGCTGTGGAATAAAGTTTGGATACCCAATTGTTAAATCATATATAGCATCCAGTTGTTTATCTGAAAATATATACATCAAATGAATTATAATCACATTACTGCAAGTTGTAATTCTGAATTTATTCAGTTATTTAACAACTGTTTATCTAAGAACTTATTTCCAGATTATTTAAGTGTTGTAATGGGGTCAAAATAATAACAAAATGTTTATGTTTAAAAACAAAATATTTGTTTAGAAAACTTTTTCTGCTTTAGTTGAGCAAGGATTAAATTTCTATAGGTCATAAAGAAAAACAAGCTTATAATGAAGTTTATAGAGTCAAGGAATTTTTACATAATATTACATATATAATTAACATTCTAATGCAATATATTAAAAACTCATTGTTGTGAAATAAATCTATGTTCATAAATATTTAAAAATAAATCTATGTCCATATATCTCTTCCTCTGTTTCAACAAGAGTCTCCTAAATAAAACTCTTGATACGAACCTACAATAAAAAGTCCAATGGAGTCAGATCCAGTGATCATTGAGGGCACCAGATTGGACCAGCATAGTCAATACATTCTTGTCCAAATTGTCGGTCCAGGTGTTCCCAAACATCAAGTGAAAAGTAAGGAAGGTATGCCATCATGCTGAAACTACATGTCAGCATCCAACAACATGCCCAATGCTTATAGGAACAACAAGAACATGGTACCCATTATCTTTGATGCAAGAATGTATAGCCCAATAACATGAGAATTTGACAAGGTTGTAGTAACGATTAGTACACTTCTAGATATGGGTTCCTATTCAAAACATGATATACTCATTTTTCGCTTCATGTTGCAAATGTTTGAAAGGGGAACTTTAGAGCACCCTGCATATTTGTTTCCAAAAATA
The DNA here is from genome assembly GCA_037074705.1 of Zhengitettix transpicula. Lineage (NCBI taxonomy): Eukaryota > Metazoa > Arthropoda > Insecta > Orthoptera > Tetrigidae > Zhengitettix > Zhengitettix transpicula. Next base: position 176,358,227 of record CM073591.1, on the reverse strand, counting down.
CATTCTAGATTTTAATACAGAAAAGTCGAGGAAAGAGAGCTCGAATAAAATGTAAAAACAAGTTGAATATTAAAATTTATATCTCCTCTGATAGAAAAGTCCTTCTGTACTAATGATCCCAATCACATTATCCTCCACTTGTATGAGATTTAAATACCATCCCAACAAATGTAATGTATGTACCATTTCATTTTCCTTTTCTCCTGGTTTTGTTGCCACCCTGAGTTCCAAAACTCGCCGACAGGGGAAGGGGGAATTTTCCCCATCAGTGCATGCTGGCTGAGCCAGTTGGTGGAGTTGTGGATCAGGTACAACACCTCTTCTTCACTTTCTCTGCCAATCATCTACTATCCTATGTTCTATTTTGTCCTGTCAGGGTAATTTTAGGGCTTTTTTCATTGGGATAAGTGTTGGCTAAAACACTACTTTTAAATGTCTTTGTTTCTTTTGTTTCCATTAAAGTAATTATCTTTTTCCACTTGGCTTATCATTTTGTTCTCCAGCAAGTGCCAACTCCCAACAATCAAACATATCCAAATTGCAGTCTCTATTCTATCAAGATCATATTTGTAATAATTACACAGGCATCAACATTTGTAGTTAACTTCAAAGCTGTAGTGGTCCTAGACTATTTCTCCTTCTTCTCTCTCTCCACAACTAATTCAGATCCCCAAAATTATCAATTTCTAGTTGCACTTGCCCATTTAGACTTCACACAAGATTTATTCACTTTCACCAATTGAGTTTACTATCAAATGGATAGTCCAGCAAAGTATGCCAAAAAAGCCCTCTACTGCACTAACCTATTTCTTATACAGCACAGATCACTTAATGTTGTTTCACTAACTGGAATATTACAAAATTGTGAGGTCTGCATGTTTGCAGTCTCTAACTTTCATGTTAAGGTCTCATTCATGTGTTTCTACTCATATAATTCATAAATAATTACAAAGTTGTACTTTTGATTTTATGTGTACATATAGCAATGAAATGTATTTATTGAGATGGTCACATATAACAAATACTATTAATTGAATGTATAATTTATCGTGTATTTATAAAATTGAGAAAGGAAGTATTTTCTAATGTATATTGAATACATACTTTTTCGCATTCTTTGTGTAATAAAAGTGAAGCCAGTTGTCTTAGGGTGTAAAACATGCTTATATTGAGGTAGTCCATGGCTATCAGCATACTGATGACTCCGTTTTCTGCTTCCATCAGTTAAGTCAGTACCTTCAGGGAAAATGACCACCTGAGACATAAAAATTAATTACAATTATTATTACATTTTTAAATAATAATTATAATATAGTTTAATTTTAGTATTTGTTTTCTTGTTGTGTAAATTGAAAAAGAAAGTTTTGATTATATCATGGACAACAATAATATAAGAGGATGTTCTGCATTTCTACACTGCCTACAAATGAATCATCATTGCTTAACTGAAAACATAGGTCCCTGCCCTCTTGAATTTGCATTACAGTGTTTTCTTAAATTTTGTTATTAGTTTGATTAACTCTACTGCCTTAATAGTACTACAGCTGAAGAAGCGAACATATATTTTTCAAATTAAATAATAATAATATACCCACAATCTCTGCATTTCTTTCCCATACTTTGCAACAATTATCAAATTATTCTCATACATTTTTATTTTATTACAATGCATCAAGCCATGTATTTTCATTATAATGGAACAAGAATAAAATAATAAAATATAGTCAATAATAAATTCATTCAATAAATTAATTAATAATTACATTTAAAAAGTTTCAGTTTGCAATAGAAATTTAAAGGACTTCAGAATGCTTCTTCCCATTATTTATTATATTTTCTTGTGTTTGATATTGGCAGAACATATAATTTAGACTTTAATCAACAACTTGGTTATATTTCGTTATTGTATTTTCATTATATGTATCAGAGTGGTCTAAAAAGTTCTCAAACTGATAGTGAAGTAACAATTTGTTTGTTTAAAAGTATTATTTCTTAATTGTATTAAAATTAATTCATATACATTGGTGTCCCAGTGCCATTATTCTGTCTCTGTTGTGTTCTGCTGTGTAGTATAATAACTGCCATTAATTTCACTGTAATGATTTCAGTATTTTATTTTCAAACAAGTCTAAGTTTGCTAGGATAGTCACTCATTGAAATTGAACCTGAACTTCATCCTCTGCATAGGCTGTGAGTCGGAAAGTCACTGGGCTGCAGTCTTATGCAACACTGCTCATGAGTTGGAAATATTCCATTCTCTAAGAGCTCTGATTGACCAATCCAGCATTACCAGGTAGGAAGGGGGGGGGGGGGTAGAGGTGGCTCCCATCTGTTCAGAGCTTCTCAGATGATTTTATCAGTGATTCTTAGTGTACCCTGTCAGAATGTTTCCCTTCCCCTTTACTTTCTTTATTAAACATGACTGAAATACAGTAAAACATCAATCTCTATAATCTCAGTACATTTTGTGTACTGAAATTTTCTTTTATTCTCTAGATCTGAAACTAATTGAGTGAACTAATGTATAGCTTAAGTTGGTGAACTATCTACCAGAACTTTCAATTTCATTGACCTGTTGAAAAATTACATTGTGATATATTAGGCTTGTTAAGTGGTAATGCTGAGTTCAAGTGAATGAAATGCCTTGAACACTGAAAATGACAAATACACAGATGTGACATATATTGTTGCTCATGGAGTTGAGTGACAAATGAGGAAATATACTCTTCATGGACTAGTTAGACTTGGTAGGGATTGAGGTGAAGCAAAAGATGCAGCCTGGATTGCTGTTGTCGGTCCAACAGAGTGATAACATCAGATCGGCCACTGACCACTTCAGCAATGTGAAAAACAGATAATGTTTCCTGACTAGGCTTGTAGAAAGATATTTTAGTTTGGTTACTTATGGATGTGTATAAAAAACAACTATTATTATCAAAAAATTTATTGTCATTACTATGTTTATAACATAGAATTTTCAAAAATTATTATTATTTACAGCCTACTTTATTTTTATTTTCTTAAACATGAATGGTTACATTCTAATTAATAAGGTATACCAACAAATAGAAATTCTACTACCTACTATTTTGCTAAAAGAAATAAAATTTCAATTCATGTAAGTTTACTTAATTTAGGAATGATAGTTATTTTGATTTTAAGACTTAAAATAAAACACAGATATATCAACAAAAATTGCTTTTATATATGTGAAATCTGATGTCATTTATCTAGTATCCAAACTATATAATATTTCAGATTCAATTGAAATAATAAGTAGTTGACTAAATAATTCTTTATAATTTTTAACTTAGAAAAAATCTTTCCCAGATGCTGCTGCAAAAGAATGTGTGGATCACTAGACCGATTTCTATAAAAAGTGTTAATTTAATCGTACAAATCAATACTGTCATTTCTTGAATCGTCTTTATGGTTAAGATGTATTATGTTTATAATGTTTCAACTAGTGTTATTTAGGATAACTAAATAATGAACTACTGAAAAACCAAACACTTTGCTTAAACATTTGAACAACCAAATATTTATTCTGTTTTTTCTTGTGTGTGTAACATTTTGATTGCGACAATTCTGCTGGATCATAGTGTAACTCTCAAAGGTTCTAATTATAATGTTGTAAATGTTTGCAAATGATTGACCACGGTTTTTAGACGATGAAAAGAAAATATCAATTTCTTGATATAAGTCTAAGAAATTTATAGTTTCGTGCGAAATATTTGCTGTTGAATTCGAAATTTATGAGCTGAGCATATTTTTTAAAAAATTCTGTAGTTCATTATGTTTTCTTTACCATAACCTTTCCCGCACAAATTTTGAATTTCGAAGTTTAATTATGAAAATAAATTTAAAATAAAGTCTTTTTAACTTATAATTGGATAAAAACCAATGAAACGGTGGCATAACTTTACGTTTTTATTTGTCTTACGTAAAAATGTTTAAGTATTATTGTTATTGGTTCCGTTTGGATAGCATCCGGTGCGCATTCTAATGTGACAGAAATCATTTCGATTCTCTGACTTTATCCAAAATATAACTTTTTATCGCTGTGCTGAATAATTCAATAATTTCATTTTGAATTGGGATAATTCTTGTAATTAGACGTCGAAAAGCTTTAAAATTTAGAGAATAATAAAATTAGAATGCCAATTATTATTCACTTCTTTCTTTGGAATTTAATTTTACATTCTTTCTCCTTACACTATGCTATTGCCAATGAGGATCCTCAAGCGGTTCGAACCTGCAGACTTTTGGATTCATTTTCGATACATATCAAAAGCGGCGTTATTATGGCATAATAAAAAAACGTAGTTACATATGATGATGAAAATGAGCTCGATGACGATATTTCTGTGTTTGCCGCCCGCGTGCGGGATAGTGTGGAGACAAACAGTTGGTTACGGCGAGCAGACGACACCACCAGTTAGCGGATTCCACTGTTACGTCACAGCACGACGGACAGTCCCCCAACGCGGACACACGATTTAACTTCGGAGAAAAGGCGAGCCACCCTCTGCGTACGCTATATCTTACAAACTCTGAATGGTGACTCAGTTCCCAAGAACGCGTGTCTTTTTCACGTCAAATAGCACTAGCGTTCAGGTTCAAGTTTTTAAGAGAGAAGTTGAACATAGTATTCAGATAGACGATAGCATGTTTCAGGAGTCTCGCATACTGTCGTGGCAGATGATCATAGATTTTTTTAAATGTACTTGTTTAATTACCAAAATTAAGCAATGAAACACACACAAAACAATATCTAAATCCACCATTGTCAATAAAATTTAAATCCGAGTTACTTACATTACATTGTATTATCCACTACCACCAACAGCGTCTTCTAACTATTTTCTCAAAAATATTGCTGATTTTCTCTTTGCTGTTTTAACTATTGTGTTCTTTTTTCTTCTAACTCAGGCAATGGGAAATCCAATTAACACTTATGTCATGTTACTATACCCTCATAAACAAATTTCAAAACTCAATATCATGAACATTAATAAATTGTTCTTCATACACAATCAACAACAGGCTACATTTTATTTTGGGCCTTAGACATATTACAGAAAAAAATATTAAATTTGAATATGAGGTAATACACATTGAGCTAATGAATAATTCAGATTTACAACTGGAAGTGTACCAGGTAATATCTTCAAGGCATTCTGCTTTATCACAATAATTATACTTCAAACACTTCAATGTTCATGCTAATACTATTTTCATCGAACACACTCAAAGTTGTTTTCTATTATAATTAATTTGATTACCTGGCATGAATGGTTGATGTCCCTTAAATAATCCAGAACAGTAGATAAAAGTTTCTGGTCCTTCTCCCAGCACCGGTGAATGAACATAAAACATGTCAGTTGCATTACCCAACCTGAAAAAGAGCAGAGATTTGTATTCTTGAGTATTAAGTTAAGATTCTTACACATTATTCAATGTGATACAGGCTACTTAGCAAATTTGTTATTTATTAATGAATATGGAGTCTAGTGAGGCAGCCAACATAGATCCAATAGGAATTAATGACAGATTTCTAAGTTTCTTTGACATGTTGAACTTCTAAAAATTTTTATGTTATTAATTTTAACATGTAAAATTTTTATTTTTATTTTGCTGCTTATGCTACTCCCTTCCTTTACCACCTAATGCAGCTGCCTCTCTGTATCATAGCACTTAATGTCCTTGTATATGCACAATCATTGCTTATCTAAACAAATAATATGGAAATCAATTTTTCTATAAGGGAATCCTTTTTCTCATAATTATAGTTTTTCCATAAAATGTTTATAAACTCATACTCTTTTGATTTGTGTGCATCTTTCAAGACCAATTTTTATGTCAATATTAAATATTTAAAAGGGACATCATTGATTAAATGGTTTCACATTTCAAGATCAGAAAATTCCAGAATTCATGTTAACTATTTTCCATTTAACCTCATTCTCCTGCTACAATATTACATTAAATTATGTTATTTCATCACTTCAACATTGATACAAGTAGCTTATATTCATAATTAAATGAGATGTTCTGGAATTTAATTTCTTATATATAAAGTTTTTCTTTTGATTTTATCATATTATTATTCCATAAGGTGAGAAATTAAATTACCTGGACCAGGGATGTGTCTAATAGGATCCTTGAGAACAAACTTCATTCGATGAGCTGGTGGTTCACATGCATGAAACATAGCACCCCACAAGAAATTCCAGTCCGTGCGGGTACGATGATTCATTATAAGAAGAGAACGTTCCTGAGGTAAAATAGGATCACCTGATACAACAATTCGAATGCCAAACACACATTCCATGAGGGCCTGGAAAAGAATATTAAAATTATACTTTGTGTTGCTTAGTTACAAAATTGCAATAGAATAGAATTGTACACAATGTACTACTTTCTATAGCTGTAACTACACACACATTAAGTGAGAAATAAAGGACAATTTTATTTCAAAGTCATATTAACCCACTATATATTTGTAGGTTAAATTATAATTAAAATGAGCAGTAACTTGAAATGTGGTGCATTTTTTTGATGACGTATATTGTCCTCAAAAGCTATTTTTCTATTTATCTATTATTATTATTTCTGACACAACTCAATTTCACTTATTCAACCCATATTATAAAATATTTTTCCTGATAAGAATAATTATGTAGTATTTACATTATGAATGAGCTACATTGCTGACAGCAATTATTATCAGAATTTATAAATTTTTCTTGCAACTGTATTTATTAATTATTTGCACATTCTGATTTGGGTAACATATTTCTTCAATATATTTATAAAATACTTTAATTTTTAAGAAGTGTAAACCAAATTATTATGTTATTAAACATTTAATTGAATTGTTGATAAAATTAGTGTTTTAATAGATCAGACATACTTGAGTTTCAATATTAATTGTATAATCTGCTCAATAACTGTAATTTAATATCTTTGTTTATTGCTAACAAATATTCAGTTTATGTTCGTCATTACTCCAATTCTTAAACTTTCTTTCAGACCCCAAACAATTACTTTCTTATTCTATTCTGAAGTTTATGATTCAATATTTAATTTTAAAAGCAATAGTTTATTATAAATATAAATTTACTGTTGGATAAAGTTCCCAAGTTGAGAATATGATATCTGTTAGATGCCGGAAGAGCCTCTGGTGCACCACAATCAAAGGAAGTATTGGACAGTACAGCAGAATAAAACCTGCGCAGATACTGCCATACCACAGGGCCACAAACAGAAGCCCTTTGACCCAATTAAGGGGGAGCCACTGTAGGACCCAGTTGCCATACATCCACCTGTATAAAAATTATTTTTTCATATACTTTCTACATCAGTAATTGTAATGTATAAAAATAAATATAAATTAGGATTGTTATTTTACAGTTGATTCAATCAGTTGGCTAATTTTTTTCTCTGTTTACCTTAAATCATACAAAAGAAATTTTATTCATTATATGTCATATATTATCCTCAAATATATACACTCAGGTGGACTACCAGAATGATCACTTATTTCTAACTTCATACAAGTCTATTATTTCTCAATATTATTAATTTTTCAAAATATTAAAAAGTATAATAAATATGTATCACAAATTTCAATATCTTTAATGATGAATTCATCTCATTTAAATGAAACAATTATTACCCACCTATGAATTGTTGTCATCTTGTTGTCCACACAGATAATATAAAATTTAATAAAAATTAATTATTGTCACTTCTTAAACTAGTTGCTAATTTGTAAGTTAATATTTAATGTAACTTTGGGGAAAATATCTGATTATATAGCATACTGAATTACTTAAATTCATGAGCAAAGGAATACTATATGCAAGAGGGTAGTGATGGATTATCCAAAACCTTTCAGTTATAACAAACATACCTTACATATTTCTGACAGCTTGTGAAGAATAAAGTAATTCGAATCGAAACCTACATGTTTCGCACAGCCCGTCTGGTGGAGATTTTATTGACCCAGCATCCCGGTCCACGGTCCCGATCGATAGTAGTAACTTCCGAACTCCTGGGGCGTGCGAGTACGCGAAATTTGCACGCAAGATCGTCCACTCATAATTTACATATTCGACGCAGACTCTACATATATTTAGTCAGCCAAGGATTTTTTAAAAAACAAAAATGATAGCTAAATTAATATTAGAAGCGTGTGCATCGAATACAAAGTTTCAGTAATTAGTAATGTTAAGTTGGGGGGGAAATTAAATTACTTAGGATCTTCACCTTCTTTACTCACAGAAACGTTCTCAAATCTATGTTTTCAATTGACAAATTTATGCTGTTAAATATTTTAAAATCGACGAAGAAATTTTCAATAGAATGGGCAAAGGAACTGGTATTTAGATTTGGTGATAAGTCACTTTAAAATGGATATGGTCATGCTTGTTATAATACGGTAAAGGTAACACTTATGTATAAGTTATGCATTTATCTGAAGTTTTGCAATTTCAAAATAATAATAAATATGTTGGCAAACGTATAGCGGGTGACGGGAACTTAAGAATTAAATTTCTGTGGAGCAAAACACTTGAGACTTACAAAAAGTGGATATAAATGATTCATGCAAATAATTACCAAATTATTTATTTGTTTTAACATTTTCTAAAATAACACGCTGTCGTGCCGTTCTTATGGCTCTCACGATTTTCCTCGCTTGACGGAAACAAGGATTGCAGAAATGTTATGTGGTACTTATTTTATTACCTAATTTTTTCTGTCTATCTATTTGTTAATTTTAATCTAATACAGTAGTTTTTATATTATTTAGGTAAGCATTGTAAGAAAAAAGGGCGAAAGTTATCGCGAAGGATGAATCGTTCCAAAATATTAATAAAGATTCAAACATTAGAATAAGAAACCACCGAAATACGCAATTCGAATTTTCCATTCATACACTGGGGACTAAAATTGCAAGATAAAGATAGCTACAATAATACACTGATTTAATAGTTGATATGATCTGACAATTACCATTTAATAAATAAATAAACGACAAAGTCAATATGTCAGAAAAAATGCTTTAATTAATAAATACAAAACATTATTTCAATACAAAATTTCGTCCATAATTTTGGGATCTCATAAGGTAATCTAATGTACCCTTATAAGCAGACTTTATGCGACAAATAACAAATGTAAATTGACCAAAACACAAATAAATAATACATATTTGAATTAATTTCGTTAAATTAGAAATTGTGCAAACTTACAGATTTGAACGTATGCGTATATATAAATATATGTGAGGCGTTGCGCATAGGAAGGACTAACACAAAATTGATCTCTTTTTGTTTTTGCATTTCTGGATTTGTCATACGATAGTGAATAGATAGATAGATAAGCTTATTTTGTTTACTTCGCCCTCTGTTATCATATGCAAATACAGGTGAAACTAATTCTCCTATCTTCTAAGGGTGATAAAGCTCCGAATACGAAGGGCGAACTCCACACCCCCTCCCTTCTTCCAAGTCGCCGGCCGCCACGTGGTATGACTGTTGCAATCTGTTATGATTAGTTTGCTCCTTACTTCCATATATTAGATTAGCCGGGTGCCCGGATTGTCATAATTAAACTCTGTGAAATCCTCAACGCAGGATTTGATTTCAATCTCGGCTGTTTCGCGATATTTTTCTGTAACGCCTCTCCACCCCCTTCCCTAAGGGTACTCCCGTCCCATACCAAAAGGGGTTGAAATTATACACAAAAAACATCCAGAGAAACACTATCAATATCATTAACCCCGAAAAATATTTATCTAACGCAAATATTGGCCGTTTTAGCGTGTTTAAAAAATTCAACCCCCGCCCCTCGGAGGGGGGGGGGCGATGACGTGTCTTACCCCCACAGTCAAATTTTCTCAATAGGTGTAGATTAGTATGCAGAACATACGCACATACGTACACACAGACATAGTCAATTGTATTTATAAAGAATATATATATATACATATATATATATGTAATAATCAACAATAGAAGCGTTAATTAAATGAAATAATAATCAAAAATTAACAAACAAAATATTTTTATTTCATTTTGTGGCAATAAAAGATAATTATAAACACAAAATTTGAGATCTGGTTCTCTCAGGGCCTGTACTGGGTTTGATAATGAACACAACAAATTGATTTGAATTCTTATTAACAAAACAGTTTACAATTTACCTAAACAATATGTCGATAGAATGAAAGAAATTTAAAAGTAAAGAAATTAACTCTGATTGACAATTTAAAAGAAAACGAAATCTGACTTTATCCTTTAATTAGCGTTTACAATTAATCATTAGTTTTGGTTTTGTTACTTACGTAGTGTCCAGCTGGTACCAGCATTCTTTTTGGTTTCGGAAGTGCACTATTGCAAAATTATACACTGATTCTAAATATTGACTCACAGATTTTACACTATTGAAGTCAAAATTGATAGGCTCCCAGGAACTCGGATGATCCTCCTGAATGTCAGCTATCTCTTGTCTGCTTGCCTTACAGCAATCCTATGATTCGTAAATTTATTAGTCTTTTACTGATTTGGACTTAAACTGCAACGTAGCTCCTTGAAGATTTTCTTCATTTTTTCTTTAAAATATCTTCGTTTCGTTTAGAATGTTCGTTAGACATAACATTACAGTTATTTAAAAACACAATATTTAGAGTATATAAAGCGGTGTTTTACAACGAGTTTCCCCAAACAGGAAAGACAATTCGAAAATAAGCTCGCCTAGAGTTTAAAAACCATAATCTAATATTTAACTTGTACAAAAATAAAAATTGTTGGTATCTCAATTTGAAATAAGCATTCGGTAAGTTGGGTGCTTTCCTTAAAGCCACACTTAAAAGATGGGAGAAATATAAACTACGATGTACTCGGAGAGTATTTTTGACTATCTAGTGAAGGAATAGTAAGTACTGTATTTCACAATTGCTATGACATGCGCTAAGTGGTTGATTACTGTAGTCTAGCGCCAACTCCGCCTGTTAAATGAAATAAGAACTTAATTTAATGCAAAAGCTTGAATAGGCGGTAAGTTTAGCGATCTTATTATCTCTAATAAATTTATTAATGCACAGAATTATTATTATTATAGAAGAACCGCGGTACAAAAGTTGAAATTAATCTTTAGGAAAGTATTCAATTTTTTAATTTAAATAATATGTATTTGCTACATAGGGGAGCAATGAAAAGCAAAAAAAAGTTTGGGAAACACTGATTTAGAGCAGTATCAGAGATAATGCCATTTTGGTTGAGTTCGTCCAAGTGTAAAAACTTAAAACTCGTTCTTCTCAAAACCAACATTTGCTTAGTTTGCCCTTCATAACCGCAACGTCTCATATGCTAAATTAGAAGAGACACGAATTTAAAGTCATGGGCTGGGTCTTGAGACACTTAACGAAATGAAAGCCTGCGAGAGGATTCTCTCGCAGGTAACCTGCGAGGGATTTTCTCTCGCAGGCAGAACCTTTTAGGAGAGATACGAAGGGGCTACCTTTGGGTATGCCTTTTCCTCTCCGTTTCTGAACTAAGGTTCCCACAAGCCGAGGCACCTCGGTGTATGTTCCGGGGTCGCAGACCTTGGGCATACGGTAAGAGTTGTTCGCTATTCCTATTGGAATAGTCGGCCAGCTGCCTCCTCAACTGGTCGAGGCACGGAGAAGGAAATGCTGCGTCCCCACAGCAAACTCCTCTCCCGCTATCGGAAGGGCGTGGGACAAGCACCCAATGCCCGACCTACCTGATGCAGGTTTTTCTACGGTTTTCCCTGCATTTCTTTAAGCGAATGCCAGGTAGGATCCTTAAAATATAGCCCGGGGGCCCTAGTTAACCCTTGGCTACCTTCCGCATCCCCCCTTTCAAATCCCTTCCTATGCTATTAAAGGGGAGTTGCCCAAAGTGGATTACCCTCATGTAGCCTGTTGCCCTAAAAAAAAAATCTTGAGACACTTCTAACCGAAATGTGTTTTTAAGGAGGGAACAATGGTAAGCTACGTAACATTTCTATTGCAGACCGTCAAATTTAACAATATACAATTGGTCGAATTGAAATAAATAATAAAAAATATAAATTGATTCTTTTATAATAAGGTATCGCAAATTGTTTCTCGTATTAAATTTGTCTGGAAACTAAGGTCGTATTATTATTCATCGATAATAGATAGAAATACGCACAATTTGCATGTATTTTAGTATTACTCCTCTGAAAAATTTGGTCAGACATGTGTCATAATAACACCCTTGAACTTATTAAAGGGAATAAACGTATATATCGTCTTTTCTGCCGAACGCACCACCAGGGCTTCAAAACCTCGTGGAATCACCTAAACGAACGAGTGAGAGCAGAGCAATGGGCGATTGAAGGATTGCACTATAACCAGGGTGGAAAATTCTAGCAGGAGTTAAAACGCTTAAGGAGAATATCTGCGAAACACAGATACGGCATTAAATTCCAACTGATATAGTAACCGACCCGTCAGTGATTGCAGAAGTCTTCGTCGCATCACTTAGAGAATCATTTTCTTTCCCTAATGACCATTAATGACCTCTTCCCAGCACTTCTCTTCCCCATCCTGATCATTCCACATCCTCGTCGGTAACTGAGCGGAGCTGGAGCAGGAGCATGAAGCAGGTGGAGCAACGGATTTACACGGAGCAGGATCGGAGTCGGAGAGCGGAAAATTGTACTGCTCCACTGCTCACATATATATTTTTTATATTCTACATAAAATCACTATAGATAGTAATAATTTCCCTGAGGGACTTGTGATGGTTTGTATCACTACGTTCACATTAAATAACAAAGGACTGCTAGAGAAATAGCTCAGAAGATGGGTGTATCGACAAGGCAGAATGCTGTTCAGAATTTAGTAATAAGCACAGAAGAATCTGATCGCTTCAACCCAAAACTTGAAAAGGACAATTACGCTATTTAAGGCTAGATTCTGCATCCCGCAAAAATAGCAATTTTCTTACCATCAATGTGGAATTTTCGAAGGAGAAAATTTAGAAAACTGAAATAAATATTTTTTTTGTTGATACTGAAGGAAGACAAATCTATATGTGTGAAAAATCAAGCGAAAGAAACTTTAAACAAATCTGAAATTGACGAAAACCGGGTACTAGTTATTTGTGTAGATAATACAGGGAACATGACAGGCGCTGTAAATAAACTTGGCGAATAAACGGGCAACTACTAATTGATTTGGCTTAAGAACCAGCAAATGTTTAACTCTCACAGACAATCTGTTATATAATAAATATAGATTCCGAAGATGATTATATAAAGTAGGGCTAGGTGTCTGCCAGGGCTATTCTCTCGCAGGCAGTACCTGTGAGGGATGTTCTCTCGCAGGCAGAACCTTGTAGGAGAGACACGAAAGTGCTACCTGTGGGGATGCCTTTTATTCTCCGTTTTTGAACTAAGGTTGTCACAAGCCGAGGCACCTCGGCCTGTTTTGAGAGGTGTATGATCTGGGGTCACAGACCTTAGGCATACGGTAAGACTTGTACTCTGTTCCCATTGGAACAGTGGGCCTGCTGCCTCCTAAACTGGTCGAGGTACGGAGAAGGGAATGCTGCGACCCCACCATGTGGATTACCCTCATGTAGCCTGTTACCCTAATATATATATATATATATATATATATATATATATATTGTAATGATCAGCAAGTTAGGGTTAACTAATTTGCCCCACGTTGTGGTAGCCATTTATGTAATGATCACCCGACTCGCTCTTAATTAAAAGAATTAATAAATTATCAAAAAAAGTTAATTAAAAGAAAAGATTACAAAAATTAACAAATAAAATAATTTGTTATTTATTCACTTGTGTCTTCCGAAATTAAAACAAATACAATAAAATTAAGATCTCTTTTCTCAGGGTCATAACTGGGTTTGATAATTACCAGCTCTTTCGTTTGTATCTTCAACACTACACTAAAAATGTTTTAATGGCCTAATTAACTATTGCTACAATATATATATATATATATATATATATAAAAATATGACAACGTAATAGACAAACATATTGAGGAAAAATGAAATGCAATAGAGGATGTGGGGCGTTTAAACGTAATGTACTTGATGTATTCGAAGCCATTGATCATTATCCGGAAAAGTGTGCAGAGTCACTTTAAGCGTGCCTCAAACAAGTGTTGAGCGTCTATTTACCGGATTAAGATTAATTTTAACTGATAATATGCAGTCAGTGAAGGTCGATTTTATTTATTGGCATCAACGAAAGAGGCAAAAAATGGGAGAGCACCAGGACCAGGAAATATCCAAACAGAACTTCTGAAATGTAGAGGGGGAATGTTAGTAACCCTTTTAACGAAAATTTTTAATAAAATTGAAACTGGAGACGATATTCCAGATGATTGGAATATATCATATATCACCCCTATTTTTAAAAAAGGTGATAAAAGAATGTGTTCTAACTTTAGAGGTATAAGTGTTTTAGCTTCGACAGCGAGAATTTTCAGTAAAATTATAAATTCTGAAATTAATGAGACAATAGGTCAAATAAGAGAGGAACAATGTGGTTTCCGGAGTGGAAGATCATGCACTGATAACATATTTGGTATTAGACAATTACAAGAGAAGATGCTAATTAAACATCAAGAACTACATATGGCTTTTATCGATTTAGAAAAGGCTTATGATAGTATCCCTCGACATCTATTATGGTCGGCAATGAGAAATATGAATATCCATGATAAATGAATTAATATTGTTAGGAGAATCTATAATAATACAAAAACCAAAGTTAAAATACAAAATAAACTAACAGAATAATTCAGAGTGAATAAAGGCCTTAAGCAGGGATGGAGTCTATCACCGATACTTTTAATATTTATTTAGGCCAGGCACTTAATTTATTATATAAAAAATGTCCTGGAATGGGCATTCGTATAGAAGAAGGATACTACATTCATTGTTGTTCGCCGACAATCAGGTAATATTTGCAAGAGATGAAGAGGACATGACATATATGATAAATAAGTTCATGGAAGAATATAAAAAATGGGGACTGAACATAAATTTACAGAAGACACAATACATGTGTTTAGGAAAAGATGTAGAAGACGTAACACTCGAAATCGGAAAAATAAAAAAATGTGAATTTTTTAAATACTTGGGATCAATAATTACAAATGTAGAAACATGTGAAAGAGATATACAAACTAAAATTTGCAATGGCAAAGAATGCTACCAAGATTTTACACGGCATAATTTGGAATAAAAATTTAACAAAGGAAACAAAAATCAAAATTTCTAAGAGCATAATACAGAACATTCTATGTTATGGAAGTGAAACTTGGCCCCTGACAGAATTTCAAAAGAACAAAATTAGAACAGTAGAATTCGATTATCTGAGGAGAAGTCTTCAAAAAACAAGACAGGATAAAATTAGAAATGAGCTCCTTTGAAAAGAAATGAACGTAACCATGTCTGTAGTTAAAAGGATTGAAAATCAAACCCTTAAATGGTATGGTCACGTACAAAGAATGGAAGATGGCCAAAAGAAATATACCAATGGTCACCTCCTGGAAAAAATAAACGGGGCAGACCAAGATTAAAGTAGGAAAACCATGTGAAAACCATAATGGAGGATATGAATTTGGATGAGGGAGATTGGAACGACAGACAGAAATGGAAATTGAAGACGGCAAACCTATAAAAGGGAGGAAAACTGAAGCAGAAGAAGAAGACAACGAATAATATATAGTATTTTTAAAATTATTTTAAATTTAAATTGTATTGCAATTTTAAATTATTTGATTGTAAAATTTTAAGTTGTATGTTATTAATAAATAAATTATTAGTAAATATACATGTTTTTATGCTTTCTTATATATTAAAGAAAAAATTAAAGTAATTCCTATAAGAATATTTTAACTGGAGCATGGAGCGGAGCTGGAGCAAATACTTTTATGTCGCAGCGGAGAAACTCAAACACTGGCCGCTCCAAAGCCCTGACTAATGAGGAGGTTCTCCAAGCTCTCCACAATGGCCGAAATAAACCCCTGAAACCGTCGGTATTACGTGTAAAATTCGGAGAAACTTCCAAAATATCATAGTACCCTTTCTAATATATCTTCCACGCTTGCCTTTCCCTGTCACACGTTCCGGCAGATTGGAAAAAATCCTGAAACCTCTCGATAACCCATCTTCCTACACGCCAGTAGCATTGCAAAATGTTATTGACAAAATTGTCCAATGTATCACAACAAACCGCCTCCAATCCTTCTGTGCAGAAAATTCCATAACACCCAACTATCAATTTGTTTGCCCAGAACACCTTCCACTTTTGTCGCTGTAGTGGTAGGTTTTTAAATGATAAATTAAGAGAATATTTTACAGAATTTATTAATTAATTATCTGAACATGGACAAAAAATCAAAAAATACAGTGTTCAGTTAGCCTGACAAAACAATCTGATTCCTTAATCTCAGTTAAACATGGTCTACGGTAATTCCCCCAGGCGCGTCAAGGATTGATATACTTGGCAGTTACCTTCGTTTATCTCTGGCCGTTATCGTGTGGCACCCTCGATCCTTCCGGGTTCTCTCGAAACTGCAAGTTGGGGCTGCACGTCCGTCGCTGGCGACGGTTTGTCCCTCTGTGTCAATACTTTCTTTTAAGCCCCCTCGCTGGATGTCAAAAATCGATCGTCTCGATCATCTTTGCATCGATCATTTCTGAACCAAGAAATGTCATTGGTTCAGGCAGTCACGTGTTAACTCCATTTCTGGGATTTTCAGAGAGACGTTTCCCACGGTGTGACAGTCCAGGTAACATCCGAGGGTCAACATCACACGTGTCCAATTCGAGACTGAAGGGATTATCTCCCCGTCTCGGCGGCGCCTCCTCAAATTCCAACTTACCAAGCTCTCAACCCTTGCTAATATCTAATTATATTAAAATTAACATATATATATATATATATATTGTAGTAATTGGTAATTAAGACATTGTTCTAATTGGAAAGTTGGATTGTAGAGGACTCATTATTAGTGGATATAGAGCGGACGCCGCAACAATCCGGCAAGGCAAAGAAAACATTGTTGAGGAGTCGAGAAGGTTCTACGCGCTCAAAAACTTAGGAGACGAACGAACATTCAGGAAATGTACATTCGGGCCGTAGGCAGCGAGGAGAAAAGACTAAAATTCCAAGTCATGAAAATTTGAACAGTACAGTTGGGCAGCAGACAGCGAATATACCAGACGAAAAGTTTTACAGTCGGCAGTCAGAACGAAAGAATGTGGTCCAGTCACAAACATGCTTTCAAATATTAAAAAGTAAAGCAATATTCAGTCGGGAAGGAGACAGAGCAACTAGTTGCAGTAAAGCATCGAGAACCAACTAATTTGTGTTAAACCAACTAACAAACTACACCAATTAGAGCCTGTGAACATTTAGAGTCTGTGAGAACTTAGAATCAGTGATGTCCCCAAAATTGTGCACGAAAAACTAAAAATGAGACCTGGGCGGCCGTAAGTAGAGAAAAACTTTAAAATCATTTGTAAACAGCGTTTAAAAGATAAAAGTCAGATCGTTCTTTAATTATTTAATTATCGATAGAATGAGATTATTAATTCTTGATAAAATTAAAATTGTTTAAATTTATTCTTTAGTATTATTTCTTCCGCAACAAATTTCGTCTATGTTCAGACGCTTTGATTTCCATAAAAAGTAAATGTAATTTTGATTATTTAAATTCTGCCATTTATCAAACCCAGATCAAGACCCTGAGATAACAAATATTTTGTGTATTTTATACATGTTATAAAATTAATAATAAATCTTGTTTAATAACTTTCAGTTAAGTTCTTTCATTTAGAAACGCCACAATCACATATTATATTTAATTATTACAAGACGCATTGATCTCCCATATAAAGTAAATTTGTGTTTTTTTTCATTTGTTAAATTCAGCCAATATTATATTTAATTATTACAATATATATATATATATATATCAATAATAAAACTATCGCGCTACAACGCAATCCTCAAATTTATTCCTTCCACTACCCGCTGACTTAATAGCTTCCAATTCACAGCTGCCTTGTTCGTGGACATTGAAAAAGTCTACTACAAGGTGTGGATAGAAGCACTCCTATACAAACTCCTAAACTTAAATTTGCCATTAACATTCGTACGCCTTAAACGATCCTTCCTAACAGATCCTGCTTTGAATCGATAAGTGATAAACACTCATTCTACTTCACCACTTCTGCTGGTCTCCAATTCTTTTTAACTTATATTACCATGACTTTCCCCACCCTACTGGGGTTAACGATAGCCTTTCCCACTTCCCCGACGATACCGTCTTCTGGACATCAGTCAAAAATCCCAATAACATTTCTACGTCCATGGACACGTACCTAGTGCACCTACAAGTATGGCAGTCCAAGTGGAGAGTGAAACCCAACCCTACCAAAACCTTCCTTGTAATATTCCGGCACCGAAACTATGCTGTTATCCACATTGAGAGAAAAATCCCATCCGTATAGTTTTGTGAAAGCAAGTAATCTCCCCGTCCTCCTCAGCCACCTATCTCGGGATTCACCTAAACCAAACTCTCAGCCTAATAATCCGAAAGCACGTCAACCAACGAGTTAACCTTATTAAATGCCTGCGCTCCAGAACCGGATCCTGTCATCCTAAACCCCTTCTCCATACATACAAAATCTTCATCAGCCCTGTAATAGACTATATCCACATCGTTTCTACTCTATTCCCATCACGTCAGCTTCAATCTCTAAGGGCCCTGGAAAGAAGAATCCTTCTCTTCTGTCTTTCCTATACCCATCTATTCCAACACAATCGACTTCTAAATTTCCACCCTATCCACCAACATCCTGCCCATATCCGTGTACCCTACGGCCATAGATCCATAAAAAACAACATTCCAAAAGTCCTATCCACCTTCCATCTTCCTATAAAGTTAGGCCGGAAACCTATCCCCCAGAAGTCGTCCTTCCTAACGTAAAACAAAAGTACCGAGTATTAAAACTCCCCAAATTTCCACCCGTATAACAATCTCCCATCCCAGATTTGTTAAATATCAAGGTTTATATCGCAATATTTCGTTTGGATTTCGTTCAATAAGACAGGGCCTATGGCCCTAGAACGGGAAAGGACAACTTCCTTAATAACAATAATAATAAGATTATTATTTAGATTTTTCGGGTATTCCATTGTCTGGGAGTAGAAAGACGAACAATAAAACGTCAGAAAGGTGAAAAAAGGAAAGGAAACGAGAAAAACAGAAAGAAAGCGGCAGTGTGCAAGAAAAAAGTTAGGTTAAAGAGATGACGTGAAATATGGTCTAGAAGTTCTAAAAAAAGATGTAGAGAATTATTCCAACGGCTCCAAATGTAAGAAAAAAAACTCTGTTCGTCATGAGAGAGAGAGAATAACGTTCAGATAATAAGTTAACAGTGAAAATTAGGTAAGTTCTACCATTGTTGCAGAATAATGAAACAATCAAATTTTATCGAAATTTTGAGTATTTATCAATTCTTTTATATTGATTGAAATTTTGAGTTTGTCAGCCGTATTGTTGTGTCACACCTTGCTTTTGTGTTTTTTAACCACCTGACGAAAGGAAAAAAGTTTCCAGAAGGTTGTGTGGTATTTATATCGTCACTTTAATTGGTCTGTTGTTTGGATATTTTATCTAATTATTAAACAAATTTTATCATTGAAGTACTGTGGTGTGATCGTACCCTCTTTCATGATTTGACTTAACTTCAGCATATTAAAAGTGCGCACCAACAGAAAAGAATTTGCTCGCGTAAACAATGGTACGCCACGTAGCGGAAGGCACCGTTATTTTTGTCTTGACGCGGCGGGGAGAAGCTGAAGGGATGGTCAGTCGGATGAGAGGAGTCGCTCAGAGGACGGCAAAGAGGAAGTATCTGGAAAAGTAACGGGACGGACGGAGAGCCGTCGATTGAACAACTAAGCGGGACCCGACAACTGGCTGGCATCGAAGATTCAGGGATACCTGCAGAAAGAGAAAGGACGCTGACTGTTATTCACTGGAGGCACATGTGCGTGAGCAAATCCCGCGTTTAGCTTCTTTTACAATTTTTTAAGCAAGATTTCAATTGCTATTTAAATTTTAGTTAGTTCGGATTCCACCCTAGATGAGAAATTAAACGTACGCACTTTGCATACGACTGAAAGGCGTAATATTTGTAATAAATATAAATAAATGTGTAAATGTATAATTTTAAAAATTTCAGTTTTTGACCTTACCACAGTACGTTTAATTGTTGAGACACGTGTATTTTTGTTTCAGCGATAAGATTTCTATTTATTATGTGTTATAAATTTTCCTGCCACTCGATCAGAATAATTATTCACGTACTAATAAAGGTAAGGTAATATTTGATATTTCTTTCAACGTATACGTTCAGTTCAAGGTGGTTATTACACTTGAATAATTTATTGTTTGCAGTTTATTAAACACCAAAACTTCAATTACAATTATTTAAGACTTCAATGGACGCTCAGCTACGTCATCGAGCCAGAAAATCTTTAAAACATGTAATGCCATAGGATATCACGGTTTTCAATAAACATCCATGCAAGGATCTATATACAAGTGTCTACATTATGTCATATACGGCATTGCTGAGCCACATAAATTTAAACATTAAAATTGAAAGTACATGTGTAGAAACGAGATTTTATAATTTGATGTATATATAAATATAAGTGTATATAGTTGGACCAGCATATAAATTGAAACGATCCTAAAATGGTTATGTAACTCACACTACGAGGAGCTCCCGTGAAAGCGACGACACCAACTTGGAAGGGAACTATGCGGAGTTGAAGACCCTCTGCAGTCTACAGGCTTCGAATCCCAATAGCAAGCCATCCTGAAAATCGAGCTGTTACGCCATAGAACACGAACTACATAATAGTTCTAATCAACTCGTACACTTGACATATTACTCAAAGAAGAAAAACGCGATTCGACAAATTATTTCCTTTTTATTTACAGTGCGGAAAATAAATACCACCAATTGTTACTGAGAGCATAAACTGTAGATACCGTTTTCCTTAGTAGTCTTTAGGTCAGTTATGATCTGGTTGTTACTTTACGCACCAGACCACAATGAAGTGAGAAAACATTCGTCACGTCCGAAGTTCATGACAAATATATTAGAACAAAAGTCGACCTATTTGCTTAAAAACCTAGATGATGTAAACGAATAATTAAAGTGAATCTTCATCATGTAGGATATCACCAAAAATATAAGACAATCAATGGGAAGAAGAGAAAAGTACTCAAAATTGATGTAAAGTGGACAAGAAATAGCAGATGATATCAGTGAGTCAATAGTAGTGGATGTAAGTAGTAGAGTAGTTAGAGAAAGTAATGGTGAGAACTGTAAGAATTAGGAGAAAGAAATAAAGGAATGGAGACATCGCTAGGTGTAGTCCCAACAATGTTTCGCTAAGCTGGCCGCTGTCACGGTTCATTAGGTTTGTCTCGGTTCTAATTCTTAAGGTGCGTTTACACGTGCGAGTTTTTGACTCTCGAGTGTGTCAGCTATCCTCTCGAGAGTAGAGTGTGGAAGCCCCTTATGATTTCTCGCCACATGTGGAGCTGCATCGTTGCTTCATTCTCGCCAGTGTAAACGTTTCCTCAGCGCTCTCTGAGAGTCCTCTCAGGCAGTCAAGAACATTTGAATTAGCTGAGAGTAACATGGCCAAAACCAAAGAGATATATAAACATAATAGAGTGGCTATATCAGCGTTACAGCGCACTGGGTGGCAGCAACAAGTAACACTGACCACCATTTTTTAGTCGGTCCACTTCACCTAAAACCCGATTTGTGTTATGCTGCTGATGGTGAAAGTTTTGAAGTTTTTGTGTTAAAATAAATGGTTTGTTATTATAAATCATGCCAAACGTGTGTTCAGCCTACAATTGTAATAACCGTAGTTCGAAAACACATGAAGTATCGTATTTTAAGTAAGTATCAGCATAATAATAATAAGAAGAAAGATAGCCAAATACAGACAAAATAAGTAATAATATAAATATTGCACAACGTTTTTGGGATCCTTGTCCCTTTCGTCAGGTGCTAAGAAGAGCCTAGAGCGACACAACTGCACTCGTCATTTGACAAAAAAAAAAGCTTTGGAGGTGCTGTTGTGTCGCTCTAGACTAGGAGCGGTTACATGTTGCAAATAGAATGACGAGGCTACACATTCAGTATGAGGCACAGAAAATGAAGGTAGCATTGACACTAAGCAATTCTATAGCAGATGCCATGATTTTTTGTAGAGACTTGGGTTTGTCTGAATTTGTAAATTGTGAGGGCACGGTAAAGCTCATAAAAATGATAGTTAAAGCATTTGATTTGTTGAATTCGTGCAATGTTATGAACAAGGGTACAAAAACTACTGTGTTTAGAGGTAATAGAGTGACAATATGCAACACAATAGAAACATCTGTACAGTATTTTATGAATTTAAGGCTGTATGATGGGAGTTTAGTCAGGGAGGAAGATGGGTGTGTGCGGGATTGTTTTAGATCTTCTCAGTTTGAGGCAACTGGCAGAGAAGTATGTGTGGAACGATTCTCCAATTCTCAAATTTATATTAAGTAGGAGAATGAGCCAGAACTCTTCTTTTCTTGCATACAAATGCATTACAATTCAGAGCAGCATATAGCAAATCTTTGATTACGCAGATAGAACCATCCAAAAGTGCCAATAGTACGGGAGGAATTTAGGAGGCACTGGTTGTACAAATTCAAAAATATAATTTTAAAACTTGTACAGATCAGAATTTTGATCATGATTACATCCCTGAATATGAGAGATTAACATTATATTCAGAAAAAGTGGTAGAATATATTTCAGGAAGTGTTGTAAGGATGGTGGTAAAAAACTAAAATGTTTAGGTTGTTTAGAGGTTCTCCTTGCTCCTCGCTCTCAAAGAAAAACGGGATTGATTAAAATAAAGGACTTTAAAGACAAGTTAATCAACCCGCCTAAAGACGTTGTGAAATTATTTACACTTGCTGGAAAAGTATTGAGGAATAACGAAACACAAATAGGAAAGAAGAATTTGCTATTAATATTGTGTGTGTGTGGAGGTATTCCGGATGTTGGGACATAAACTAATTTTATTTTGTGAATTCGACCATTTAATAAATTCATCAGAATTTGGTGAGGAAACTCACTACTTAATTTTAATAAAGGTTTTATTAAAACATTACTTCAATTGCAAAATTCTTTATATGTGTAAAGAAAAAGCAATGGATGAAAGAGGACGCAATATTAGGCAATTGTATACAAAACTGATATTATTTAAAGACCAATAAGTTTTTCTATGCCTTAAATATGTTATATTTACTTAAACCTTAAAAAATATGTTGTTTTTGGTCATTTGTGCGACAGAGTTCAAGGCTAGCAGACGATGGGGAACGCCTACCAGACAGTATAAAACATGGCGGCTGTTTTCAATTTGCTTCAAATATGGCGGCGACTTGTCCAGTCTATGTTGTTTATATATGTCTTTGGCCAAAACAGTATAAAATGGTCCCAAGAGGATGTTCGAAAGCTTTATTTAACAAACAAGTTTATCTTTTCTTTTACAAACATTTACATTATCATGAACTAATTCAATTTGAAACAATGTGTCTCTTTGAGCGATGGCAACTACTAAGGTGAATAAGAATTCTGTAGGCTCAAACAACGTCTTTACAAAACACATTTACTTTCAACGATAAAACAAAAATATTCTCAGGACAAAGGTAATAAATATGTTTCACATAAAAGATAATATACTGTTTTATTATCTAATGAAGTTTTTTGACCAATACCACAGAATATTTTTATTTATTTATTGACGACAACGTTTCGGTACGTGTTTGTACCTTCCTCAGGGTCTGTCCTGCGGAGAAATAGTATAAAATATTTAATCAATACCTACATACATTACGAATCCTTTATAACAATCATGTTTTCATTTTAATTACAGGGTTCTCAGAAGCTTAAAAAATTAAAATTAAAAAGTGCAGAAGAGGAACTGAAGATACAAAAAACTAAAAAAGGAGCTACTATTCCTGTTTTTCGTGATTTTTTTTAGAGTAACAGGCAACATGAGGGTAATCCACATGGTGGCAATTATCCTTTAGTAGCATAGGAAAGGATTTGAATGAGGGGAGGGGGGATGCGGAAAGGTAGAGAAAGAATTTTTTTTTAGGGTAACAGGCTACATGAGGGTAGTCCACATGCTGGCAACTCCCCTTTAATAGGATTTAAAGGGGGGATGCGGAAGGGTAGAGGAAGGCAGCCAAGGGTTAACTAGGGTCGGTGTCATTCCCATTAATTTGCGAAACAGACTGAATTCAGGGCTGCTTCATTCATGGTAAGAATTGTATTTAGACTTTCTTCTGTTACTAAAGAACGGCCCAGTACTTTCCTGAGCCAACGTTTCGTTATACCAATCATTCTCTCCAAGAAACATCCCCACCAACCCTTGGAGCAATAAATTTCCAAGTAACTCCACGCTCGGCCAGGTGCTGCTGTGTCTTAGAAGCAACAATAGAGATCCATATGTCCATCAGTTCTTAATTACATGCATGGAAGGTTTGGGCGTCGTCCGAGTAAATGGTATGAGCCGAACCGCGTCTGCTGACAAATCTCTGTAAAGCTGATAGAAACTTCGCTTCAGAGTTATAGGTGATACCCCTCGTAGTTGAACAAGGAAAATAAGTTATATATGCTTTGTTTATCTTTTCCCCTACGCTAACATTTAGAGGACCCGCAATATCAACACATGTTACGGCAAGTGGGTGCGTAAAACGAGCTGGATCTACTGGAAGTGGAGCTTCGACTTCTTCAGGTCTGCGACTGTGAACAATTTTGCAGGGCAGGCACGTGTGGAGTACCTTCTTCAGTGTTTGACGAGCCCTGAGGATCCAAAACTCGCTTCGAAGCTCAGATAATACAATCTGAAGTCCAAGGTGGTGAAGTCTAATGTGAACTTGCATGATGAGCATTCGAGTAAAATGATAATCGTCTAAGCGAATTGGATGTTTCTCGGCATTCGATAGTTCTGCAAACTGCAGTCTCCCTTCCAAACGAATTATATTATCTCCCAAGGAATTGAAACGTGCAATGGGGATGATGCCGACTGAGTTTCTCCTTTTCGTGTTGTAGATAGTTCACAAGTAAAGGATTGGTGTTGTACGGTGTGGATCTAGTACGTACGAGCTGCTTGCAGTTCTGGAAAACGTCTCTTCTCTCTGGTTGTCTTAATGAATCTAAAGATCCACGATGTCACGAGTATTATCTTCCAACATAAACTGAATTTTTCAACATTTCGTAGAGATTCATGTGAAGTAGCGATTGCGAGAACTTGTTGGTTGATTTTCTTTGTTTCCGGCAATTGCGTGTGTGAAGTATAGGTGAAGTCAGTTGGCCACGGCATGCAGTCAGATGTAAGCCACTAAGGCCCCTTCCACCAAGAATCCACTGCTTGAATTCCTCGCGTCAGATGATCCGCTGGATTTTCAGCAGCTGGGTAGTGTTTCCATTAGCTGGGAACTGAGTGTCTTAGTATTTCTATTACTATGTTAGAAACGAAAGGTTTACATCCGTTTGGATCGTTCTAAGAGCAACTGTTGAGTTGACGTCGCTTTGTTGATGTCTAATTCACTTGAATCGCAAAAGTACTGCAGAAGTCTCGCGCCAAGTAAAGCAGCGAGAAGCTCAAGTCGATGAAGTGTAACTTTCTTTATATGTGCCAGCCTAGTCTTGCTACAAACCAAACGCACAAAGTGTATTCATTTTCTGGTGTATAGCGTCCGAGAACACATGTATTTCAGTTTGGTTTAACGTGTTATGCATACCAGTCCATCTTGTAATGCAAATGTCTGATAGCTTGTGTAGCTTCGTTGTCCAAAGTTGACATCTTTGTGCCAGGTCCGATTGTAGTATTTCGTCCCAGTTGGTTTCTCTAAGCTATATGTATTGAAACAAGATCTTTGCTAATATGGTTGCCGGAGTGAATAAGTCTAATGAGTCATATAATTTAGCAGTTGCGCGTAGAAAGTTTCTCTTTGTTTATAGTATTCCCGATAGGATTTCTCTAATATTCCAATGATCTGTGAACAGGTAGTCGTCGTTTGTGTACCCCTAGTACAGTTGTTTCGGATTTTACTTCTTGACCTTCACTCTTCAATATATAATTTAAATATTCGGAGTTCGTGGTCCATTTAGAAATTGAGGTTCAACAGTGCAGTGAATTGGTAGTGTAGGGTAATTGCATTGCTTTCATCTTTATAGCTGGACATAAAATCATCCATGAATGTTGATTTGTCCAAAACTATGGACTTTGTTTAATTCTGTACATCACATGTCACAGACAAAACACCTGCATCCATGTAAATGAAATACAATTCAAACTGTTCTTTTGTTGTGTTATGCTTAGTTCTATATTGGTAATAATGATATAATCATGGTTTTTACTACAAACCACATCAGGTAACCACTAATTGAGGGGAGGGGGCGAATGTATCCCCAGAGTTCACAATTGAATGTTGAACTTGAGGCAGGTTGTGGCCCACTGCTACTCATCTTGTGTCTTACTAGTTTGATTGTTGCCAAATGTACATTACTATGTTAAAAAACTATATATATATATTACATACATGCTGTGGTTTAGTGGTCAGCACCACACACATCATCTATGGAATCCACGCCATGAAAAATGGGTTGATATGACTGACACTGCCGATACTTGTGTGTTGTGGTAATTGAAAATCTGAAACTGTGTCTTGTATTTCATTTATTTACTTGATTGTTGGAGTAAGTGAACATTAGACTAGATTAAAATACAATTTTTATGAAGAATAAAACTTCTTTAATAAATTGCAAACATATGTACAAAATTCAGCACAAAATAATACTTACAGATTAATTAAATTAAAATATAATGAATGAAATAAAAATTGGTTTGTATTCCGACAACCTTTAACTTAATTATAATTCCAGTGTTTATATATTCACAATAAAATCACTATTTTAATTATTTACAACATATATCATACAGTAACCTTAAAGTACAGCACAATAGAAAAAATATACTATTTTACACTTTTCAGGCACAGAAAAATATTGATAAATATGAAAATGGAATAATAGGTAATACTATATCATTTGTATCAGATCCTGATTATGAAACACCAGCTAAGTCTTATGTAATGGAAAGTTAATATAAATTAATAATTAAATTTGTTGTTTCTATAAAAATACAAAATGTTCCATTTGTATAGAAAATCAGAAAATAAAAAATATGGCAATTTTAATAACTGAAAAAAAGCAGAGTTCTACAAAACTTTTAGTTAAACCTGTACCAATTGCCAAGTGATGATTAGAATAAATGTTATAAAAATCCCAGTATATTATGAAAACACATGTTACACCTCGATGGCACCTCTTAAAAAAATATTAACTAAGGAATGGAAATGAATACATAACCTCAGCATTTTTTAACCAGAGTGATGTAATTGAATCACAGAAAACTGATTTAATATATATAAACTAATATAGTTATATTAATACATATGCCTTAACACTATCTTGCAATATCCAGAGACCATAATTTTAGGATAGTTATAAATAAAATTCCATTATGACAATGTTACTTAGAATCATAACTCAAGACTTTTAGCATCTAAATAAAGTGCAATTATACATGGGAAGTAATTTACATTAAGTAGAATAAAACAACATTTTGTTTCACTAAATTGTATACCGACATAATTTTTCTTATGTATTTCACAAGTCCCTAAACATCACAAACCCATTTTTACATAATACAGGCTGGGGCAGAACGAAATGGACATTTATTGAATGGATAGCACTTCCTCCCTGTTGGAGGGTGACACAACAAAGGTTCCTTCAACTCAGCAGGTGTTATTTCCCTTAAAGGTGTCATCAAAATACTGCAGTGGACATTACATTGTGTATTCACATATGACAATTATCTTAAAAATGGAGAGTTCATTTCCTGGACTTTACAATTGTTTCATCATTAATTAACATTCCTCTTCTTGGAGGAATGCCCACTTGAAACACCATCTTATACTGAATACATTCTCTCTGCACAGAAGGTTCATTGATGAAGAAGAAACCACCAGAATCCCCAAGATCAGCACATACACCTGAAAACTTAGAGGGTAAGACCATCAATTTTTAGAAATCCAGGCCATTACACTCATTGCCATTAATTGGAACTGCAGATGAGTTCTTGAAGCATTAAGCACATTTTTAACGAGGAATTGAAGTTAATGTCCATGCAGGAATTAAATGACTACCCTCAATGTTAAACTTTTTCACAGAAAATGCTCGAGATTTTTGAAGAGCATGGCAACTTTGTACTGTTTATGAGGGACGAAGCTCACCTAAATCTATTTTTTTTTTAATTAATATACAGAAAAATTTTTATTCTCAATGAAACAGCAAATAAGCAGAACCGTTGGTATTGGGCTGTGTGGTGTATAGTTGGTCACACTTGCTTTATTGGACCCTATTTTCTTCTAGATAGAATGAGAAGCCATCACAGTAAAGTCTGAACATTGCATCACTATGATTAACAATTTTCAGCAACCAGAGCGTCAAACACTATGGGGCCACAGCTTATATGGTCAGAAATTCCATGGCTGTTCTTAGAGCCATGTTTCACGACCATGTAATTTCAAGTTTTAGAGGTTTTTTATGGCCTCCAAGGTCAATTGATTTGTCCACGTGAGAATTCTTTTTATGGGGGTACTTAAAAACATATGTGTATGAATCAAAACATACACAGGAAGCACTGAAGAATCAAACCCACGGAGACACTTGCAGGACAGGGTGAAGGGACATCTTTGAGAATTGCTCCAATTTTGTCTCAACAAAAAATGATTTATTTTTTGCACTTTAACTCAACTTTTGGGCATGTTATTAAGTATTTATTTATTTTTCAACATAAATTTTTAATGCTAAATTGACAATTCTGCTTTTTGAAAACTGTCAGTTTTCCTGCAGTCATACGTGAAATATATCAAGCCATGTCAGGTGTGTGGTAGAACAAGGGAGAAGGTGGAGGGGAGTATTGCAGTCAGTTGGGAACTCCTACTTGTGGAGAAGCTGGACCTACACCACTGCAATTTGTAAAATAATTAATTATATTCTTACAAATGAGATATACAGATAGCACCCAGGTTTTTTTTATCACATCCTGTATTATCATCTTAATTTACGGAAGAGTTTTTGGTGTACTACATATCCCAAACTGAACACACTATATTTCCATGCATCAATGTTTTCAGTATAGTTTAAATAATAACATCATATTTTGACACAACTAGCGATTTCTCTCCAGCTATACTAAAATGGATCCTAAATGTACTTAATGCAGTGAAGGTTTTATTATTCAACATGATGGAAAGACTAAAAAATAATGATAAAATTCCGAAAATGTAGACCACAGACAGAGTCTTACAAGTTTGTAAAGAAAACAATATAGTGACATACTGAGTGCTAGTAAACATAGTGAGAGAATCTCAACAGTGGGTAAATACAGAAGGCAAGAATTACAGTATGTAGAGCAAGATAGAGAATGCCTCATAGAAGAGATGAACACAAAAGTACTTACCATAATTATACTATCATTTCAAACTAGCTTCCAATGTCAAAATTTCTTCATGAGCTTCTTTGTCCTGAAATGGTATAAACCAAAATAATGAACATGTTAATATAAGTAATCCTCTACATTAAACATATTACTTACTTCAGGTGTTATGACTTCAATGCAAGAAGCTTCATAAAGCAAATTTAATACCTGTGGTTTATTAACTTTATTGTCTTTATGCAATAAGCATTTGGCAAGTAGCAATTTATTCTGCTTCATAGGTTTTGAACTAAGCTTTTCAGCTGATAATGAATAATACAGAGCATCTTCAATTGTACCACTACCTACTATGCTTTCTGCTAATTTTCTTAAAAAAGATGGCACATTATGAACAGTCTGAAAAATACATGAATACAAGTTATATTAACAACTTTATCTGCTTCAATAACCTAGGTGGCATGTAATTGTAAAACATTAATCTTGTTGAAACTTTATAAAGTGATAAATAATTTAGACATTTAAAACATTAAGATGTATGAGCATCTATGGTAAGAAAGTTGGCATTTTCAGGCTACATAATAATGAACTGTCAAATTTTATAGGGTCTAAGCCTCCTTTCTCATGACAGAAAAGGATAGAACCTCTGGCTGGCCACATGCTGTGCAGTCATATTATATGTAAATACATGTTCAATTTGATAGAAAACAGGGATAGAGAGCAGCTGACTTACCGTAAATTGAAAATTGGCCCTGCCAAGCTATAACATGTCTCATTTTTAAGGGCTTAAGCCCCTTTTCTGAGGATAGTAGGACTGAATGTCATGCTGACTGGCACTTTGCCAGCTGAGGTATGGCAAAACTCATAAATCTGTACATGCTGACTCCAATCCTTCTATTATATCTGAAATAGACAAGTTTGTCCAAGGACTCTGCCCACTTAAAAAACTTCTACAAGCTTTAATGAATGATAAATTATGCTGAGTTATTTTGAAGGCAAAGCATTTAGTTTTAAATGGTTGGTGACTCAAAGGTCTGCCACATCCATTTTTGGACAAAGGAAGAAGTGGACAATGACAGGACATTAACAATAACTATGGTCCACAAAAGGGGGGGGGGGTCTGAAGCAGTTTTGAAAAACCACTACCAACCGCTTCCAACAATGGAAAAAATTATTAGGCCAAATAAATTTTAGTTCTAGAAGCATGTTAAATTTTAAACAACTGGAGGAGCAAGAAAAAGAATCAAAACAGTTGGTTACAAGCCACAGTAAAGAGTAAGTCGGGTCTAGTTCATGACCCGAGCAGTTTTGATTCATGTTAAGAGAAAGAATCATCTGTCCAATGCTTCCTACTGTTGGACACTGCAATATCATCCCAAGTATGAGATGCTGCACAATGCCACTGCAGTTTAGCATAACACCTAACCCCATCAGCCAAAACAACTACAAGACGTCCGCCAGTGCGGAATTGTGACTGTCAAGTATTGTAATGACAGAATCCTGAATTGATTGAAAGGATAAATTAAATAACTGTGACGTTTTGGTTCACTCCACAATTTATATAACCCTGAGAGAAAGAGTAAATGGTTATTATTATTTGATTTGTTTTTATTAAATTCAGTTTTGAATGTTTTTATCATTAATTATAATAATTTTATTTTTAACAATTAAATTCCATAAACCTAATAAATAGAGTCCCCTAGTAAGCAAAAATATGTTAAATTTTACAAGATTTTCACTCAAAATTGCTCCAATCTAAGGCTTCAATAACTTGAAACAACGGTTCATAGTATATCATTCTCATCACTGTGGCCAATTTCAGACTATGGTAAAACATGCATCCCTCCTATATTTTACTATATCACATTGCTCACGTCTATATATATATATATATATATATATATATATATATATATATATATATACTAATTACCTGAAAATAAAAATTTGCCATGAGGTAATGCAAGAAAGCATCTTGAGGCCTGAGACTTATTGCCTCCTGAATATGCTGCTTAAAAATTTGAGCAAATTTTATTTTCTCAGTGAAGCCACAAAACAAACATTTCCTTCCTTCTAATATTGCAAACCACTGCAGTGTGTCAGCAGTCTTCTTTATTTTCAAAGCTTGGCTAGCATACATACATCCTGCAGAAAGAAAATTAATACTGCACACTAAATAATACAGATAAAAACAATTCTGTAACTTCATAGTGAATCACCAATAGAACACTAATATAATATATAATAATTGTCATAAATAGTTAAAAACAAATTTATCTTTTACTGAAGTATGACAATTTTCATAATTTTGATTTACTGACACCATTTTGGCATATTGTTTAGAAAATTAAATATGGAAATTTTTGTAATTATGGTACATGGCAGGCAGAGCTAGTTAATCATGAAACACTGCAAAATTTCTATTGGCTGGAAACATACAGGCCTCAATTTTGTTGATCATTTGTCTGTCTTTTATGTCAGTATTAAGTGACAATTAGTAACTTATGTTTGAAATATAACTGTATTTTTGCATTGAATAGAAATTTGCCTCTCGCCACGTCAGACGAGAAACAAATCAAATTTTTGGAGGTATTTGCCTCATTCTTCAGGATATATGTATCTCAAAGCTGGAAGAATACACAGAACCACATTTTGTTTAGATGTTGAAGAATTGGTTGGTGAAGGAGGCCAGGAGGGAAGGGTTAGGTTATATGGGGGACTAGAATGTGGTGAAGGTATAAAGTGAGTGGGAGTTTTGGAGGGTATAATTTTTAAACAATTCTTTGAATTCGGAGTGGCAAGTATCTGTGTTTTTTTGTGGCGCAGAAATAGGAAAATGTAGAATATACTGAACTGCTTGGAAGAGCGTCATAGGCAAGTCTTAAGAGACTCAAGGACCAAAGTTTCATCTTCACTTCAGTTCTTGAGAAGAAATGTTAAGTATGCTGTTACTGGGGTGGTGGTCTATGCAGTTTGTTTTGGATAGGTTGGAGCAGCAAAGTGGTAGGTTTTCAGTAGGTGGAAAATAATGCCGAACCAGGGTGTTGACAAGATGCAAAGGGGGAACGATGTTTGAGGAAGCCAGGTTTATTTCTATTAGACTGAAAACTGAACTAATTTGACTTTTTTTGTTGTTCAAAAAGGGATTAAATTGGTATTAGGACAGTAACTCACTTGAACCAATTACCCACTCCAATGTATACAAATAGGATATTAGCTACAATGTGTTCAAATAATACTCCTGGTGCCTAAAGAAAGTAAAAAAATACTCCTAGAACCCCATGAAAGAATAAATACTATCGGTACTTTAACCCTTTGCGATCCTATGTGTAGCAGGACACTGTGTTTTCCTTGTTGTAGTCAGTTTTAATCCTTACTGTTCAGCCCACAGTAATCTGCAAGCTATTTTACCTGCATAATTTGCAGGTGCTTTCAGTTTGTGACAGGGTTTCAAGGGAACGTAGTAAAATAACAGTTTATTTAAATAAGTTTTTTAAATGATAATTTAAAATTGATTTAATTTCAACTTTTTAATATTACAAATTATAATTTAATTGTGTATGATATTGTTCAAAACATTTACTGGACATAGGCCCAATTTTCCCACGCATGAATTGTAAAATAAAACTTTTTTTTTTGCCCTGCCGGAAATTTTCTGTTACCTTATCTTTTTCTTACTGGCTCAAAAAGCTCTTCTTTGTTAAGACTTGATTTTCCTCATATTTTGATATTGTTCAGTTCTAACACATTTTACCAAATGTTTTAACAGCCATTTTTGTCTTCACTCTTTTCTGATTCTTCATTATCAGAGAAGTTTATTAAGTCACGAAGTTCTCTTGCAGACAATTTAATATGTTTAGTATGCATTGCCATCTTTGACAATAATATCAACACAAATACGATGAGAATTATAAGTACAAAATATGCAAAAATCACTTTACAATTAGGAGACACTAATGCTACATCTTTCAGGAAGAATCTGTGGTATCTCCACAAACCTGGCATTTATGAATCAGAAATAACTAACTAATCAGGAAAGTCCAGTCCTGCCTGGCAAGACGACGGACCAGAATAGGAAATGCCCCACTCTGCGGGACAACAGATCTGTAGACATAGAAAGAGAAACACTACAAGGATCGGAGAAAATTACTTCTGGTACCAGTTTGTCACAGAATACTTATTTAAACTATTAACTATGCAGATTATTCACTGTTTTTGTGAGCTATAATTTCTTTCAACTTATTTCGCAAATGAACTACGTTCATTACTTCATTTAAATTCAGCTAAGTCTGTAGTTGCTGACCATGTCTTCCCACTCCACTTGTAACATTGCTGCCTTTTAGGAGCCTATCTGTACCTGTTTGATTTTTAGACTTGTCATTTTTTGGCTTATGGAGTGTTTCAAATTTTGATGTTTCAGGTTTAATGAAATTTTGACTATGTTCTCATGGAGACAGATAAGATTGTTAAAATAACACAATTAAGTTCATTTTGACAATTATGTTTTATGTTATTTTACAGCAGGTGCATAGTCCTTGTTTTTACTGGAATTATGTAAGATGAACACATACCTGCTGGAAACCAATGCAGACAAGAAATTACATTTCTATGAGAGAACAAATAAACTTTGGACAAGTTGAATATAAACATGACAAACCACTGATCGCTCCTACAAAATTGTAAATTAAAGTAGTGAAAATGAAGAATTAATTATTTCTTTTAAATTGCCGACTGATTAAAACATTATACTTATATAAATTCAACAATTACCAGTCTTTTTATATAAAATCTTGAAGAATAATTATTTTACTAATGCCATGGAAATGACTTTATTTAGATTGTTACTACACCATAATCACACCTTTCAGTTTTGTTACCAAGCTGTAACAGTCAGGAGGCTATTGTAGCCCATTTATTTAAAACTAAATACAAAGATTTGTGATCTATAATGGAAGCAACATCTACCACTATGTTTTTTTAAAAATAAAATCACCAGAGGAGAGAACAGTAGGGTTCACAACAATGTAGGAAGTGAAACTGAGGCAGTTCCAGTATTTTTAAGAACAGCGCCCCATGGTCAAAGTGCAATTAAGGTTTTCTGGTGCATGTGTTAGTAACAGCCCTATGAATAGAAATGTGAACAGTGAAAATTTTGGAAAAAATATAAGTAAGAAAGGTTGTGGATATTGAGGTCTAGTGGCATTTGAGTGGTGAGCCCATTAGACATGGTGTTTGTATACTTGTATTAAGTAAAGGTTTTCTTTACAGGATGTCTCGACTTCCTCCTGAAGAAGGAGGCTAACACCTCCAAAAATTTGATTGGTTTCTTGCTGAATGGAAATACCCGGCTTCATTTCTCCTCTTTCCTTTCCATATCAATTCTTTTAATTATTATGACAATGTCACATCCTTACTTGCTCCTATGTAATTAGTATTATATATATTTCTTCATTCCTGTGACATTTCCTTTAGAGAAAGTTTTTGGATGGGAATTGGTGTTTGTATTCAAAACTGTGCAGTTGGCAGACAAAATGAGTGTACAAGTCTCCAACATTGAAATTGACTTGAGGTAACACTTTTCAAAATTATTGAATTACACTGTTCAGATGTGAAATATGGACAGTTGAAAGGCAGAAAAGAAGTAGATTGGAAGCTATTTTAATATGGTGCTATGAAAGAATGCTGATGGTCTGGTTTTAGAATACATAGGTAAGTTTATGGGACACATATTGAGATATTCAAGATAGGTAAAGTCAGTGATGGAAGATACAGTAGAGAGCAAGAATATAAAGCAGAAGGAAGTAATGGCAATATATAGATCAAGTAAGAAAGGAACCAAGAAGTAGGAAATACAGTTATTTAAAAAGGATGCCTTTGGATATAGCAAGATGGAGAAATGCATCAAACTAGTCAACAGAATGTTGTACTGAAACAAAATAATATACTGTATACAAACAAAAATCACAGTGCCTTGTTGAAAATAGATTCAGCTCTGACTACAGTGTTTGAAAGCTCAGGTTTTGAGGACCTATACCTGGAAATGACACCAATCTCTCCTCATCCAAGGAAAGGTCACAACAACAAAATTATGTGCAGTGAAATTAAGAGAAAGTATTACCTGAAATGAAAGTGAAATATAAGGGTAATCCCAAAAGTAAGGTGATTAAAGCAATCAGAACATAGGATAAGAGCTTGTGCAACTATTGGCACTACTGCTGTGTTTGTTGCTTCCTCCACTCAAAACAAATCTATGTGCTCCTTACTGCAATGCTCAGCCTTAGCTTGTCAGCAATTTTGAACAAATCACCCACTTGGTGGTACAGCCAAGTGTGAAGATCACACAGTTATTAAGGTATTTTTAAGATGTTTCTGAACACAAAACCAACCAAAATTCATTGTCAATTTATTGAAGTGTATGATGACTCATGCATGTATATCAGAAATGTTTGCAACTCATTGCACTGAAATTTATGGTGAAGAAAGGAGCTGGAGACCATCAATTTCTGATGAGATAGTTGTTAAGCAAAAGTAAAAATGTGTAGATCTGTGAATCTCACTGGATGATTTCTGCAGTTTGGTTCCCCAAAGCATCATTCATAGGATTTTGATTTTAAAAAAGTTGCAATATTGGAACATATTACTATGAGTGTCCAAAAAATTTTCTAAGAAGACTGCCTACAGCAATAATTTGACTTTACTTAGAATTTCTTCATCGATATGTAGACAAAAATGACATTTTGGATTTAATTATTGTGGGTAACAAAACATAGGCATTCCACGTCACACCTGAAACCAATCAACAATAATATGAAGTGAAAGATGAGGTTCCACACTTTAACAGGATGGTGAGCTGGTATGACACGAGAAACAGGAGCAGGCCTAGTGCCTGTGAAAAAGCATTGACCAAAGTAAAATAAATAAATGTTCAAGCTTTTAAGTGATATAAACATTATTGAAAATAACAGTTTCTAAAAAATATTTTTTTGGTCTTAACTCATAGAAGAGGGTAGAGAGATAATGAACATAAGTATTGGGTTTAACATATTGTAAGATGTGTTGACAATTGTACTCAGTACATAAATTTCAAACTCATACCTTCAGTTATCCATTTTCTTTTCTGTTCCTCAAAATATGTACTAAGGAAGTGACAGCATCTTGCTAGTCGCCACAATACTTCACTGTTATTTGGAAACTGGAAAGAAAAAATTGTCAATTCAAATAAAATATTCAGATATTAAGACACAATCAAATTTGATTACTTTTTTGACACTTTCAAAACGGGTCTAAGCCTCTCTCATTTTCCTATTAATATCAATTGTATAAATTGTCACAGTACATACGAGTCCCAAGGGTACTTTTCTGAAAATTCCTATTTGGCACCCATTAATGTGATTATAGATGCCACTAATTCTGTCTTTGTAATGATAAACCATCCAATTTTACCAACATTGCCTTTTTTTGCATTGTAGTAGTATTAGAAAATAAATGGGTTTAGGGTTAAAAGGGGGGGACAAAGTACCCTTTCTGAGTATATGAAACTTAAACAGGACTCAATTCCTCTCTGTTAAAATCTTAAACCTGGTTCCAGTTCATTCTATGGACACATTCCTGTCAATATTCCTACCCCTCCACAATTAATGTATCATCTTCAGTAATTTCTCTCCTTTGAAAGACATCATCTGCCATAAGATAAGTGGCACAGCCATTGTACTTGTTAAATTTCTCCCTGTTGAAACCTTTTCCTGGTTCTGGTTCATTGATGATATCATCATGCTATGGACCCATGGGCCAGATTGCATTTTTAAGTTCCTCCAAAACTTAACACCAAATATCCAGTTAACTTGATATTGACAAACACCATCTTTCTGGATGTAAACATCAATGTTAGTAAATATCAGACTAACTAAACACAATACCTCTGAGTTATCACTATGAGCTAACCAAGCACTCGCTCCCATAATCTAGCTTTTAATGGAGCCTACAATAGTTCTACATGAAAACATCTGACCATCTGCATATTGTAACACCCGCCACGTGGCTTGGGCGAGTGTGACAGGAAATTGGAAGGAACTTGGGTTCACAGGAAAGATGATAGGACAGGAAGAATCTTCAGATTGGTATGGGAGCAGGTTAATCCCGGAGTTAACCAGTGGATAGCTTGATTTTGGGGGTCACTCAATGAATAACACCAAAGACTATTTAGAGCATAATTTATTCCCAAATTCAGTCAAGTTTGGGAAGGGAAAAGTATACGAAGAAGGAAGAATGCAGACTGACAAGACATCGGCAGCAGGATGCTTCCTGGATGGTATGGATCTACTTCTGCCATGCAAGTGTCAGGCTCTCTATATACAGCCACAGTAAAGGCTTTGAAAATTACTTTCCCTATTACAACATGCTGAATCCTGAGTGCCTTCATAAACAGAAAAGTCCTTGCCTCAAAAATCAGATATCAAACGCCTCATCCACTATCCAAACCCACATTGACCACAATATAAAACCTCCACCTACTTTTGCAGATCATACAAAATTAACTCTGTTCTCCAGATATCTTACACGAGACTGCAATGGAACTCACATATAATAATCATCCTTCCAATAGCACAAGTTTTTCATACCAAAATTTGAAATAAATCAAAATACAAAACTTGAAACATAAAATCTTGTTAAAAGTAAAATAAGAAGTATTAAAAGATAAAACTGATAGTAGATCAAAATAAAAGCAACAGCCATGCATACATTTGAAGTTAAATGTTGACGACTCAATTAGTACTACAAACTTATGATCTTATTAAATGTTGGAGGCGAAAGTTTTGAAACATGAGATATAAAGTAATAGAAAGTGAGAATTAAAAGATTCTTTAACAGTCCTTCCCAATTTACAGGTTATTGGATAAGAGTAAATTTAAAATGATATCCCTATTTGATTCAAACTTATAAACATTTAAAAAATTTATATTTTAATAAGCACTTTTAATTAATACTATCTGTGCCAAGAATTTGCAGAATATATTCCTAATGAACATACAAAACATTCCATAATAATATATCAAATTAGCAATCATACTGTACAAACCTTTTCTAGAAAATCCTTAAGTTTTCTGAAGGATTCTTCTAATAGACTTTCATTATCTAGACCAAAATTTTTATCCAAGTTATGCAAATGACTCATTAGATCTAGTTCCTCTTCTCTAAAAAAATAACAAATATACCAAAAATATGGTTTAGGTTCACATAAAACAAAACAAATTTTAATTAATGCTGGGAGCACTTACAACTCATCAGCTGAATAATACTCCTCATCATCGCTTCTAACTGAAACAATTGGGTCTAAAGCTGAGTAAAATCCTGATCTGGTATCACTTTGTTCATCGTTTTCCTCTTTTTTTCTTTTGATAGGTTTTTGGTGCTGTATTGGTTGCATTATGGTGAAACTACCTATTGCCAAACCTATTGCACCTATAAAAATGGCACCTAAAAACATTGCCCATCTAACTTGCCACATGTTTCAGCCAAAATCTGGAAAAAAAAAGTGTGGACGTTAAACATTTCACCTGGCTTTTATCTCAGTAGATTAATTAAATTTTATGTACTTAGTGAAGAATGAATAACAATTAGTGCACTACATCTCTAATATGATATTAAAAGTTAATTAAGCTGAAACAGCATAATGGGATCAGTTTACCTTCTATATTCTTTTTATTAACTTGTGACTATAGGTTTTTCTTAATCTTTATTAATCTTTTACGCAATTTTGAGAAGCATATACAGGATAACTAAAATTAAAATTCAAAAATTATATAATACACAGATTTTACTGAATAAAATTAGCAATTACAAATATAAAATCAGACAAAGAAAACAACTTTGCTCATTATGCATATATTTCTCTTTTAACTTTGAAAATATTTTTCATAGAGTGGAAGGAATTATTTAAGATATTTAATATTTATCCTATCTTAGTATTTTCAGTTTTGTGACAAGTTCCTGTGAGGTGATAACTAACATCCAGATCACATGAATTTAGAAGCTTAGGTGTTTATTACATTGATATACTTTAACATACTTCATTTTGTTTGTCCTAATTTTAGATTACCTGTCCTTTGCAAAATATGTAGAAAAGTGTAGAT
Source organism: Zhengitettix transpicula (assembly GCA_037074705.1). NCBI lineage: Eukaryota > Metazoa > Arthropoda > Insecta > Orthoptera > Tetrigidae > Zhengitettix > Zhengitettix transpicula. The sequence goes on along the minus strand of CM073591.1, from coordinate 176,318,394 downwards.
TTTATGTTGTTCTTTTTCAACACAGTAACTACTAGATAATTTATGTGTTAAAAGTAAACTAAAATTTTAGATAAATAAATGGCTAAATAAGACAAAATAAAGGGATAATGTGGTATTTATATTATCACTTATTTAGATGGTTATTTGGTGGCTTATTTATCTCATTAGTACCAGAGAATGTTCCTGTAGAACTGTATTTATTTTAATGTTATGTAGACAGTCGAGTGAAGTGTGTCCTCATTTTTTTTATTATGTTTTAAATAATAGAGAACAAGAGTATCTGAAAATGTGTAAATGTACATAACCAATAACATTTAAAATTATTTGTAGTAATATCAGCCAGAGGTAGTCAAACAGATTATATTAGTAAACAACAATTATATTTATCTGACTTGGCAATGTTTATTACGGTTGAGAGAAATATAATTTAAAAAAAACACTGTCAAGTTTGAAATGTATTGTTTAATCCAATATGCAAAGTTCAGAAACACAAGAAAACATTTAAGATTTTTAATAGATTAATTAAGATATTAACAGATATAGACAGTATTATGCACGACTTAAAATTCATTTAACACTATGACAGGGAACAAGAAATAGTATTTCAAATCATTAACCTGTAATACATTTCTACCTATCACATTTCCTGCCTCATGTCAGTGTATATATATACACAGAAATAAATTAAAATTCGAAAGAATAGTTGAATCCATATGTAATGTTACTGGACCCTGGAGTAACAATAAAGAAGATTGCTCGGATGCCACGAACTAACGGCGAAGTGCTTTGAAAAGCATCTTTTACGAAATTCTTTCATTTAATTTACACAACATTAAAACACGCCATCGTGTATACTACATCCTTAAACACATGTTGTCTCTGAGTACTTACGGTAAGATATAAACCATAGATATTAATAAAACAAAGATATTAACAAGAAAAGGGGTAATATGCGTTGTCTTCTTCAAAATTCAATCTACAAACTTGTTCAAATCTCATAGAAATTGTACTCCTGCTCCTCGATAACCCCGTCTTCAGAATTCGTCATTGGCGGGTCAAATGCTGAACCTCTTTCGACTCATCTGTACTGCATTCTTGTTACTTTCGTAATGTGGTTCTCCTAACCATCTCAGTCCGTCTTCTCTCCATACCAATGCTGGTATCGAACTGGGACTTCGGCGATTCGAAGAAGTGGCGCAGACCGCTACGCCACAGCAGATTGACAATTCTGCTTATAATCATGGTACAGAACATTTTAGTAACAGGAAAGTACTGTAACAGAAACTTATAGAACTGAGAAGTAAACAATAAAAATTGTTGCGGTGAGTGTGACTCGAACTTTAGTCTGCAATTCTGCAAGGACGCACGATAGCACTGAGCCACGCCAGCGGAGTTTCAGAATTAGTAATATTATTATTATTAATTAAATTAAATATTCTCTGTTCGACGAAATTCTATAAACGTAGTATGCTATTTGCAAGACACTACACTTTAATAATAACCTGCTGGGTTGCCCGATATTTATTTATATAAGTCCAAAAAAAAGTATTTAGTTCTATTTTAATCTGTTAGTCAAGAAGCGATTTAACCTACCTATTTAGAGGGAATTCTAATTTAATCAGAACACCACTCCGTACTTGGAGAAGCTTAAATACTCCCCATACCTAATATAAAAAAATACTCCCGGTGACTTGAGAGTCAAAAATATTCTTGGTACCCTAAAGGCATCGACAAACAGAAAGCGCAGACTAGGCGTATGGCGTAATGTCGCATCAACCTAGTCGAATAGTCAGCGGCGGACAATTTTTACAAAGTTCCCACCATTTACTTCAGTCAACTGCAAAAAGTCGTACTACTGAATTTATACCAATTGGTAAATTGTTAATGAATATTAAAAACAATAATGAGGCAATGATCGATTCCTGTGGAATTCCGGATGATATAGATCTGAGTTCCGAAGTTTCTTTCTTGCCATTTACTTTGTGTAGCATGTTTTTATTAAAAAAATATTTTTGCACCCAGACAACTACCGTCTACCCGTCTCATCTAACTTTTAGATAAAAATGTGAGAAACTCAATCGAAAAACTTTGCAAAGTCAATAACATAACCGTATATTCCACCCCCATTATCAACTCTGCTAAATCTTACAATAAATAGATTACCTGACTTTCACAAGGGAATCCCAATAGAAACCCATGTGGGTTTCTTCACATTCAAGTGTATCCTGAATGTACGCAGTTATTAGGTGATCCATGATTTTGCATACTACTCAAGTTAGACTAATTAATCTATAATTTCGTATGTCCGTTTTATTCCCCGATTTGAATATAGGCACAATAATCCCCGTTTTGCAATCTGTTGGCAGAGAGTACAGAATATAATCGGTGCTCTAATACAGTCAAAAATACACGCACTATCATAAGAGAGTTAATTATACTCCCAATGCCAAAATTTCTTCATGTAACTTGAGAGTATAGTAAATACGCGGGACAGTCGCGAACAGTCAGCTTTCTGTTTGTCATGGCCTTTTGATACCGGAAGTATTTACTACACTCTCAAGTTACATGAAGAAATTCATGTCCGCGCGACACTCGCAAACTCTGAATGGCGTATTGTCGCATCATCCTAGAAGGCGGCCTAGTTCAGTTCGTGGCGAACAGATTGTAATTTTTAGAGATTTCGCCTGCGGACTGGTGGCAAAATGAGTGAAATAGAAGGTAAAAATAATTAAAAATGCCAGTCGGAACTGAATACGTTTGCATTTAACTTGGAAAACAACCCTCTCGAACATTGAATGCATAGTCTCCTCTTTCTATAAATAAAAATGAATGTCTGCGAGTCCCCTATGCACTCCTAAACCATTCGTCCGGTGGCGATGAAACTTTGATGAGTTGTTGTACGCACCCCCGCGAAGGTTTCTGTCGGTTTTTCGAAGCGTTAGGAAACTCACAAGGGCTGAACGGACTGAAATTTAAAAACATGATAAAAAAGGCCGATATTAGCGTCGATTAATTACTTTTCGGGGTTGATGTGATTAATAGTTTCTATCCAGATGTTTTAAGTGCATAATTTCAACCTCTTAAAGTACCAATATGGGAGGGTGTGGAGGGGCGTTACATAAAATAAACCCGAAACAACCGAAATAGGTGTCAAATCCAGGGTTATAAATTATAAATGTCAATGAGTTTAATTCTGACATTCACTGTGTCAGTTAAATTGTAGATCAGCCCGTAAGTTGGGGGGGGGGGGGTCAAAGGCCGTTACATAAAGTAATGAGTAAACAACGGAGACCTGGGGTTATGGAAGTCACTGAGTTTAATTCAGACCTTTACCATAATGGTTAAGATGTAGTTTACCCCCCAGGAGTGGATGTGGAAGGGGGGTGAAACAAATTTCCGTTTACAATCTTAAATGTGTAGACAAATTTCTACCAAACTTTATACACCTGTTACTTACGACCCAGGAACAAATTCTGAAGGGCTTAAGTCACTCCTAGGGGTGGATGGAGAGAGGTTGGAATTTGAAATGAAAACATTACTAAACGGCTATTATTAGCGTCAAATAAAATGTTGTCGGGGCCGCTTATTTTTATAGTGGTAATCTAGAATTTTTAAGTGTCTAATTACAACTCCAAAAGGCAAGGGAGGGATGAATCCTTACCGTACGGGTGGTGGTGGAAGGGGCTTCCATAAAAAGTAATAAAAAAATGAGTGATATTAGTGTCGATTCCAGAGTTATAGAAGTTTCTGCGTTTAATACTCGCAATAACCACGGTGGTTAACGAAATTTTATGTTCCTCTTTCGTGGAGGTGGACGTGGTTGACAAAACGTTTCCCGGAGTAGTTTTGACACTCTTATGTTATTGGGTAATATTTTAATTTTCTTAAGGTACCAGATATATTTAGGTTTTTTTTAGTGAAAGGTTGTATTTCTTTACTCCTTTAAGGTACCGGGAGTAGTTTTAGACTTTATTAAGTTAGCGATTTTTTTAAAAAATTATAAGTCGTCGTAATTTTTGAGAATTTTATTTTATGTAATATGACAATTCCTGAATACCGTCAGTCATCATCCTGGTTTACTTAAGTCAGATGCCGAAGGCTTAGGTCGGGGAGGCGAATGTAAATGGTTAAATGTTCAAAACTCTGTTGATGATTAAATGAAATGTTTACCAAGAGGTTAGAGTCGAATTAATTCCTTCACCGGGCTAATTTAAATAAATACCCGGGTAACGCCGCGACTCAGCTAGTCTTTATATATAATGCTTGCATTAATTGACTATGATATACACATTTTATTTTGGTAAACTCACGGCTAACAATAGAAGGAATTCTTCTTCGTCAGACAAACTGCTGGACATGATCACTTGATAAAGAAAATATTCGCACTGGTTCGTCGTCACTTTTACGCGATGGATTTGACCACCCTAGTCCGCGCCGGACTGCGCTCATTTCGGCCGCTGACAGTCCGCTTTCTGTTTGTCAAGGCCTTTAGCAAGACAAAAATACACCCGATATCTTAGGCGAGTCGAAATTATTTTCCAATATAATCTTATGATCCAATACATCGAACACTTTGGATAAATCTAGGGAATTTCCTGTTACTAATTCCTTATTGTCCAGTGCTTTCCAATAGTTTCTATGAATTTCCAATATTGCTGTTTGCGTTTATCTAGCTTTTATGAATGCATTTTGGTTTCTGGCAAGAGGAGAAAATTTACTGATGAACCTTATAAGCCTATCATGAAAACTCTTCTCTACTATTTTGGAAAATCCACAGAGTTTAGCTACAGGTCTGTAGTTATTCATGTTGTTACTTGTACCGTTGTTAAATAGTGGTGTGACTCGTGCAACTTTGAGTGCACATAGAGAAAACTTTCCAGTTTTAAATGAAAGGTTGACATTTGCCAAGAGTTCTTTAATATAGTCAGCAGCAAGTTTAATTATGATGACAGGTACATCATCTACACCACAGGACAGTTTGCTTTTATGTGATTTGATTTTAGAAATTAACTTCTGTCTTGGGAATTTAATTTTTCGTTCTTTGCCCTTATATTACACTATTGTTAGTCATCGATCCTCCATAAGTTGTTTAAACCTGCAGACGTTTTGGATTCATTATTAATAGAGAGTCAGAGATTATGTTGTTATGACAAGGGAAAAAGGTCTGCGAGGGCTATTCTTTCGCAGGCAATACCTGCGAGGGATCTTCTCTCGCAGGCAGAACCTTGTAGGAGAGATACGAAGGGGCTACCTTTGGGGATGCCTTTTCCTCTCCGTTTTTGAACTAAGGTTTCCACAAGCCGAGGCTCCTCGGCCTGTTCTGAGAGGTGTATGTTCCGGGGTCACAGACTTTGGGCATACGGTAAGAGTTGTCCGCTATTCCCATTGGAATAGTCGGCCAGGTGCCTCCTAAACTGGTCGAGGCACGGAGAAGGGAATGCTGCGTCCCCACAGCAAATTCCTCTCCCACTATCGGAAGGGCGTGGGACAAGTACCCAACGCCCGACCTACCTGATGCAGGATTTTATACGGTTTTCCCTGCATTACTTTTAGGTGAATGCCGGGTAGGATCCTTAAAATATAGCCCGGGGGCCCTAGTTAACCCTTGGCTACGATCCTCTACCATTCCGCATCGCCCCTTTCAGATCCATTCCTATGATATTAAAGGGGAGTTGCCACCATGTGGATTACCCTCATGTAGCCTGTTACCCTAAAAAAATTGTTGACAATAAAAAAACGTAGGTAAAAATGTGGAAAATGAGATCGAGGTGGAGATTGTTGTGTTTGCCGCCCCATAAACGAGCCGTCCTCGTGCGGTGCACGCCCGCTCCCGGCGGCTCTGCGAACAGAGGTAAGATGTATGTGACAATTAAGTTCACGGACAAACGAAAAAGCCTCGAGATACGTAATTTTTTGTGATGAAAGTGCTTCACAATAATGAATCTAAATTTATCCCCCCCCCCCTCTTCCCCCTCCTCATCAACTCTTCTGCCAGTCTGTTAACCTTGAGCGACGTTTTCGCGGAAGCAATGTGCCAGACTCAAGGACGACTGTGCATGTGGAATCTTGAGAATGTTCACTTTTTAACGTGACGTTTGCACGTGGTGACAATGATTCAGCAAGGTAAGCATGAATGAAGTTGCCCAATGGTCGTAAGAGTGTTTATGTCGCAGAAAATTCCTCAACACACTCTTAAATATATATTAAATAATTTTCCATGTTGGAAACATCAGGTTTCAAGGCTCGTTTAACAGTTCCTTGTCCAGAAAACATGGTCGACAACATTACATTCAGCAGAAAGTCTCTGGAAAATCTAAACACAGTTGCCAAGAAAACACAGGATTCGTTTTAGTAAATTTATTTTGTTCAGTATTAATGCAATGCCCTTTTGAACTCTTTTATAAATTGGTTGTTGTATCTCATTTTGCACTAGTTCTGTAAAACAGAAAGGACTAGTTTATACTTAGATTTCAAATTCACAAACATTGAGGTTAATAGGTTCTGTTCAGAACAATATTTTTGATGTTATGCATCCTTGTGCAGGTTGAAAAATACCAAATTAGTTGTACTTACAGATTAGGAATCAAAAGCAATTTTCTCATTAATTTTCCTATGTCAGTTAGCACTAAGTATGTAATATAAGAACAGAAATTCATTCATGTCAAAGATGAATAAAAACAAAAACAATAGACAATATAAGTATGAAATTTTTTTAAAAGGCACTAAGGCAGGAGTTGTGACATTTACAAACAGTCAAACACAAAAAACAAACTCAGTGCTTTTATAAATGCATTCATTTTACATTTTGTAACATACTTACACAGTGAAGGTAAATTTCTTCTTAAATAAAAAACTGGATTCCAAACGAATTCAGATTTCAGCAAAACTTAGCGGGTTATTAATAAAAAAATATTCAAATACAAACAAAAGAAGTGATAATAGAAGTAATAATAACTGCATATTCAGTTGACAATATCCAAAATCTTTTGGGTATTTAAGTTTTTGAGTTTTGTGAACTGAATTGTGAAGTTGTGTCATTCTAGGCTGTTGTATTTTTTAGTTCTCTTAGCACCTGAACATGGTTTCCAGAAACGTGTATACCACACATAATCACTTCTACTGTCTTTATTAGGGTATTTTTCGTGATTATTAATTTTCAAAACAGACACGATTTTTTCATTTTAATCAAGTTATTTTTAAATGTAAGAAATAGTCTAGAGAAAGATGTGTGAAACCATTACATACACTACCTGTCTAAAATTTTTTTTAGTAGGGCCATAAAAGCAAGTTTTAATAAAAGTTGAAAAATGTGGAAACAAAATCAAAAGTATTTGGGAAATGATCAATACTGAAATTAACAGAAATCAAAGTCAAGCAAACATTCTTATGGAAATTCAGCATCCAATCTTGTGGCAAACTTAAACAAGTTCAACAATCACTTATTATTTGTTCATGAGGGATTAGCAGGCTGTAACAACAAATCAATGGAAGGGCAATTAAGATACTTAAAGAAAATATAACTGATAATGTTAAGGACTGTATTTTTAAGATAGCATGAAATAAAAATATTAAGTTACTAAAGAGACAACACTACAGTTTAAAATGGAATTTCTAATCTTATCCAATCTGTGGAATTTTAAGTTACCTTTGTAATCATTCATTACTAAAAAAGCTTAAAATGCACAATTTTGATTCCACTCTCTTTAAGCAAAATTTCACTGACAATTTGGATATATTTCACCCAATATCTCTCATTCTTGTGTTCTCAAAAATATTTGAGCAAGAATATGTTAATTAAATATTTAAATAAAAATAATATACTTTCAGAATCTTGATTTGAATTTAGAAAAGGGCATTAAACAGAAAAACCCATATACCCCTTAATGCAACTAATATTGGAGGAATTCAATAATAAACAAATTCAATTTGGAAAATTTTTTGATATCTCTAAAGCATTTGACTGTGTAGAGCAAAATGTAGTGTGACAGAAAATGAAATGATATGGAAATACAAAAATGTCTTATTCATTGTTTTGTTTCTTATTTATCAGACATATAGCAAAGAGTAGCATTGAAGAACACATACGGACAAATTTTTAGTTCATACTAGAGAAATATAAAAGTTGGAGTTCCACAGGGCACTATTTTAGGCCCATTGTCCTCTCTCTCTCTCTCTCTATATATATATATATATATATACATATATATATATATATATATATATATATATATATATATACATAACTATTGATTATGGGGAGGTCGACATCACTGTCTCTCTTTCCTGTCTAAATGTTTTATTTAACTTGACCTTGTCACATTTTCCGTAAGTGTTATACATACTCATATAGCTATTGGCACTACTGCTATTTTTTGTAGATGATACAATAATAATAATAATAATAATAAAATCATTAGAGATACTCTGGAACAAACAGGTAATAATACATTTAACACTTTTGAATTGATTTCCTGTAGACTGTAGTTACCATGAATTATTATATGTCTTAGTTATGGAAATATTTCAGTGAAAATAATAATTATCATATTGATTTTATACTGCAAAAATATAATTTTAATCATTTGATCCAGATTCAGTAAGTTAATTATATTAGTATTATTTAGTTTAATTCATTAATTATCAATTCACAACAATAATATGGGTATGCATAATTTATTGACGTATCTCAGTCTTTCAATAAACTGTGCCATGATGGTGTAAACTATAAAATTAAATCGACTCCACCTTAACCATTTTTTCATATTCTTAAATCATACTTCACCGATAGATTGTTTCAAGTAAAATTACCATACACAATATATAGGCTGCACACAATTAAAGCAGGTGTCCAACAAGGAAGTATATTAGGATCAGTGTTGTACACCCTCTACACTTGAGATTTGCAAACCAGTCCTAAACCTACAATAGTGATAGCGAGAACCTGTACTACAAATGACTCTTAATACTATTCATAACAACATAAAATGTACAACTGTCCACATCCTTCATGTGTTGTTTATGATGAAGATTTATAGAAAATGATTTTATTCTATTCCAAGATTAGTCATTTCCCATAGAAATGAGGTTTCAATAATGAGTAAGATGTCAAGCAATACAGGGGTCTTAATATATCTTACCAGAAAGTGAATGAGTAACTCATTTTAGAAATATAATATGGGTTTTAATTTCAGTGCAGTTCAGTATTTTTACTTTACAGGAATTAATATACTTTTAATTTATTCTCAAAAATCATTTGAATATAGTTATTAGTCTTAACGTTGAATTTTTTATTATTCATAAATCCCTATAAAAAGATAAGAAAGAAATTTGTTAAGTTTATATTTGAGTATAACTGTTTCATTTGAAAGTTTATACTGCATAGTTGTTTCATGTTATGGAATTAATAATTAATTTAAGCAATTGCTTTTGTGTTTTCTGAGTGTTGTCAGAATTTATACTAAATTTATTGAAACTGTTAGTTACAAATGACATTAACTAGTATATCACATGAGTGAGAACAGTGTAGTTAAAGTTTGTAATGGACCTCTATATGATGCCAGTAATTTATTATTCAGAAATATTTGTACATATAATTACCAAAAAAATAATTCCATTAAACATTATTAAATACTGCTGGCATATGCCTTTCAAGTAAAAAAATTCATAATATATATAATATATAAGATGTTGTCGATATATCTTCCTTTATCTACCTATCGCTAGTGTTCATTTCCAAAAAAAAACTTTTATTCATTGATCAAGCAGTTAAATTTGCCAACCAAAATTTCATTAGTTCATTTCTAATTGGACTTTATTATTATTTAACTATTTTAATGTTATTTGGTAGTTAATTAATTATACATGGATATATAAATAAATACCATTGTAAAAATGCATTACCCCTTTATACTGTAGCTTTTCTATTTAACAAATTTTTGTTTCAAAATTGTGTGCTTATAAACTGCTTGTCTCTTATTTTTATCACAAGCAAACTTGATGATTGTACAAGTTATTCTACAAGTAAAAGTAAGAATTCAGAACATGAACATGAACATGAGCATTACTCATAGGCAACTATTGTACATGATTAATGGAGTAGAGAATTTTGCAATAATTAATTACCAAACTGAGTGCAGATTATTGTATAATAAAAAATTAATATTAAAATAAACATTGTCATATAAACTCTGAGTTTTGGAAATAGAAGAATCAAGTGTCTATCAAATGGTAATTAGAAAGAATTATTATAGTTGTGACACACAATTCTTGAGTTGAAGATTCGTATTTATAGTGGGTACCAGCGTATTTAAATTCAATAGTTGAATTTTTCTTATGGTTAAAATTAGTTAAAAAAATTTTAATTTCACAAATTTTGAAATTATTAAAGTAATTGCACTCAGTTATGAAAGAAGAAGAATGTGTAGACAGGCTATATAAGGTAATCCACATAGTGGCCATAGTGGGGCTGAAAGGGGGGATGCGGAATGGTAGAGCAAGGTATGCAAGGGTTTACTAGGGCCCCTGGGCTATGGTTTTAAGGATCCTACCTGCCAATTTACCTAAAAATGATGCAGGACAAATGCTAAATCTGCATCAATTAGGTTGGGGATTAATACTTGTCCCACACCTTCCGATGGAGGGAGTAGGGTTTGCTGTGGGAATAAAACATCTTATTCTCCATGCCTTGACCAGTGTAGGAGGCAGCTGGCCGACTGTTCCAATGGGTACAGAAAGTAACTCTTACTGTATGCCCAAGGTCTCCAACCATACACCTCTCCAAACTGACAGAGGTGCCTCGACTTGTGGGAACCTTAGTTCAAAAGCAGATAGAGAAGGCATCCCAAAAGGTAGCCCTGTCATAGGTTCATCTGCAATAGGAAGGGGAGGGGGCGGGGGGGGGGGGTGAGTCTTCCTTCAAAATTTGGCTGTGAGCTTAAGTTTAATTACAGTTACAATTATTGTCGCTCACACAAGTACATGGAAAATAATAGACTACAAGAAGTCTGTTAGTGCTCTTAAACCAATTAGAACATATGCAATGTTTTTACTGGCTCAATTTAATACAACTTAAACGTTTAACCCTTTAAATTGGAAGCAAACACAATTAATCTTCACACTCAGGATTACGTTATCTTTACGTAGAGTACAATTTATACCATAAGCAAAGTTCTACCTGGTTCAAATTAATATAATTTGTACGATTTAATCGGACGCTTCATTTCTAAATGTAAGGTGGATACACAATCAAAGTTCACTCAAAAAATTACGCCGTTACGTAAAGTACAATCGCAGCAAGATTGTTTTAAACAGATTGGAACATCATTACCTGATTAATTATCGGCTGTCCGCGATAAAGGTGTAACCTGATATCCAATGCGTCGCGTCGTAGCTTCGACGTGAGCACAGGATCGAACAGGAAGCGATTGGGCCAGAAGGGACCGCTCCGGGGATAAATCGGCGCTAGGCTCGGACAACGCAAGCTGGTGGCGTCTCAAGGTTCGCGTGTGAGTCGTACAAGAACAGCTGATTCAAACCCCTCGATATTTTGACGAAGTCCCAAGTTCGAATCGCGTAGAAAATTTTCTAAGTCCCGAAGACACAATTTCAAGAGACGGCCGGACAGAGGTTCGTCCTCCTCGACTGTCCGAAAGTAGTGTATGAAAATCATTAAAAGTCAGCTCCTGGCGAAGTTTCGAGGTGGGGGAACAGATTAATTCAAGGTTGACAGATAACTATCAAATAGAAGTCTAGAAAAATATGAACTTCTAAAAGTGATTGACGCGTTCAGGAGAGCTATAAAAACTTAGGATTTGCACAGGAGAAAAAAGAATAATTTTATTATTTTATTTATCAACCGATATAAAAAATTATAAAAACACCAAAAGATTCAACGGCGACTTGACGCCGAAGAAATTGTGCCAGAGAGGTGCAGAAAAGATTCTGCAATAATGCCAGTTCTTCTTTTTTCATGATCAATTGGGTCATCCGTTTATTGACGACAATATGAATAAATCAATTGAAATAAATAGAAATAATAAAGATAGAAAGATGTAATAAACGGTAAACTAAGAGAAAATTTTTTTATGTAAGAAAATTGAAATAAAGTTAAGGGAAAGGGGATTTATTGCGGTATAAAGGAACAATGCGAAACAATTAAATTGTCAAAAACGGAAATGCAAAGCAATAAATTAAAATAAAATACTGGAACGAGTTGCTAGCAACTGGATATATATTGTAATAAACACTAATAAATTTTTGATTAATGAAATTTGCCCCACGTTGTGGTAGCCATTTTATGTAATACATCAAATAAATAAAAACCACCAATTCAAACCAACAATTTTCATTTATTAAGCCACAATTTTCAATTACACAAATCTGATGAAATTTTATAAATCAAAACAATTTTATTTAACTTAGAATACATTTTAAATAATTGGACTCGGTACCCTCAGGGTCTTTACTGGGTTGATAAGGAAACGGAACAAAATACGTTACAATTAAACAAATACAGTTACAATAAATGAAAAACGAAATGAAATGATTGAAACGAAATTAACGAAATCTGAGACTTTTTACCCTTTATTAGCAATTTACAATTATTAAATTCAGAAAAATAAACTTACACGCTCTCGGGTCCACACACTCACTTTATACCAGCTTAACAGTCACCAGGGTGCACTCACACTCTGCTTTCCAGCCGCCACCTCCTCTTGACGACGTCACCCTCACGACGAATTTAAACAACTCTGCTTTCAGACAGACCTCCACGATGAAACTCCCAACTGTTGACGACTGATGTCCAGCTGATTACTTTCGGGCCCTGCGGACCTGCACCAGCGATCTCTCCCCGCTGACACGTCCGTCTCCTCTCCAACACGAAATGATAATGACTACCCGCTGACACGTCCGTCACCTCTCCCTACTGAATGCTAAAAATCTCCATAATACTAACTCCCAAATGTTCATAACAATTGTTTTCGGCCACATTAACTCGGCCCCGCGTCTGTCCCTGCGGACTTGCACACTGCTCTCCCACTAACACGTCCGTCTCCCTCGTGAATGATAATGATGCTCACTTACAGTCCAACTGCCCTCTTATTTATATCCGGGCTCCCGAATATTCCCTAGTTTTCACAGTTTTTTTCATTTCCACTTTCGCCAAACAAACACCATCTGGTGCCGTTCTCCCGCTCCGAGAGCCACTCAAACAAATAAATTAAACGTTTCCTTTTATTATAATTACCTCGTCCATCTGTTATGATGCCTTTCCGGGTTCCGTCGTCCACAACCAATTAGCCCTAAGAGCTGCAAAATGCCCCAATTATTTGTCCTTCCACTCACTAAAAGGTCACTTATCCATACTTTTATCATTATTTTTTTTATATGTACCAACCACTCAAGGATCCCCAATCTGAGTTCGTAAACAAATCTGACAAAAATAAGAACAGACTTCCTGTCCTTCTGAGCTGTTATTACAATATACATATATATATATATATATATATATATAATATATAATATCCTCTATCGACTGAACAGGCTGGTTCAACTATCTTTATCAGATAGAACGAAAGTTCGTACGAAGTATTTATCATATGTTCTTAATGTTGAAGAAGTACGGCCTGTTCAGTCGATAGAGGATATATTATAGGTTTGTTGGTGTTGACACACACGAAACAGAATTTGCAATTTAAAGTATTTGTTTTAACAATTTGACACTTTCACAAAAAACAAAACATAACATTTAACTTTATTTGGGCGCCACCAAAAACCTATAATCGGTTTTGGAAATAAGTTGTGTAGCAGACGCTGATGCCAACGACACCCATCAACACTATTAATCACAGTTAAAAAAATACAATTTTAGTTGTTTTCATTTGACAAAAAGAGGATCATCCGAGTTCCTGGGAGCCTATCAATTTTGACTTCAATAGTGTAAAATCTGTGAATCATAGAATCAGTGTAAAAGTTTGCCATAGTGTACTTCCGAAACAAAAAAGAATGCTGGAACCAGCTGGACACTACGTAAGTAACAAAACCAAAACTAACGATTAATTGTAAACGTAATTAAAGGATAGAGTCAGATTTCGTTCTCTTTTAATTGTCAATCAAAGTTAATTTCTTTTCTTTTAATTTATTTCTATCGACGTATTGTTTAGGTAAATGTGAACTGTTTGTTAATTTTTAAACCATTTTGTTGTGTCCATTATCAAACCCAATGAAGGGCCTGAGAAAATAATATTTTAAATTGTAATTGTTTTTGAGTTATTGCCACAAAATAAATAAATATTTTGTTTGTTAATTTCGATCTTTTCTTTTAATAAAACGCCTACCATTTAATCATTACATTTTGACGCTTCACGTGAGGTAAACTCTTTAAAAATCTTTACATTAAAATTAAATTTAATAATGGTTACCTGTTGTTTATTACAATATATAGTAGTAATTGGTAATTAAGGCATTGTTCTAATTGAAAAGTTGAATTGTAGAGGACTCATTATTAGTGGATATTGAGCGGACGCCGCAACAAACCGGCAAGGTAAAGAAAGCATTGTTGATCGGTCGAGAGGGTTTTTACACGCTCAAAAATTTACGAGACGAACAGTTCAGTCGGGCAGCAGACAGCGAATAGATCAGACAAAAAGTTTTACAGTCGGCAGTCAGAACGAAGGAATGTGGTCCAGTCACAAACATGCTTTCAAATATTAAAAAGTAAAGCAATATTCAGTCGGGAAGGAGACAGAGCAACTAGTGTGTATTCGGTGGTCGAGCGTAGATTCATCATGCTGGCCATAAACAAACCAATGAAGTACATTTTCAACTAAAGTCACGAGATCTACAAATCCAGGTTGCAGTAAAGCATCGAGAACCAACCAATTTGTGTTGTTTGTTTGTTAGTTGGTTTACAACTAACAAACAACGCCAATTAGAGCCTGTGAACATTTAGAGTCTGTGAGCACTTAGAATCAGTGATGTCCCCAAAATTGTGCACGAAAAGCTAAAATGAGACCTGGACGGCCGTAAGTAGAGAAAAACTTTAAAATCATTTGTAAACCGTGTTTAAAAGATAAAAGTCAGATCGTTCTTTAATTATTTAATTGTCGATAAAATGAGATCTTTAATTATTCAGATCAATTTTTATTTCTTGATAAAAATTGAAATTGTTTGAATTCAATCTTTAGTATTATTTTCTTCAGCAACAAATTTCGTCTATGTTCAAACGCATTGATTCCCATATAAACCAAATGTAAATTTTGTGTTTTTTTTCATTTGTTAAATTCAGCCATTATTTTTATTATTTAATTATTACAGTATATATAATATTCTGATATATTTCCATTGTTATGACCATTTCTTGAGAGAGAGTTGTTGTTTTGCTGAGTGTGTATTGTTGTCGAAAAATGGCTGGCCTGTCAGAGAATTAATATGACACTGTGCTGCCGACTGGCATGACATACAGTCTCACCGTCGAAGTGTGCTTCGGCCCGCGAAAATAAGACAAGTTATTGCTTCCCAGAATTTGCGACGCCAACTGTCGTTTTAAGGTAAGGCAGCTGCTCTCTATTCTTCTTTTTTACAATAATGATAAGACTAGTTCATTAGAACGTGTAATGTTTAACATTGTATCAGAATACTTATAAATATTACTTCAGAAATTCTTCCCAAAACCTTACAGATCCTCCTGTCTTCATTCCTGTTTTAATTTCTTTTAACATTGTATCAGAATACTTATAAATATTACTTCAGAAATTCTTCCCAAAACCTTACAGATCCTCCTGTCTTCATTTCTTCCCCAGACTGAATTGGGAACCTTTCCTCACACACGTAACACGCTGCTTTTCATTGTTCCAGGCAGGTCTTCTTACCAGCGGCGGCGGCTTAGTGCACGACAAACAAATTCGCAAACTTCAGTGGCTGATGGTTGTTGTCGAGAGATACGAATTTATGACATTTGTTTTGATGACATTTAGTCTTCGACATTTATTTTCTTAATGTGAGGAAAATATTTACAGAAGAGAGAACCAAGTCGAGAGGGTGAGATAAAAGTCTGCACCATCCAATTTGTAAACTGGTTGTTGTGTTTCAAATAAATAACGGTATTTGATTGTCGTAACAGGTACTAGTGTTCCTAAGATGGCAGCCAGTTCAATGGGGTGAGACTATACCGAATGAGTCTGGAGTAGCTCTTGACGTCTGCCATCGCTCTTCGATGGTAAGGAATCGGATTTATTCGATATCCTGACATTTGGCCCCCGCTTTGTGGAGATTTATTTTGGACACCTGTTTCAGCAATTCGCATCACGAGTACTTTGAAGGAAGAAAACATGGAGAAGTCTAGGTGAGTGACTCTCCGTCCGTCCTTCTTTTCTCTGACTGTCTTTTACCACCTTATCGCCCCAACACCTCTTTCTATCCTCTCTCTTGCCCTGTTGTACCCTTCTGTTCTAATTTCCTTGTTTGTAAATATTATATATTGTCCCAAAATAAATACAACAAAGCATCTCACGGTGACCTCTTTTATCTACACTAACGAAAAGAAAATAAGTATAATCCGTCCCTCCCCGATGATTTAGTAAATCATAAATTGAGTGGACGCAGGCGATTCAATGATTATATTAGTATGCACGTGAAGGAAATTTAATTAAAGTATAATTCAGAAAACAAAATAACGATGAATTGAATTTCAACTCTTTAGAAGCGTGATACTTTGACCTCCGAATAATACAGTAGATGAGAGGGGTTACGGGTTATTCTAATTTTATTTACGTTTGTTTTGGTAGAACACTGCGCTATACAAGGCTTTTTAAAGGATTTGTGCTATTTTTTAATTAAATTATTTATTGAGAAACCTAAATAAATACTCAAAGAAATCTCCCGAAGCCGATTCTTGATCCGTTGGACTTTACTTAAGTTGAAGCTATAAAATATAATAAAATACTAAATGGGAAAGGCGACTGATTAATGGAATCTTTTCGAAACAATCAAAACCTATTCCAATGTATGTATTATGAAGAAGAATTGTTTTGAAATAATAACATTTATGTTATTTCTATGTAGAATGATGTAGAGTTCAAACTAATTTCAGAGTGGATAAAAATTATGTCTCGTGGATATTATTTACATAACATTTTGAAAAGTGTTGGTGTAAAATCCAAATATAATGCCAAGATACGTACACAATATTAAGAATATTATGTGGCGTGCCATAAGTCATATTACGTTTGTAATAATAATAAAATACGAAGGCAAATGCAGACAAAATAAGTGATAATATAAATACCCCTTTTTTGTCTGTATTTGGCGAACATTTTTAAAATTAATTTTCAATACGACGTAATTTTTTTCATTTATTACGTTTGTGTTGAGAAAAGGGCGATGGCATCACGATCGCAGTAATTATTTTAGTCAGTGATTGGGTTTCTGGCATATATATTTAATATATTACGGTATTTATAGGAATACTTTGTATTTTCATTTATGTTAGCAGCTGACAATTTGGTGTTTCATTTTAGGATTATTTAATTATAATTTTCTCAATACTCTTTATTATATTTGTAATCTAACGTAATGTATTCTACTTGCTCAAGCGAGGAGTAATGGATTTAATAAAAATTATTCTTTCTCGGTTAATCGGACAATCCCAATTAAAAATTGCCACCTCTTACGGTTTTAGAATTTACGTAATACCAAATGGAGATAATCAGAGTCCGATTACAATTTTCGGCACAGATTTTTTCAATCTGTAATTCCATATTCCAAATTCTGAAATACGGCGAAATATCCCAGTTTTACGTTAAATATTGTCAGTATAAAAAAACGAGCAGATATAAGTCGGATCATCCTCCGTCAACAGCAGTTGGTTTTAGAATCAGTTTTTTGTTCTTATTTCGTTCCATGAACTATTATGCCAAAAATGAAAGTTGGTATAAGAGGGCGCACTATTGAATAGTCTAGTGACTTGAGAATGCATTATTCATAATAGCAGTGTTTCTAGATGAAGTTAGATCTAGGTATCACAGAAACGAGACTTGAAGCAGTGGTTCCTTCTTCTTGATTTCATTGTATCTTTGCAGCGGCAACTCGAACTTATAATAGAGGAGGGATTTTCATCTGTCTTTATAAATGCTTTACTGGTGAAGTCTAATTTAAAACTGTGAACCTTAAATGTTAATTGAATATAGACATTACAGGTTCACTTAAATTTATACACATACGGTGAAAGTTTGGACTTGACTAGTTAAAATATCGCATTTTTGCAAAGACTTGTGACGTTGCAGGTACCAAAAGAGGCGTGGCTTTGCTTCCACCAGCGGCCAGGACTACGAGGTCGCCCTCTGCTGTCTGCTCTTCCTCCGCGCACTTAGGATTACGAGCGACTTTTTCATCGCCTGCAACCACGACCACGCGGGAACGTTCGACGACGTCGTCCTCTTCTACAGGCTGAAGGGAGGCCAAGGTCACAAGTACAGTGCGATATTTCTGCAGGCCAAGCACAAGAACAAATGTACAGAGAAAAAGTTGACACTGTCCAATCCGTTCCGCCTCTTGCGCTACTTGGAATCGTTCAAATCGATTAGGACTCTGTGGGAACAATCGGTAAATGTTCAAAGTCGACTAATTGAATTGCAGGATATTTCACTGGTTCTCTATACAAACACCGGGTGTGTTATTGGTGACACTGCGCTCGATGTCACCGAATTTCCAGAAATGCAGCCCCTGCATAATATCCTCAACACCAGTGGTCGGCTTCTAAGGATCTCGGAGGCGCAGGGAGCAGGACTGCCACAAGGACAGGATACTTCAGACTTCCTTGCGCACTTGCTTCTATGCATTGAGCAGATGAGCATAGAAACGGTTGATAGTTTCCTTGAAGATGAACTCCGCAAAGTGTTGAGATTGGCATCACCGGAGATTGTGAGTAATCTAAACACTGAGTTGAAGCGCGTGGTCAAGGCATGGTGGAGTGAAGAGGGCGAAGGTCGCTACCTCACACCGCAGTCCGAGGAATGGAAGAAAGTATTGGAGATCCAGGTCATGCGATGGAAGAGCAATGCTATAAATTTTGTGAGCCAATTGAACCTTAACTACAACGAAGAGGCTCTCGAAGAATTAAAATCCGTTCTTGGTCGAACGAAGAAAAGTTGGATTTTTGTGAGAGACGAATATCAGGGGACAACGACCAGAGGAAGGTTGTTGAAGACTCTAAGGAATTGTCTTGTCCTTGACGTCAAAACCCTCTGGGATCACGTAGAAGAAGTGGAAGTACTGTGGGGGACCTCCGTTTGCCCGACCTTGGCCCTTGACATGTCTACAGGTTCACCGGACGATGCTCACCTGCTGCAGCGCCTACAGAATTCCGTCCACGATCACACAGGCAGGGACTTGGTCGTCATTGCCAAGGAGGAGCCAACGAGTTCAGACTGGTCTTTCGTTGAAGCTGGAGCTTCTTGGACTGTCCTCGATCATTGTACCCGAGAGAGGCTACTATTGGTACACGTCAAGCTTCAGGGCAACGATGTGCCGCTGCGTGATATCGTCGGTGACCATGTGGATGAACTCATGTCTGACGAAGTTATCAATTTGCTATGCGAACCTGTAAATTTAATGAAACTGGGAGACCCTATTCTTTCGCCACTGGAGTATTATCTGCCCCGATGCCTTCAGAGAGCCTCTGCAAAGAGCTTTAACTTTGACACATTACAAAATGCAAACACATTAATCTTCTCCAACAATTCGTTATTTCTTCCAAAAGTTACTTTTATTAATAGATTCAAAATTATGTGGCATTCAGATCTGAAAAGGGCAAATGAAATTAAGGGAACAATATTTGTGAAAGGCTTGAGTTTAGATTCTGAAATCCGAAAGTTGTGTTCTAAATTTCACGTCTGTGGTATTAGTGGAGAAATTGGACAGGAACACTTGGAAGGCAACATGACGGAGTTCATTCCCTTCACCTGGATATGTTTGGAGAAGGTAGTTGTTATTGACGGTGTTCCAGGAGTGGGTAAGTCGTCCTTCGTGACGGCGATGTGTTCGAGCGTCAAGGAAAGATTCCCAGAGGCTTGGGTGCTGAGGCTGGATATGGGTAGACACAGTGAGTTCATCAAGGAAAGAAACTTCAGGCAGGACAGCGACGTTAAAGAGTTCCTTCTTAGAGGTTTGCCGAATGAACCCCTGGGTCTAGAGCGGGATCTGTTGAAACACTCGCTGTATGTCACCGGGAACGTCTTCCTGTTCCTGGACGCCTTCGATGAGATCAGCCCGGATTACACGGTGAAATGCTGTGACCTCCTGAAGAGTATCGTCCAGACGGTCAAGTTCCGACAGATGGTTGTAACCACGAGGCCAGTAACAACGAAGGAAGTCGAGAAAACTCTGGGGACGAAAGCGTTCACGCTGCCTGTCTTCAGCGAGGAGGAACAGACATTACTAATAAAACGGTACACGGAGGCTGGAGGGAAGATTGTTGGCGAAGAGAACATTTCTTCTCTGCTTCAGAGTGCCGGAACAGTCCTAGAAATTCCTCTTCTTTGCAAGATGGCGGCTGAAGTTCTTTTATATTATCACGACGACTTGTTCACCCAAGGAGTGGATCCGTGGAGAAAAATTCAGTTGTATAAACTTTTCGTAAATAAGAGCGTCGAGCAGCGGCTGGTTGATAAATTCGGACTCGAACCCACCATGCCTGGAATGCAGAAGATATTGGAATCCAGTAAAAAGCTGCATTTACAAAACTTACAAGAGTTCGCTGTTAAAAAGCTATTGTCTATTAAGGAACTTTCCACGTTTAATTTTTCAACGGAAATGCCAGAAGAGAAGTTTGGTCTCGTTGCCAACACTGGAGAATGTGTGGACTTTGTGCACAAGACGTTCGCAGAATATTTCCTCGGTTGCTGGCTTGCGGGACACTGGAAGGAATGTCCTCAACGCCTTATTCAAGAAGTATTTTTCCAAGATGAATACGACTTAGTCGCGGCAACGTTGAGTTGGTCGCTGTTCGAAGGCTTTCCGCTTCACGAGGCGGTGGCGCTTGGAGACGCGGTCGCTGTACAGCAGTTACTGTCGCCAGGCACCACGGACAGGGCTGGCCGGTCACCGTTACACGTCGCGGCCATGACTCAACGGGAACACCGCCAGCTTTGGGAAATGCTGGTGGGCTCGGGCGAAGACCCCAACAAAAAAGACGACATATTGCGTTCTAACGCGGTAAGATACGCGGAAATGTTCGGGAACTGGGGAATGGTGGATTATCTCTTGCAGGAAGGTGCGGCACCTGAGGAACTCAATTTTTTTAATAATGAAAACTCGGCAAAGGACGTCCTCCTGCGCATTATACACTACGATATAGGCAGTTTGTCTCGGCGTATCTTGCGCCTACATGGAAGGTTAATTCATTTTCCGCTTGACGACGAAGAAAATTCTGCTTTACATCTCGCGGCAGCTCACGATTCTTTAGAAATCACCAAAGTTTTGTTGGAATTTCGCCATCCAGTGAATGTGAAGAACATCTATGGAAACACTCCCCTTCACGACACGTCTGGATTGGGTCTTGTGGAGGCGGTGAGGCTGTTGCTGAAGAACGGGGCTGATCCTAACGTGAAGAACAATAGCGGCCGCACTGCGCTGATCCTGGCTGCGTGGAAAGGTCACGTGTCGACGGCTAAGCTCCTGTTGGAGCACGGCGCCGATCCGGGCGTCAAGAACAACAGCGGCAACTCGGCGTTGTTCCTGGCTTCGTTCTATGGCCAGAAAGAGACGGTCAAGCTGCTGATAGAGAATAGAGGCGATCCCGACGTGATGCGGGATACCGTGAATCAGGCGCTTACCTTGGCCGCATTGTTTGGTCATCTGGAGACGGTAAGGTTGGTTTTAGGGAACGGAGCGGACGTGAACAAATGCGACGAGTACGGCAGGACGGCGCTGATCATCGCTTCGTGGAATGGCCACGTGCGGACAGCGAGGCTCCTACTGGAGAATGGAGCAGATCCCACCGTGAAGGACAACAGCGGTCATTCGGCGTTGTTCGTGGCCTCGATGAATGGTCACCTGGACACAGTGAGGCTGCTGACGGACAACGGAACGGATCCCAACGTACAGGATCGCGGCGGCGACACGGCGCTCATGGTAGCTGTCAAGAAAGGTCATGAAGAGATCGTCAAACACTTACTGAGTAAAGGTGCGGAACCAAACGTGACGGACGCTCAAGGGAAAACGGTGTTTGAAATCTGCTCGGCGGAAATGCTCAAGTTCCTGCGGGAATATAGTAGTTGCTGTGGCGGCGATGGAACATAATAACATTTACACTTGACAAATATTACTATTTAATTAAGACACATTACGAAAGTTGAAAATGCCTGTAATAGACTTTAATAAATAAAGTTGTTTGCTGTTTGACGCAATAACAATACTGAAAACGTTATTCAAATATATTATTGTATTCTCTTTGAACCAGTTTCCTTTTACTGACACTTAATATTTATTATTAATTACACTAGTCATCTGTCCAGGATATCAGCCCATAGAATAAATGTTCTATATGGCTCTGTTTTAAGAGGAAAATAACTAAGGATGAAAATAAAGTAACAGCAGATTACAATCTTGTTTCTCCAGAACCACGACTATAAAAACTGGACGTCACAAAAGTGATAACGAACGCTTCAGAGGACACGCAAAGGAGGAAATCTTTAACACAAACAATCGACGGTTAATCCAGGCTATTAGATCGGAAGATCATGTCGATATTGCTTTCTTTTAATTTAATTTCTACTTTTATCTTTACAACTACGAAATGGAGCTTTTCTTTGAAGTTGAAGCCCTGCGGGGGCCTTTTATTATTTTTACTAGCTGGGTGCCCGGCGTTGCCCGAGATGTCAGGTGCCCGGCGTTGCCCGAGATGTCATTTATCTATAATCCCGAATATGTCTCCAATTTCGGTTGCTTTTGTGCTATTTTTATGTAACGCTCCTCGAACCCTATCCCTAAATGTGCACCCTCCGATGCCGAAGGAGGTTGAACTCATTGACATAATATATCGGCCGTTTATACATGTTAGAAGATGACCACCCCCACAAATGTGCGATAATCAAACAGTATTTATTCCACGCAAAAAAGACCGATTACATTGTCTGGAAATTTCTACCCCCGCCCACCACCTCCCAAAACCGACGCGTTACCAAGATTGTCCCAATTCGACTCGGCGACATTCATAGTTTCTGAATTGATTCGAATCTCGATTGTTTTAGCGTTATTTTTATTTAACGTAAATCCAGCCCAACCGCTAACCTTGCTCCCCTCACAGGGGTTGAAATTGTACACAAACAACATCGGTAAAAATACTATCAAAGTCATTAACCCCGGGAAATAATTATTTAACGCAAATATCGACCGTTTAAAATGTTTGAAAATTTCCTCCCCCGCTCAACTCCTCCATCTCTACGCGTACTTCCCTACCATGCCGTAAGGTGTTGAAATTATACTCAAACAAAATCAAAATCGGTAGAAACCCTTCCTTGGGGGAGTTAAACGATGAGTTGAATGTAATAATTAAACTCATTGACATACATGACCGTGAGTTCGACTCCAATTTCGATTGTTTTTGCATCATTATATTGTAATTACACTCCACCCCCACCCTTAAGGGGAGCTCCATTGCCAATCCCAAAAGGGGTTGAAATTATACGCGGAGAAAATGTAGAGAAATTTTATTAATCAAATTGATCCAGAAATATATTTAATAACTACCGGTCAACATTTTTTTAAAAATTCACCCAACTCCTCCCACCTCAGCCCACCCCTCACGCGTTGTCCAGAATGTCATAAATAAATTCAGTGACATCCTTCGATTTGACTCGTTTTTTTTCTTGTCAGTCCCCTCTACCCCCATGCATCGCCCTCATGCCGAAAGAGGGGTTCAATTTTTACACATACAACTTGGGTAGAATTACTTTAAATCTAATTAACCCTGAAAATATTATTCACCTCTAATATCGGTCGTGATTTAATGTTTCAATATTTCCACTCCCGTCAAACACCACTCCTCGGGAATTAAATGACAAATTAAATGTCATAATTAAACTCAGTGACATTCATAACCCTCTATTTGACTCAAATCTCGGTTTTATTCGCGTTATTTATTTTTAACGCCCGTTGACCCTCACCAGATTGTCATAAATGAACTCAGCGACATCCATTACCTTTGATTTGACTCGAATCTCGGTATTTTTAGCGTTATTTACTTGTAACACCCCTCCACCGCCACCCCTTAATGTGCTCAACTTTCGTGCCACAAGGGGTTAAAATTAATAAAAATCACATGGGTAGAAATACTATAAATCGAGTTAACCCTGAAAAATATTTATCCAACGCAAATATCGGACATTTTAGCATGTTTGAAGGTTTCCACCACAGTCCACCCATGCTCCTGGGGGTGGTAGGCATGTTACACCCGCAGTGTTTGTTTCCCTGTCGCAAAGAACACGTGTACGAACTTTGGTGAAATTGCTTCGAGGGTGTAGATTTGTAAGCGGAACATACCCATATACATACCCTCATGAATACAAACATACATACCCGTATAAGGCAATTTTATATAATAGAAGCTATATCTATATATAGATAGATATACATACACTATTTATAACAATTATTAAATTTGTAGATATATAATTTTTCCATCTGAAAACTTGGTGGTTTTAGCAATCTGCAGTTGGTAGCATTGTATAAAATTAATGCAAAACGTTACGAAATACGCTGCCTTCAATAGAAAAATATCAATTTTGAACATTTAAGTATTGTTTTTATCATAATTGTATGAATCTTCTAGTGCGTATTGCAAGATATAATTTGGCAACATATTGGTCCCTGATCCCGTGAAATATTCCACGTCAAAAGTCAAGTTATTTAAAAGAAAATTAATGCAATGGATTGTATAACCTTTCAGAATAAATTGTATTTATCACTGGTAGTGGTATATTTAATTATACTTATTCAATCAAAATATTTTTGCTCAGCATCATTTCTCAGAAACTGAACATCCATAACGTCGTTCCCAAAAATGGAAAACAAATACTGCTATCCTAACCTAAAATTTTTGTTTCACGACACAAATTGAACGCAATAATTTGTTTACATTTATACAAATTTATAGAAATACGTTGCGTAAAGTACAATTAATTGTACTTTTAATTCAATAGAAATGTTCCTATTTCTGTACATACCTTTGACTGAGAGTGCATTAATTGAATAACGACCATAAAAACTTTCGGAGTTGTACGTCATTTTG
The DNA here is from genome assembly GCA_037074705.1 of Zhengitettix transpicula. Taxonomy (NCBI): domain Eukaryota; kingdom Metazoa; phylum Arthropoda; class Insecta; order Orthoptera; family Tetrigidae; genus Zhengitettix; species Zhengitettix transpicula. The sequence continues at coordinate 176,293,109 of CM073591.1, read as the reverse complement.
AATACTTTTAAAGTTACAAACACATAATTCAGCAGACGTACGTTAGACAAATCTTATTATCTTCTGGAATATTATACAGGATACAATAGTACGTTATATTATGATACTTTAAAATCTCGGCCGACACATATTTGAATGTATTATAAGGCGCCATATTGGCTTTATTAAATATGGCGGCGTAATTAACTTTTCCAAATTAACTTTGGGCAAGGATGGTAAAGTGTTTCGTATTGTTTTTTATTACTAAGGATGGTAAAGTGTTTCGTATTGTTTTTTATTACTATTCGATTCGATGGAGTATTACTGGAAAAAGTTATACATTTTATTCAATCAAAATATTTCTGCTTTATTTCATTACGAAATACAGAACTATATTTTTATGATGCGTATATGTCTTGCTAAATTATGACGTCATCGTCTCGCCCAGTAATTTAACACTAATTCGAAACTTATTTCAACTATAATTATTTCTACGTTTATTCTAGGGGTTTCTCACCCCCACAGTAACGGTCCTCGGTTTTGGCAGAATATATATACCAATTTTTGTTTAATTCTGTCCACGCAATAAAATTTGTATAAGGAACATACAAACAAATATATAAACAAACGCTCTGCTTTATTTATTAGAAGAAGAAGAAGAAGATTAGATTGACTGATGTAGCAAATCACAGCGGACAATGTAATCTATTCTCTCTGACGAGCGCAAAGAAAAGCTTAATAAACTTTTACAAGGTTCAGTTCAGTCATTGTTTGATCTACTATCATGCAGTTTCTAAATTCTAACTATTAATATTGTCGACAGAAGTCTTCGTGTTGGTAGTAACAAAACAGTAATTTATTATAAGCAACCAATTCAAGACTGACCGCTGGATTCCTTACCGTTCTAACCCGAAATTACTCGACCTTCAAATTCCGAATGCACATGGACGGTGTATTATTATACGTAATTTAAGTCATAAATCAAGTTAAACCCTTATTTAGGCTTACAAAGATGCATACAGTTTATTTGTACTCATTTAACAGCTGCCGTCATGGCCGTTGTAAAAGTTCAAACAAATGTTCGAAAACAGTTTACCGTAATTTTTAATGGATACTTAGTACACTTATTCTCTAAGACACATAAAAAGGGAGGGTGAGCATTTCCGCATAGCATAGCATATAGATGGGAGGAATGTTAGGTAAAACGTGCTAATTTGTGCTAAAAACTTTTTGGTAACAAAATTTGAACAATTATCATTATTTGAACAAATGAAAGAATAGAAACATTTGGATTGAATTAAAAGTACAACAATATCTCAGAATACTCCAGGAATTAATAAGAGTTATGTTAATAAACTACGAGTTGTATGTATTGGAATAATAATATTAAAGTTTGTGTGTAGAAAAAGGGAAGTTTCTATGTTGGCAACGATTCAATAAAATACAATGGAAACAAATTATTCAATTAAAGTACAGTCGTACGGAAGTTTGTATGAAGCCAGAAACATTTAGATTTACAATTAAGTGAACTTTAGGTAAAATATTTTTCAAAGGTAGTTTAATTAAATATTAAAAAACGGAACAAATAGTCGGAAAAGGAAAGCTAGGAAGCAAGTTTCAGGAGCGCTGGGATCGGGCTTGCAGGTCATGCACCACAAGCGGCTGGCAGTTTCATAGTATATAAACTTACTGGGTGAATGATTGGGTGTTTTTTATAAATAAAACGATTTAATTAATTTAGTACTATAATTTAATGACAAAAAAGATGAAAAAGTCAATAAAATATAATTAATAAAAAAGGGAATAATAAAATATCGACTCCCTCTCAGGGTTCGTATGAATAACGTGGGGTGAATTGAAATTAAAATTATTGGATCCAAATAAACTGAATAAATCGAGAAAACTGATTACAATGACTGTCTACTGCGGGAACGGCCTAATACCTCATTGGGTGGCGGCGAATAGATGATGCACCCTCTAAAATTTGCTCAGGATCATTTGCTGTTCGTTACTGAGGCTGGTCACCGACCGCTCAATGCCGTGGCTGATTACTAACTGCCCGATATCCCCAAATTCCTCCAGATGTTTCCAATTTTGCATGCGCCTCAGCTTCTGGAGCTCAATTATTTAAGCCTAATAATGTTGGCGTTCCTTGTAACTGTCAGCCACCCCTTAAGGTCTTTTTGTCGTTCGCAGGTTCTTTGTCATGCACCTTATTTTGTCCCCAAAAGAGTCTAAGGCCACCGTCCGAGTCCAGCAGCTGACCTAACAACGGCTTCCACCCCAAATCACACGCGTTTACAGAAACATTAATTACAAACTCATTTTCATCATTTGCACCTAGGGTTTTTTATTGACATAACAATAAATCTATTGATCTCTGTTATAAAAGAATAAAAAAACTTACATAATTACAGTATGAACAACGTGGTGTAGTTATATGAGGCTCTAAAATCTATTACAAAGTAGAAGTTTTTTAAAATCCTGGATCAGATAATAGCTTTCGTAAAAATAGATTTGACGAGTTAAAAACGTAAAACGAAGTGTTTGGCTTTTTCAGTAATACATTATTTAGTTACCCCAATGAAGAATTGATGAAACATTGTAAAGATTTACATTTGGAACGTAAGTTGTTATGATTTCCGTTTATCTCTAGGAAACCTTGAAACATGATTGGCAAATACTCTGTCCCTCTGTAAGTTTCAAATTTATTTTTCTTTCATCCATGGAGGGTCTCCCACTGACAAAGTGGTCAAAGCTACATTGGCAACATATATTGAGCTCTCGTCTATAAAAGTGATGATAAATCTTTTCTTACTCACGCCTGATTGGTCGAACTATATTCGTATGGAATCTTTCCAGGATTTCCAAGACTACTTTATTGTCGCTTTGAGGCAGTTTCTTTCATTTTCCTATGACAATAGGATCCCTAAAACTTGGTTTTCAGATGTTTTCTTCTGCCAAAGTCTTCTTCTCTTCCAAAACATGTTGGTTTGGATGGACAATTCATGCGCTAAGGAACTGAGACACAAAGGATACACTTTTCAAGTTCTTGTTGTAATCTTCTTTCAAGCATTCCATTGTCACTCCACCTTCAGTCTTCCGACGCTGTTTACCTTCTCTAAAAACATAGGTCATCCCATTTTTAGAGTTCCACTCTAATTTCTTCTCTGATAACTGCCGATCAGATATCGTATTACCTTGTGTGTTTGGAAATTGTACAACTCAATATCTTTACCTGCAAATTATTCAGAAATATCAGGATTTATCCAATACCGGCAATTACCAGAGGGTGCCACCTCCATCTGAGTATTCGCGATTTGAATGGAATAGGTTTCTCTTACTTGTCATGTGATCAGATGCGCCCCGTCCAGGATTTAAACACCATTCTCAGTAGGTGTGCACTTGGCACACTTGCTCTCTAGTAGCAACATTGGTCTTCTTCGGGGGTGCTTGCTTGTTTTCCTTTTTCCTACAGTTCTTTCAACTTCAAACAATTACGGCTTATGTGTCGCTCAGATAAAGCAGAAGAAACGTATAGTTTTATCACTGTTTCCTTTCACTTGTCTCTTCTTGTTATTTTTTATCTTCATCTAATTCTTTGTGGCTTTGAAAGTGGCGTGTGCACCTTCAATCTTGCTCAAAATTTCGCCTTCACACTCGATCAGAATTTGCTTCACAATGAAAATTTTGACTCTTGTCTGATGGGGCGCACGTTTTTACCGTGATGTAATCACTGACAGGCACAGTCAGCTGTTTGTCGTCGATAGCCATTTTCTTGACATAACTGTAATATTTCGGGCTGCGAGCGTAAGTCTCTATGTTGTTAAAGGAGCGTACGCTACAATCAGAATACGATCGTAATAACCGATAATGCTTGTCATCAGGTAATTTATAATTCGATATGTGCTCTTCAATCCTCGTCTTTAGAGAACGTTTGGTCTGGCCAATATAAACAGCAGATGATTTTTGTATACCACACGACGAGTGTCTTCAGATTGTCTGTTGTCCGTTGAGAATGGCCGAAAATAGTTTCAGTTCTTCGCACATAGCGAAAGGATGAAGCGTTCTATTGAAAATAATGTTCAGTGATAAATTGTAGAGGATGAAATTCTGCATGGAATGGTGGACTCGAGGACGAAATTCGATCCAAGGAAGTGGTAGTAATCCTTCGTCAAAGTTACGACATTGTGACGCCATTTTGTAAGTGAATGCAGTTTGTCGTATTTCTAGCGCTGATATCTACAAAATGGCCGCCAGTGGACTAATTTGTCACGGAATAAAGGTTTTAGAGAATTTAATTCTCTTTCCAACGCATGATCTGGTTTTAATAACCCATTGAGAATGGCCGCAAATACACACACATGTTGCTGTCTGTGCACGGCTGATGTCATGGCGCTGAGGACGATGGGAATGATGTCAAGGTGTTGTGGCAGAGGATATTACAATTATTAAGAGTTTTGTTCTTCTAAGAGGAAAAAAATAGAGTCGAGCGTGTCTAAGAGTATCAATTTTCTTTTGTAAGGGACAAAGAATAGCAAAAGTGCTCGGACTCAAGTCCACAGTTATGATCGCTTTCCAAATTGGGAGTACTTTCGGCCATTCTCATTGGTACTTTTTTTTAAAACCAGATCATGCGTTGGAAAGGGAATTAAATTATCTAAAACTTGTCTTCCATGACAAATTAGTTTACTGGCGGCCATTTTGGAGATATCAGCACTAGAAATACGACCAACTGCTTTCTCTTCGGAAATGACGTCATAATGCAAATGTTATGGAACAATTTCTACCTACTTGCTTCGTCAAAATTTCGTCCTCAAGTTTCTCTTAGAAGGACAATACTCTTAATAATTGAAATATCCTCTGCCGCAAGACCGTGACGTCACTCCCAACAACCTCAGCGCCATGACATCAGCCGTGCACTGACAGCAACATGTGTGTGTATTTGCGGCCAGTATCAATGGTTTATTAAAAGCAGATCATTGCGTTGGAAAGAGAATTAAATTCTCTAAAACCTTTATTCCGTGACAAATCAGCACTGGAAATATGACAAACTGCACTCTTCGGAAATGACGTCATCATGTCGTAACGTTGACGAATGATTTCTACCACTTCCTTCGACCGAATTTCGTCCTCGAGTCCACCATTCCATGCAGAATTTTATTCTCTACAATTTATATAGGACGCTTTGTCCTGCTATCAGCGAAAAACTGAAAAGAGGTGCAAAATGTTTAGAGCCACAGAAACGTTTCCAGGAGGCCCTGAAAGAAAGAACAGCAAAGTTTCTCGGTCTCTAGTCCCGCAGTTCTCTTAGAAATACAATACTCGTGATCATTTATCTGCACAATTCAAGTTTTACCGTGACGTCAATAAACTATGTGGATAATTGTGTTTATAATATATTGATTGCTGCTTCAAAAGTGGAACTGTCCGTATTTTCAGAGCAGGTATTTTTATTTAAAAGATTCTGAGAGATTGATCGGATCCAGGGAATAAAAGGGTAGAGTCTTGAAAAGGTGTTATCGTTTATTTCTTAGATGCACTCCTAATTGTTATTCAGTTTCCGTTGTGCAGGATGTATGGATGTTGCTGGCGCACGTTGAAAAAACGTCAGAAGGGCTTCAGGAGAATGCATGGAGAACGTGATAATGTGAAAAAACCGAGAGTAATGGTCGTCCAGTCGGATTTGGGGCCGAAGTGTACGTTAATGTGTTTCACATTCAAAGCTTAAAGGCGATATCGCCAATTATAATAGCCTTAATCACATTTCACTTTATAAATTGATTTATTATCGTTGTTATTGTCACGTAAACGCGTGCTTGATTGGTTAAAGACCGCTACGAGTCCGCCTGTGTGACGTAATAGCCCCGCCCCCTCCGTAATATCAGTTATTTTTCCGTTAAATGTTAACTACTTAACCCTTTGCAATCGAGGGCTTTACTATTGTCTTCAAGCTCGAGTGCATTATTCAAATATTGGTAATTTAACAAAGGATTTTCCTTCATTTCAACCTCAAAATAAATATTAAAGCTGCCTAGATTGGAGTCAAATCGGGGGTTATGGATAAACAATTATCAATCACCGACTATTGTCTCCTTAATTGTTCATAAAAATATAAAATTAAATTAAATAACTACTTTGTTTACATAAATGACGTATTATTTTTATTTTTATTTGGGTTTAATAAACTAAAGACTGGGGAACTCTGCTACGGAGCTGTACAATGGCCAACAATTCATTGTCATTGTCACTATCACTACTAATATCTGCCAATTCATCCACAGCATCCCTGCATTTTAGGTAATAATAAACGTTCCAGAAGTGTAGTTCCTCTGGCATCTGCGGCCTGTTGGTAAATACTTGAAGAGTAATTATTCAATATAAAAATTGTTTCCTTTCAAAGAATATAAAAGATAGAACTTTATTTATATAAAAAAATTATAAGGAGGATCCTTGTTAAGATGTAAATGGATCAGAATTTTTTTTTCCTTAAATACATTAATTAAAACAACTTTATTTTGACCAAGTTGACCTTGATGTTATTTCTTCTTGACTTAGTTGTAGTTATATATTTTATTCATTACAGCTGATGATTAGTATTTAAAATGTTTGTATATATTTAGGGTGCATTTAGGGGAATCATAGTTAGGGTTCGGATATGGTGGTGCTACGTCTTTATTAATGATGGTGTTGAAGGATGTCTGTGCTTTAATCCCTCACTTGAGGATCAAAGTATCTCTCCTACGTTGCACACTCAATCGCTTCTTGCAATCTTATATCACATAATAATGAAGACAGCCAAATACAGACATAGAAAGTGATAATATAAATAAATAAAAACAACTGCACTCGTCGGTTGACGAAACTCAAGAACGTAGAAACCGCAACGACAATGGGAAAGCACAAGTCTTGGCGTAACAATAAGGGAACGTAGCAATTGCCGAGTTTGGCGTGGTGGCTGCTTGTTCAGTAATTGTTGTGCCCAGGATGCCCAATGTTGATAATTCTCCTTGCGAAGAGTCTGAATTTGATAATTCTTGTTTTCTCCACTCGCCGCCATGTTGTTGTGCACTTATTCAGGAATGTTTAATGTCCAACCCACAGCTAATAATAATGTTTCACTGCGCCACAGACAAACAATCACAACGATAAGTGTTTTTATTTTCGAATATTTTAAACTTATAAGCATTGTTAGATTTTACTAGTAAACACACTTTTACTTTATAAACAGTATAATACATAAAATGCAAAGACAGCATAACGTAAACTACTTTACAAATATTATGTATTAAAAATAAGATTGTTTGTATATTGAACTAGTTCTCGAGTGATAACAATCGCGTTCCAACCCAATGCATTGTCGCTACGTCACGTAGCGCCCTCCCCCAGGCTCGCCCCTGCGGTACGAACGTCAACAGCAGGCGACGATAAAAATTAGAAGAATGATGCGTGCAGTGGACAGAGTGTCTGTGGCAGTAACAACGGAGTGTAACATCTGTGAGTACGGAATATCTTGGACTACGGTAATATCTGCGAAGGCTTCAGGCAATCAGGTAAAACTAGAAATTGAAGTGGTTACTCAGGGTCACGTTAAATTTAGAATTTGCTCTCCTTGTTCCTGCTTATCGTATGTAGTACTTTGCCACCAACCAGGAATTAAATATTATTAAACTACGACTTGATCCGTTATCAACGGCCAGTGGTCGTCCATCTGATGTGACGTAAAAGAAAGACATCGCCGTAAATAAAATATTTAATTTATTCTTTCTACAGTCCAGGACATTTCTAAACAATAGTGTTTTCCCGACGACATGACAGAGTGAGTTTTGTGAAGACGAAGAGCTTCCATAAGGCGCGGGCTTCACTGTTGCAGCCGTAGAGGACGAAGAACAGCAGCCCCTGGCGCGTGCCCACAGCGTGGTAGTAGCCCAGCGGGTTCTCCAGGCTTTGTATCTGCGTGAAGACCAGCCTGAAGGTGATCCCCACCCCTGACAGCAGCGACGTCTTCAGGGCGAAGGTGAAGAGATCAGCGAAGACGCTGCGCGCCGTGACGCCTTTCCGAAGCTTGAGTGCGCTTTTCTTGACGTCGTAATAGAATTGGAAGTTTCTGTAGAACATGTAGAGGTTGCCGAAGAGCGCAACGTAGGTGCACAGGACAAAGAGCAGCTGGCCGAGCTGCACGCGACTGTCGAGGGCCTCGTCCATCCAGAAGAAAGCCGCGGACAACGCCGTCGGCAAGGCCCATCCTAACAGCGCGTAACGCAGAAGCACCATACGGCCTTCTTCACGGCTCAGAGTCTGGAAGTCTCAAGGTCATGATGGAGGTCGTGAGGAAATGCAAATAGGAGGTGAGCCACAAGGTGGAGGACAGGTCCATGGCGACGTCGAGCCGCACGGCCAGCGCCATGTCCGCGAGACTCGCCCGCACCACGAGGAGTCTCAGCAGCGCCGTCACCTGGTAGCCTATCAGCAGCTTCCCTGGAAGGTTGCGGAGCTGCGGGCAGGCGAGGTACGTGACCAGGGCGAGGACGCGCACCGAATCCCCGACCCCGTAGTAAGACACGGGAACCTCGACGTCATCTTCGCTGTCGCAGTAAACAAACTGCATGAATTGATGAAGGGCGCAGAGCTCAGTGGCGTTGTGGGTATTTACTATTGGCGTTATCGAACAGATGAGTTTCTTGTTTACAACGTCCTTAAAGAAACACTGCACTGACAGCGTCTTAAGAAAATTTCCTTCGACATCTTTGCATTCTTTTTTGAAGCCTATTTGGAGAAGGTTCGTGAAGTGGCAGACGGGAACACGCGTTTGGAAGGCATAGTCAAGGTATGTGACTGCAGGCCTGTACGAGACGTGCCTTTGGAAGTCTGTTAGTAAAACGGAAAAGCAATAAAGACGAGGATCGACACCTGGAGGTGATTTGACCCCGCAGTTGGTTCCGTTGTACGCGAGACAAAGACACTGGGAGTGGAAGTACAGGGAAGGAGCCGTGGACCAAGTCAGTAGCTTCGAATTTGGGTTCCTGTAGACACAACGTAAGAGACCTAGACTTGCTTGCAACATATTGTGAACGAAGCAATCACGCAAGAAAATAACGTACTCATCTGAGTCCCGCTGGTAGAGGTCTCTGTAGTACGAACAATGATGTTGCACTTTACCTGCGTTGGACTTGATTATGCCCCACGTCACTTGATGTTGTGATTGTGTGAAGCTGGGTAATCCGATAAATGAATATCCAGAATCACTAAAGAACCAATGATGTTGAATAAACTTGTAGAAAGAAGGATGTAGTAGAAAGTTTTCAGTAACAAAAGGCTCGGTAGACGGAACAGAAGAAAATATATACGACATTGCGATTAAATAATTGTTTGCATGTAAATGTGGTATCGTCACGATAATCACAATATCTCTCAAGTAATGCTCTATGATTTCTAGAGGCGTAAGCACAAATATTGGTACTAATTCATCCACTTCTGGAAAGAACATAGTAAGCAAATTCCTAACTTGTTCCTCGAAGGCCAGCGTGCAGTTGGCGTGAGTACCCGTGCAGAGAGCCAGCAGCTGTTGGCTGCACGCACGGAACGAGTTCAGCAGATCTGCTCTGATGATCCTGATTAGCTTTAATTTTAACGTTTTGCTCAACCGCTTCCTCACACATGTGACATTCTGCAACATCCATAGTAATAATAATAATTACCAAGAACTAATATGTAAACATGTTGTTAGAAGTACTTTCTGGATTTCCAGAGTCTGAGTAATGAGGAGGAATGCTCCTGAATGTGCAGGCAGCTGTACTCACTCTCGGTACGACGCTGAGGTCCTCAATCTGTTTGTTTAAATATTGAGTGCAATAGTGGTTCAGGTCGTCGTATATTGATCGCAGAATGACGTTGCGCAAATCAGATGCGAATTCTGACAATATTTTTAATTGAATAGTTTTTAAGTATTGAAGAATCTGCGAAATTTAAAAACAGAAATGTCCAAAATCAGGGTTTAAATTGGTACGGGAAGAAGAAAGAAAAACGTTAAATAGCCTAATAGTGGACTCACTTCGTCGTACAGAGGCAGCTTGGTGACGGTACCAGGGATTAGCTTGCTGTAATCATCTAATTCCAGATCTAAATTAGCCGATATTTCTGACCTCTTGAGTAATAATACTTCGCGCACGTTTCCTCCGAACTTTTCAAGGTAAAGGTCGTCCAACTGTAACATAAAGTAAATTACTTAGAAATTATCTGGTATACAGTTAACATGTCAGCTTTTGAAGGTGAAAGTTGAAATACCAGTAAGGTTATATTAAAGATAAAGCCTCCAGGTGACTCTGGAACGTCACAGTGACGGACGGAAGCTGACGGTTCATTACAAGAAAAGTTAGAGATGTTACTGAACTGATGGTCACATTGACTTCTCATAATAGAGGAAGAGACATATTGGCTGAGTGGTGAAGGAATTGCGACTTGAGCATCTCTGTAAGATGGACTTACCGTTCTAGTATCATTTCTAGTTCCTGCTGCGGCTTTCAACAGTGCCAGAGCCACGAGGACGAGGAAGACGCGCTGCGTAAGATTACTTCATAGAAATAACGAAAACAGGAAGTTTCATTGCGGCTTGAAGTTTTGTTCCCTGTAAAACTGCCGCTGAAGTAAAACAGTGCGCAGTTGGGAATTTTAATCCTGTAAGAATAGTGGCACCGCTCTGTCCAATTAATTTTCTTCTTTTGTGTGTAAAAACGGTTACCAGAGTAATCAAACAGCAAACTCCAATCAGGATAAGCAAAACATGTCAACTGCGTGGATGAACGATAATCATACGGGGAAATGGTCCGTAGGTTTGCCTGTTTGTCTAATTTGTTCAAGAAAACAACTTACCTTGTTGGTATCCGCCAACCAGTAAGAGGTGAAGCATTCTCCGGTTTCAGTGGTGTAATAATCACTGCCATCATATAATTTTTCTTACTTTTCGTGATTCAGCTTTTACTTGCTCCTCACTTGCATTTTTGTAAAGTCTTCACCTACCATTAAGCTGAATAACACCTTCATTTCCTCGTACCTTAGTGAAGTTTTCCGAACATTGTTTTTTTCTGCTTTAAATGTACCGTCTTTAATTTGTTCCCAGTCTTCTTTTACCTACGACACGTTAAAATGTTTTGTTAGGTTGTCTGTTTCCTGTGCAGTTCCCCTGTTTTAAATTTTTCTATTTTCCTTTTCTGTTTTTTTGTCTTTTTCTTCAGTCATTTGATTCATAATGACCTTTTCGTCAGGACCAGGTTGTGGTCATTGTCAATATCTGCGGATGGTTAGCTCCTGCAGTCTTTTACTTGGTTTTTAAAACCTGATTTCTCTAAGATGTAATGAATCTGTGGTCTTTTTAAGTATCCTGGGTCCTTCCAGGTGTATCTCCTTCGCTTGTGACGCTGGAAATGTGCATCTGTGACAATCAAATCGATGTCTTTAGCAAATTAGTAGGGGTTCGTCTTTCATTTCCTCTTCCAAGTCAATAGTTGCCGACCATACCTTCTTCCGGTTCTTCACTTTAACTGGCATTCCTGATCCCACTTGACAATAATATTTTCATCCGCTTTAACTTTTCTTATCACATTTCTTAATTCGACAACTACCGCATCCTCACATTTAATAGCTAGCAGGTCTTCTTGCACTACCACAGTGTCCTTTGGTTTAATTTCAGGCTTGACTTTTACTATTCTAGAGTTGTGTTGCACACATCTCATGACACGTGAACGATTGTTTTTTTCTTTAAAATTATTCCAACTCCTACCGCTTTTTTCTGTCTTTATCAGTTCCTGTGTGAATTACTCTGTATTCTCCAGACCAGATGTATCCTGGTTGGGGCCATCTCATCTCTGATATTCCAAGAACATCGATTTCGAGCCACTCAACTTATAGTTTTACGTCTTCTAGTTTTCTAGGCTGCAGCAGTGTTGCCACATTCCAAGTTGATATTTTAAAATTGCGGTTGTTTTTCTTCATTTTGTCGGTATCTTTTTTGTCCCCTCCCGGACATCCGAATGAGGGAGTATTTTATCTACTGGGATGCTTGGGTTGTAAGTCGATCTTTAATATGCTGTTTTCTCTTTGCCTTCCACGTCCTATGCCATTGACCATCAATTGGTTCTTCTGCCTTTCGGAAATGGTCTCTCATTTCCAGTAAAAGAAGGTGAACTGCCCAGATGAGGATCTGGATTCCTCTAGTACTTAAGAGAGCTTAGTTTGGGTATATTTAAAAATTTACGGGATTCTGAATGATTCTTGACTTTGTTGAAAATGCAGAATTTATCCCGGAATTAATCGAACACCATAATTAATTCAGTTAACTTTGTTTACGTTATTACCAGGCTTTTGATTGATAGGGACAACCTCATCAATATATGAATTCTTAGAAACGAGTCAGAGTTAAAGTCATCCAGTTTCTCTGAAATAAGTTTGTCTTTCTCCGGGCGAAATTTTTTAACGCGTACAAACCTGACGGATTCATAGTATGAATTTCATTCTTACAAATGGACAAAGTTGTGCTTTAAGATGAAAAAGCGAAGCTTCAACTACGCGAACCTTTAATGAATAATCATCTTGGTTACTAAGAAGGTAATCGAGGAAATTTCTTTGGAGAGTGGTCACAAGGTGGGTGATGGAAAAGCCAAAGGAATTTAACAAGCCCTCCAACTTCTCCAGAGAGTTTTCCAAGAATGTTGTTGTTAAAATCTCCCGAAAGAATAATATTATTGTTTTCCGCATTAACTTTCTGAAAAACTCTGTTTAGAAACCAGAAAAAGTCTCTATCTCTCTCACACACATATATATTGTAATAATTAACAATGAAGCCTTCAATTATGTAATTTTAATTTAAAGAATTTGCCTTTCGTTGAAGCTATTTATGTAATAATCAAATGGATGGCTTTTTATTAAATGAAAAGATCAAAATTAACAAACAAAATATTTATTTATTTTATGGCAATAACTCACAAACAATTACAATTTAAAATATTAATTTCTCAGGGTCTTCACTGGGTTTGATAATGGACACAACAATTTGATTTAAAAATCTTATTAACAAACAAATCACATTCACCTAAACAATACGTCGATAGAAATAAACTAAAAAGAAAACAAATTAACTTGACAATTAAAATAGAACGAAATCTGACTTCTATCCTTTAATTACGTTTACATAAATCATTATTTTTGTAATTTGTTACTTACATCTGTCCAGCTGGTTCCAGCATTCCTTTTTGTTTTAGGAAGTACACTATTGCAAAAAAAAATTTTTACACTGATTCTAGTATCGGCTCACAGATTTTACACTCTTTAAGTCAACCTTGATAGGCTCTCAGGAACTCGGATGATCCTCCTTTTTGTCTGCTATCTGGTGACCGCTCTCCTTGTATGAATCCTGTGATTCATAGATTAGCTTGTCTTTTTTCCGCTTGGGACTTAAAACTGCAACTTTACTATTCCTGGCTGACTACAAACGTGAAACTGCTTTTACTTAGCAAGTTTCTATGTAATGCTTCCGTGAATGTTTTTTTAATTTGTCTTCAACTCACAACTTTGTTTAATAATAATACATTAAACCACGGCTAGTCTCTGCTCTAGTATTATTAGTTCCTATCTCTGTAATGTCCCGCCATTAACTAACTCTTAGCGCTCTCCAGTTTTTGCGCGCATACGCCATTTTGACTTTTCGACAAAGTAACAGAGCCTGCGCCCCCACATTACCCTGTAGAGAAAGAGTATTTCATTAACTTTAAGCCGGAGAATATTTTTTTTTGCAGACTGCATATATCTGCTGACGCCCAAGCTATTATTTAATGTATTTTATATTTTGTTATGTGTAATAAAGTTTTTTATGATTTTGTAATAAAGTCTAATCATATATATATATATATATTGTAGTAGTTACAAATATGTATTATATTTACATATACAAATAAGTAATTAATTAATAAATCAATTTTATCATTCATTATTGGCGGCGAAAGTCTGAGGCCACTGCATTGTGACTTGTGGTATGGTCGACGAGAATGCGGAGCCGACAATGCTTGCTATGAAGGTCATTGTCGACTGAGGCATAAAAAGAAGTGCGGAATTTAGGCGGAGTGAAAGTTACTGGGAGCAGGATGGAATAAATGTTTTGGAAGGCTGCAGAGTGTGATTTGGGAGGCGAAGTTGTATTGAGAATGTGGCAGTTCAATGATTACCAGAACACGGAGCAGAATAATCAGTTAATTAGAGAGAAAGCAGAGAGTAATATGCAAACTGGAATTGGTCTGAGAGTGATGCTTAAATCAACAAAGCAATTATATAATTGCAAACATAAAGAAGTTGACAGAAAAAATGCAACAGAATCAGTGCAAATGACCTGTTTGTTAAGAGTTAAATACAAATTAAGTGAGCTCGAGCCCTAGATGACCCGAAAAAGGTAATGCAGCTCAAATGAATTTCTCAACTGTAAACTTTGTATTGTAAATATCATTTACTGTCAGATTTTAATAATTTCAATAAAATTATAATTGTCAGGTTAGGAATATTTGTGTTTTGTAAATTTAAATTTCGTTTTTCGGTACTTGCTTTATTGGAGGCCCGTTAGGCTGCCCAAAATATTAATAAATTGAAAAATATCAACAAAGAGTAAATCTTGGTTAATAAATAAATTTTTTAGTTTTTTAAAATTTGTTTAATTTCAATATACATTCATTCGTTCATTAAATTAATTGGCACTTCAACGTCATCCATCCTTCCTATATTTTAATATATTTTTATTTTGTATGTTACAATATATATATATATATATATATATATATATTGTAAAATTCCACATCTCATCCTTCCGTCACTTTCTTCAGTTTTTGGAGTTCACCAGATAAATTTTTGTTTAATAAGGAAAATTATCAATTCAACAATTTCTATTGTCTCGAGACATTCGACACAGTCATCTTCAGGGCGTGGCTCAATACAAGATGACAACTTTAATTTTCGTTGTAACATTTTCAATCATTTGTACGCCCTACTGTTTTGAGCCCTTCCCTGGAGACTCAGCTCCATCCCCCGACGAGTCCAACACGGAACTGCCTTAACGTATCTCAGCGCGCGCCATCTTGCGTCTCCATTTTCAAACCGATTACGGCTACGTGAATGCTGTTTAGTTTAATTGTGTAAGTGCGCTCAGAGCTTGAGCTACTGATAGTAGTAGAGACGCTTTTTCCCCCGACTGCACGAGGATCCACAGAAATAAACAAGAAGATAGCACAGTTGAGCCAATTACTAGGGAAGAGTTCCTCAAATCCTGTGTTAGAATTGGTATGAACAAAGCACCTGGTCGTGACGGAATTCCGAACTTGGCGTTAAAAACTGCTTTAAGCGTCCGCCCGGGCATATTCCTAAAAACCTATAGTGCTTGTCATCAAGAAGGTATTTTCCCACATCGCTGGAAGAAACAGAGATTAGTACTTCTCCCGAAGCCTAATAAACCGCCAGATGAACCCTCATCATATCGTCCGCTATGTATGCTGGGCACAGCAGGAAAGATCTTAGAGACGATCATCTGTGACAGACTGGAGTCCGCGTTAGAAAGTAATGGGAGACTTTCTAATATGCAATACGGTTTTTGAAATACACGGTCAACAATTGACGCGATAAGAACAGTCGTGGACACGGCTCAGCAGGCCATACTTGGTAAGAGGTTCAGAGAAATAGTGACCGTAGATGTAAATAATGCATTTAACTCTGCGAGGTGGCGTTGCATTCTTGACGGACTCAGCAGAAAGGAGGTTCCGTCGTACATTACGAGAATTTTTGGGAACTACCTTAGTGACAGGGCATTAATCAACGACATGGAAGATATCACTACATCACTTTTGGAGTACCGCAGGGCTCAGTCCTCGGCCCCATCCTGTGGAATGTGATGTACGATGGGATTATCCGACTCCACATGTCAGAGGGAGTTAAGATCGTGGGCTTTGCAGATGACATTGCGTTGATTGTGGTCGCCAAACACCTCATGACAGGGAATGGATGTTTTCGTAAATATCTCTACAGGTTCAAGATAGTGGACAGTCTCATGTGCTTGAACTATGGTAAGGACGAGGAAGACGTTGAACACGCTTTTTTCAAATGCCCTCATCCTGAAAATCTAAGAAATATTCTTAGAGACGAAGTAAATACTGAAATAACACCTGTCAATCTGGTTTCTGTGATGCTGGAGTCAGCAGACAAGTGGAAGGCGATCAGAAAACAAGCCGCTATGGTTATAATGGAGCTACGCAAAGTTGAAAAGGAGAATAGTCCATAATAGGAGGAAGAGCCACAGCTAAGACCACTTCCTACGAAGTAATACTTAACTGCAGTTCCGTAGGAATCAATAATTGGTCATCGATGAAAAGGGAGGTGTTTTTTAGTGGGTAAGAATACCACTCTACCGTAGTAGTTCGGACTGCTACCGGTGTCGTTTTGAAAAATTTTCACTTATCCTCGTTAAAAAAAATCTAGCTGTTTGTCATTGAACTTTAAATCACTCAACTTCATTATCCGATTCCTTTTTACTCCGGAATTCACATATTCTACGAAACTCATATCGCCTTTTACCATTGTGACGCTTATTTTGTATAATTAAATTTATTTAGAAATAACGCGTATATAACACAGGTTTACAAATAAAAAACTGCATAGGATTTTTATCAATTTTCTTATAATGTCAAAATGGTAAAAACGAAAAAAAAACTCAAAAAAAATTCCTACGTCAATTTTGTTTGTTACACTCAAGTTTTTGTTTGTAAATAGCGTAAAATTAGCAATTATTTTAAATATATGAGTAGTCATTTAATTAATGAATGGACTTAAAACTAAGATTTAATTCCATCAATTATAGTTGTACTTGGCAATAAATGAAGGGAAAAAAGTTAATGGATGAGGAGAGTAGTGGTAGAGGAAGGTAGGTAAAGTGGTTTTTTAGCGTTAGAAGGAAGATCCATGATCGTGTCAAAACAGGTTACAAGTTGATAGTGAATAATATTACTGATGTCGTTGAGCATGTTTCGACATGTTATCTGCGGTTCTAGGAATAAGTATAAACAACCTGTTGTTGGATTAGATAATTTTTTAAAGAAGCTAAAATTCTTGAGAAAATAAACTATCTCGAGCATTAATGGATGTTCTTTGGAGATTTCAAAATACTGACCATGTTGTTGGGTCAGCCGGGAGGTTATTCGAAATGTAGTTTAGTTTTGTGGCAACTACAGCAGAGAATTTAAGCAAGATTTATGACTCTGATTAGTTGTTGCCAATCATCAGAGTTTCAAAGACTTATCAGATGACGAGTGCCTCACGGTTCAATGTTAGGTCCACTGCTTTTTTTTTGTATATTAATGATCTTCCGAATATATGGAACCTATAAAATCTGTCTTATACGCAGATTACACTAATTTATTAATTACGGACATTGATTTAAATAACCACAATGCGAAGATTGAGATTACATCTAGAAACCTAAATACTTGGTTCGCCGCCAATAAATTAACACTCGATGTACCGAAAACTCGTGCGCAAACTTGGTTCTGTTTGTTACTCATTGAGACTATTGATGCAACAAGTTGATACCAAAACTGCTTCACTAGTCTATTTTGCCTACTTTTATTCACATATGTGTTACGCTATTGCCAACTGGGGTAATTGTTCTCGTAGTGTGAGAAGTTTTCAAACTGCAAAAACGAGCCATTAGAATTATATCAGGTTCGGATGCTAGAAAAAGCTGCAGACCGCTGTTCAAAAGACTTCATATTCTGACTCTACCTAGCGCTTACATATTAGAAATACTAAAATTTGTTAAACGTAACATGAACCTTTTTGCAAGTAACGGGGACAACTATGGAGGAACCGTTCAGTTCTCAGCCTCAGTCTCTACGAGTCTAACGTTCATTATTCCGGTATCGCACTATTTAACAGCCTTCCTGAACATGTAAAGAACATCAACAACTACAACTCATTCGTCAAGGAATGTAAAACTTTTATTGTAAATGGAACTTATTACTCCGTACACGAATTTTTGAATAGCTCTCACATTCGTTGAACTGCCTTGCCTAAATATAGCCTACAAAATTACCGAATATGCTATAAATATGTAAATAGTGTGTCCAGTTTTCCCCTTTGGTTTCTGTTTTAGTAAATATCCATGACGACATCCCTCCGTACCTAGCGACAGGAGATGAATACCAGGAGAATGTGGTGTCTGGACCAATGTGAACAGATATGATTTTTTGTGTGTGTGTAACTTATTAATTAATTAACATTAATCCTGTTTATATGTAATTTACCTACTGTACATTTGTGACGAATCCTTTTTCCTCATTAGAGGGCTAATGGTGAGTAAATATATCTATATCTTTTGTATGCATTGTAGTCGGTACAATGTTTTTATTTATCTTTTCATCAAATTCTGACCTATTTTTAAATTCTGCTGACATTTTCTCAGTATTATTTTTACATTCTATTCTATATTCATTCATCTCTGCTTTCAATTCTACTATATTTTTGTCATTTCTTATGCTCAAATCTACTACCGTTTTGTTTGTATCTGCTATATTTTTATTATTATCTTCGCTAATTTTATTATTATGTGCTCTTAAATCTGCTATATTTTTATCACTTCTCGTGCTCAAATCTGCTATACTTTTATCCCGTTTTTCCAAATACTCCATTAGCATCCTAAGTCCACTATCCCCTCCCACATTTCTTTGAGAGTTATTAACAATCTGATTTTCTATTTCCACATTTTCCGATTCCCTTATCCCTTCTCCTAATAATTCCAAATTTCAATGTTCCTTCTCTCCCCCTTGTTATTCTAATTCCGTCTCAGTATTCTCAGATATATCAAATACTTGTTCCAACAATACATCACTAATTGCTTGCCCACATTGAAAAATAACTTCTTCTGAATCCATTTTACTACTAGTTCTATCGACTTCATTAATTCTACTATTTACTTCTATTTCTATTTTATCCGGCAACTGCTTTTTATTTCTTAACAACATGAACTATCATCAAATTTATTTCTAACAGATCCTCACAATGCACATTTAATTATTATAACTATATCTCGTTCTCAACCTCTAAATTTCATACGCACACATAAAATAACAAAATATTGCATGCACATATTATTAATGCTATTTGCAGCAATACTTCGTCAATGTTGTCGTCAGATTTCGTTTTTAAGTGTCATGTTCCTTATTATAAAAAACGTGCCAACACGTTGGAGCGCCAATTTGTAATGACTTTTAATTAATGAAATTTAAATAAACACAATGCCTCACGTTGAGGTGCCAATTTGAGGTAATCACTAATGAATTAAAGGTTAAATCGCCACATTAATGCATCAATTTAAATATTAAACTGACACGATGATTTAATAATAATTAAGATTTTTTAAAGTAAACAAAAAAAATTAATTTTATTAATGCACCAATAATTAAATTTACAAAAGTTACCAAAGGAAATATTTCAAGTTATCAAAAATTAAATTTCAATTTTATATTATTAATTAATATATTACAATCCAAATTTACTCTTTCTCAGGGTCTTTACTGGGCCTTTAATAAATAAAAAATTAGTTAACAATTAAATTATAATGAAGCTATTATGGGCCTACTTCATCAATGTATTTTTTACAATGCAAACAAAACACACAAAATGTTAACTTTAAATTCTAAACGACACTCGAATTCTGAAATCTGACGATAATTACCTTTACTTAGCGGTTTACAAATATAAATTCAGTGAAATTGTAACTTACAGTTTCTGGCAATCAGGGCAATTTGGCTCGTTCATTCACTTACACACTCATTACACTTTATAACCGGCCATTTTAACACTGACTCTAATTATCACAGTTGGTTTGGCAAAAGGTTGGCTTTACACTGGAATATCTCGACGACGACTTTACTCTGCAATAAATCAACAACTTATTCTGCAATCTCTCGAAGATTTTACACAGCTATATCTCCTTAACAACTTTATATTCTGCTATGCTTCGACGACAACTCCTTTACTATACCTCGACGACTTTACTCTGAAATCGAACAACAACTTTATATTCTGCTATCTTTCTACGAAGAATTTACACAGGTATTTCTCCTCAACAAGTTTTCTCTGCTATGCTTTGGCGACGACTGGCCCCCACAACGCTCTAGCAAACCAACAGCCTACATACAATAACTTAAACCCTGTTGCATTATTGTCTATTCTTGTGTGCAACTTGTGTGTTTTCGGTCGCTAACAATTTGAGTCAAAATTTTCTAATTAATAATTGCTTTTTAATTACCACAATATATATATATATATGTATGTATTATATATAAGCAGTACACTTATATTGATATTTCTATACTACTGAATAAAAATTATTACATTAATTTACAGAAGCCAGATGCAGAAAATGTATGGCAAAAAAATTGGATTATAAACTTTCATTATATTATTTGAACTGTAGTTTTAACATTGCTTTGAACAAAAAATTCCTTTGTCTTTATCGTTTACCTTAGCGTTCTGGAAATAATTTTCCTTAACAATTAATTTGGTTATATTATGTGGCAACGTCGTGGACTGGCTCCTCACCCTTAAAACTTCACAATTTAAAACTGTCAATTATTAGTATCTCGCTGAATTTCTATTTTTTTGTTGTAATCATTTTCATGCATCCTATGCTTGCATTAATAATATGATGAATTTTAGTAATCAAGGACGTGAATTCTAGGCCAACAATATAATTGATGTGAATTCTTAATGTTAGTAAAAGCAAAGTGTGGTGTTTTTTTATGTTGAAAGAGTGATCTTGAGAGGACAAAGTGGTAAGTATAGGACAACTTCAAACGAGGAGACGTGTATGACGTTTATGAGCAAATAGGATTGCAGAAGGGATTTTTACAACAATCAGTTACGACAAAATTATATTAAATATCTGTTACTAGGTTTTGTTCATATTTCACTAAATTTAATTTTGCCAAAATGAACTCCTCACGATAATTTCCCGATAAAGAAAGGGGCCATTTTTTTAAATTGTTTAAGAGCAAAATTTGCATTCTTTGTACTAACGAGTTTTAATTCTTGTAATAATGTGTTTGAAATGTTATTTAATGATAAAGACTTTTTGACTCATCCGATTCAATTCGAGAGTGCTTGATCCGATCCGACTGTCACGCTCTTTCAGTGATTAAAGTTTCAGTTGAGATCAGAAGAACGCGAGCGGTTGTACTAGCTCTTTTGGCATGGGGAAACGCGAGAGGTTATTGTTTGAGTTAAACGAAGCTAAATTGAACAAACATACGAAGAAACGTTCTCAACTACACGACTCAAAAGTAAGACTGAGCGAATTCCTAGCGAGCGTCTTCCGACATAGATCAAACATCTTCGAGTGGCAAAGATGCCACGCTGACACCATGATCTATCGCCCATAATCGATTTACCATATCAGTTGTTCCGGTCCAAAGACATATATATATATATATATATATATATATATATATATATATATATATTGTAGTGGTAGGTTTTTAAATGATAAATTAAGAGGATATTTTACAGAATTTATTAATTAATTATCTGAACATGGACAAAAAATAAAAAATACAGTGTTGAGTTAGCCTGACAAAACAATCTGATTCCTTAATCTCAGTTAAACATGGTCTAGGGTAATTCCCCCAGGCGCGTGAAGGATTGAGATACTTGGCAGTTAACTTCATGGTGTCTGGCCGTAATCGTGTGGCACCCTCGATCTCTCCGGGTCCTCTCGAAACTGCAAGTTGGGGCTGCACGTCCGTCGCTGGCGACGGTTTGTCCCTCTGTGTCCATACTTTCTTTTTACAGCCTCCTCGCTGGATGTCAAAATCGATCGTCTCGATCATCTTCGGATCGATCTTTCCTGAACCAAGAAATGTCATTGGTTCAGGCAGTCACGTGTCCACTCAAATTTCTGGGATTTTCTGAGAAACGTTTCCCACGGTGTGACACTCCAGGTAACTTCCGAGGGTCAAATCATATGTGTCCAATTCCAGACTGGAGGGATTATCTCCTCGTCTCGGCGGCGCCTGCTCAAATTCCAACTTACCAAGCTCTCAAACCTTACTAATATCTAATTATATTAAAATGAACATATATATATATATATATATATCAATAATAAAACTATTGCGCTACAATATATATATTGTAATAAACAAAAAAGACTCCTTCTTAAATCGCCCACCGTTGTGGATAAAAAATGTAAGAATTAAATATGATGGGTTTTTAAATGAAAAATTATTGACTTTAAAACAAACAAACTTTGATTATCAAAACTTTACACAATTTAATAAAAACACATATATCTCTTTGTCTCATGGGTCTTTACTGGGTTTGATAACGGACAGAACACTTAAATAATCAAAGAACCCAACATTTATCTTTAAATTCAACAGAAGTATTTAATTGTCTAGACATCAACGAACTTATTAATGAACTTAGAATTACCAGATTGATTCTAAATTTAAAAGAGTTTATTTCATTAACAAAAAGAAGAGAACGATATCTGACTGTATCTTTTAATTCCGTTTACTCATATTAATACCATAAATTTCAACTCACGATTACTCAGGATCATTTGGCTCGTTCATTACACATACACTTTATAGACTGGACGTTTACACACTGACCCTAACACATATTATTGGTTCGACGATAGCTGATTCTCCATACTCGGTGAAGGACATCCCACTTGCTCGTGGGGAAAACTACTCGACGCTGGATGTGTCCTGGTCTTCTACCATCGAAGACAGTGGCCAAATTTTGATATTACTACAGATTGAACTTCTGCATATAAAAATGTTTATCGTTGACATAAATTTTCTATTTCTCTCGCAGGCTGCATTCTTTCTCCATACTGGGTGCTCACAGCTACCCCTCCGCTCTGACACTCCACTCCGACTCCAATTCCTCGACTGCCTAACAAATTTTTATCCTCCCTTTATATACGACCTTCCTTTCTATCATCTGCTTTGTTCCAAGACTACGTCGCAATTGCATTGACAGTTTCTCCATTACTCCGAGATTTTAACTCTGCAGCTGCTGCTCCCCACTTAGAAAATATCTTGCCGCTCTGTCTTGTCACATCGAGACAGGACCCGTAATTACTTTGCACTTGTATTCTCACCCCCAATTCTTCTGACCGCTTTGATCCCAAGTCAACAAGCCGATGGTCAAGCTCATTAACCAGACACAATGCCTTTCCTAAACCGATACATCTTGCGACAGACCATTCGCGCATGTCCCTTGCCCTGCTTTACAAATCCTAAGTACACATTGCCACTTCCTGTGCCGGCCAAGACCATTAATCCGAAACAAATATCTTGCCGCTCTGTCTTATCACATCGAGACAAGACCCGTAATTACTTTGCACTTGCATCCTCACCCCCAAATGTGCGCTGTTCCGAAACAATGCATTCCCTCAATACATTACAATATATATATATATATATATATATATCTTTGGTCCGGCCTGAGTGACTCAATTGGGATCAGAAGAGCGCGAACGGTTGTATCGCTCTAAGAACAAGCTCTTTTGGGATGAGGGAACGCGAGCGATTGGTCCGCTCTGAGAAATTCTCATGGGATGAGAAGAGCTACCACACTTTTCTGCCGAGTCAGAGTTCTCTGTCAGATCTCCCTCTCCAGTCAAGACGTGGAATCGGTCAACGATGAGAGACCCGAGACTATTAAGCGGCCTGTGCGTGCGTTCTCGAACTAATTTTCATCATTTCTACTTACGTTTTTTTATTACGTCATTACAGAATAATATATTTATCTCTATTAAGAATGAATCTGAAACTTTTGCAGGTTCAAACCACTTACGGAAAATCGATCATTGACATTGTATAAAATGAAGACAAAGAACGGAAAATTATGTTCCCAAAATAGATGTTAAATTTATTTTTTAAATGAAAATTAACATTGCAATTTAATCATAAAAGAAATTTGAAAGCATTTAGAAGCATATATATTGTAATAACCACATAAAGGCGTATAAATAAATAAAATTATATTTATATTTTTACAAACAAATTTTATTAACAATTATCAGAATTTACAACAGAATTTAATATTTAATATTATAAAAAGATCTCTTTCTCTCATGGGTCTCTACTGGGTTTGATAACGGACAGAATTTAAATATTAAAAGAACCCAACATTTACCTTTAAATTAAACAGAAGTATCGACGAAACTTATTAACGAACTTATTCTACAGATTGCTTCTAAATTTACAAGAGTTTATTTTATTAACACAAGAAGAGAACGATATCTGACTGTATCCTTTAATTACGTTTACACATGTTAATACCATAAATTTCAACTCACGATTTCTCAGGAAGCTTTGGCTCGTTCATTAAACATGCACTTTATAATTGGACGTTTACACACACTGACTCTAACACATATTCCTGGTTCGACGATAGCTGGTTCTCCCTACCCGGCGAAAGACATCCCAGTTTCTCGTGGTGACACTTCTCGACGCTGGATGTTGTATCCTGGTCTCCTACCATTGAAGACTGGTCAAATTTTGATACTAATACAGATTGAACTTCTGCATATGAAAATGTTTATAGTTGAATAATTTTCTATTTCTCTCGCAGGCTGCTTTCTTTCTCCATACCCTCCGCTCTGACACTCATTTCCAACTAACTTACAAGTTTGATGCCCACAGCATCTCTCTCTTACGCTGACTAACGCTGACTGTACTCACGATGCTCACAGCACCCCTCTCCCACGCTTACTGAATCTCAATAGTTTATCGCTAGCATTTATACTACTAGCCTCCTCGTTTCCTCTTGTTCCAAGACCCACATCGCATCTTCGCGGTGACAGAATCTCCATTACTGAGATTTACAATCTGCAGCTGCAGTTCCTTAGCAAAATAGCTAGCCCCTCCGTCATGTCACATCGAGACAGGACCCGCAATTACTTTGCACCCTCAATTACTCTGGACTTGTCGTCCTCACAAGACTTGCACAAGACCATTCCTTACAAATCCTAAATAAATACGCCACTTGTCAGACCATTAATCAGAGACAATAGCCTGCCCTAACATAATTACTTTGGAACCGGCTACTCGAATGCCTCTCTTAAACCGATACCTCCTGCGACCCGGCCACCCACGTGCCCTTTTTTTTTTTTGCTGTATACGTCGTAAGTACACATTGCAACTTCCTTTGCCGGCCCAGACCCTTCATCCGAAATAAATGTCTTGCCGCTCTGTCTTGTCACATCGAGACAGGACCCGTAATTACTTTGCCCTTGCGTCCTCTTCCCAAGATGTGCGCTGTTCCGAAACAATGCATTCCCTCAATGCATTACTTACAATATGGAGAATTATATATTTTTATGTACCATAAATTCCCATGCTTAACCTAACTTTCCAAATGATGGCACGGATGAACACTTTGAAATGAAGGCAGACTTCCCACCAATAGACATCGTCCAAGAAGAAAACGGACACAATTTCAGTATAAACACCATGATCAAGTTATGTTAGACCATAAAATCAATTACAAAATATACCTTTTATAAAAGAAAGTCCTAGATTAGACATTAGCTTCCTTAAGAAATAGATTTAATGAGTAAAACTTTTACACGAAGTGTTCGGCTTTTTCAGTAGGTCGTTATTTAGTTATACCAAAGAACCCTATATGAAACATTGTAAAGATTTACATCTGAAATATGAAACGATTCAAGGAATGAAGCTGGCTTGACGATATTATTTTGTACAATTAAATTAACGATTTAAAGTTGCATTTTACAGAAAATCAATCTAGTGATCCACACACACGTTTGCAATATATTTTCACAGATAATTTGTCAACTTTTCCACACACATAAACAGGATTAAGAATATTTCTTATTCTATCCGTTACAATTGCATCAGGAGACAGATATTTTTCTAAGAGAAAAATTATAAAGGATTATTTAAGGTCGACTTGTGACATGGCATTTTCCGCCAGTCACAAGTTGGTTTTAAACGTAAAGGCAATCGAGGGTTCAAAGACGATCACGTCGGATCCGGAAATTATCTTTGGCATGCAACCCGGGATTTTATCATTTTTATAATTTGTAGCCACCGGAGACTCCCGAGACGAACATTTACACGAACCGCAACAAACCAGCCGAGCATCTTGAAGACATGCTTCACATACAGGTTTGTCAACCAAATGCTTATAAATTAAATATGATTTTGAACAATTA
Source organism: Zhengitettix transpicula (assembly GCA_037074705.1). NCBI lineage: Eukaryota > Metazoa > Arthropoda > Insecta > Orthoptera > Tetrigidae > Zhengitettix > Zhengitettix transpicula. The sequence continues at coordinate 176,266,858 of CM073591.1, read as the reverse complement.
CGAGACTCATTGCTACAACTAAAGTTTGAAAAAACTAAGCTACATGTGGCTCATAAATACAGCAACAGGAGTGAATTACTAAAATCCATGGGAGTAATTAATGGATATATTCAAGCTTTCAGCCTCTTTTAGGCCATTTTCAAGATTCCGAAAACACATACGTGATACTTTTTTAAAAAATAAAAAGAGTTCTTCACAACATCAATGAAAGTTTGTTGAATATTCAATAGAAAATTGATATAACAATTCATAATATTGAGTAATATTTTATGTAATTAGGATGAAAGTGATCAAATTGCCTCACGAAATGAATTTTTTTAAAAAAACAATTGAATGATTATGGATTTTATGATTTTAGAAGAAGTGCAGTGTTTGTTTTCGAATTATGTTTGATATTACTAATATGGTTCTATTAGTACAGGTGTGTTTAACGTTCTCACGAACGATGTTACCAAAGGAATGGCAGGAACAAGCACGTATAAAGACGCTGATGACATGGCCATCGTAGTGACAGATATCGACAATCTGCAAGTATCGCTAAACACACTAAGTGAATGGGCGGAGAGAAATGATGTACAGATAAATGAAGAGAAGACGGAGTTGGTCGTGTTCAGGAAAGGAGGAAGACTCACTGAAGCAGAGAACGTCAAATGCAATGGTAAATTACTCAAGAGGGCTAACAACTTTAAATATCTAGGCACCACAATCCAAACAACGGGAAGGAGTTTCAGACTGCATATAAGATATAGAGCAGTGGCGGCCACTAGAGCTATGAATGAAATCAGAAACATAACACAACTATCGATCAGCACAGCGATGGACCTGTTTAGGCTAAAGATACTACCTGTTCTGACGTATGGCCTAGAATTAGTAGGAGAATACCTCACGTACAGACAACTGGAAGAACTGGAGCGAGTCAAGGCTAGATACCTGAAAAGAATTTTAGGAGTTCCACAAAATTCAAGATCGAGGCTAGTGTACGAGGGTACCAGGGAGACCTTCCTAATAGAGGATTTAAGATATGATCTGATACTACCAGCTGGTTCCAGCTTCAGACAGCTGTTACAGGATCTGTATGAGAGGAAAAGGAACATACTTATATGCAACATCTGCTATGCAGGACAGGACATGGATGGAAGCAAACAATGAACTACGGCACAGGAAGACGAGACTGGCGATCCATGGCTTTCACCATGCTTAAACAAAGTATTTCATGAACCAAAAGACGAGTGTGTGTGTGAATTGTGTTCAGAAGCTTGTGAAAGATATCATATTGTAAAATGTAGGAATAGACGAAAATCTATCGTAGCTTACAGCAAGGAAAGGTTGTAATGTAATGCACGGCATGTGTGCGCTTCCAATATATTATTATTATTATTAGTACAGGTGTGGTCTATGTGAAACTTTTTGCACCCTGACCGATATATACATATATATAGTAATGTCAATTAATCAGGGCATTAATTGGTTTTAATAAAATTTAATTGTAGCGGCAGGAGTTTCCAAAGCGACAATAGAGTCAAGCTTTGTTACTTAATCGGAAGGTCAAAATGGCGTATGCGCGCTAAAACTTGAGACTAGGATAGTTCAGTTGGTGACTAACAGAGTTAGTTGGTGACCGGACATTTCGGAGGACGGAACAAATGAGTCTAGAGCAGAGACAAGCCGTTGTTTAATGTATTATTATTAAACAAAGTAGTGAGTTGAAGATAAAGTAAAAACATTCACGGAAGCATTACATCGAAACTTGCTAAGTAAAAGCAGTTTTATGTTTGTAGTCAGCCAGGAAAGGAAGGCAGCAGTTTACGTCCATAGCCAGCCAGGAATAGTAAAGTTGCAGTTTAAGTCACAAGCGGTAAAAAGACTAGCAAACCTATGAATCACAGGATTCATATAAGGCAAGCCGTCATTAGATAGCTGACAAAAAGGAGGATCATCCGAGTTCCTGGGAGCCTATCAAGGTGGACTTAAAGAGTGTAAAATCTGTGAGCCGATATTAGAATCAGTGTAAAATTTTTTTGCAATAGTGTACTCCCGAAAACAAAAGGGATGTTGGAACCAGCTGGGCAGATGTGAGAAACAAATTACAAAATAATGATTTATGTAAACGTAATTAAAAGATAGAAGTCAGATTTCGTTCTATTTTAATTGTCAAGTTAATTTATTATCTTTTAATTTATTTCTATCGACGTATTGTTTAGGTAAATGTGATTTGTTTGTTAATAAGATTTTTAAATCAAATTGTTGTGTCCATTATCAAACCCAGTGAAGGCCCTGAGAAATTAATATTTTAAATTGTAATCATCTTTTGTTGCCACAAAATATATAAATATTTTGTTTGTTAATTTTGATCTTTTCATTTAATAAAAAGCCATCCATTTGATTATTACATAAATAGCTTCAACGTGAGGTAAACTTTTTAAAAATCTTTAAATTAAAATTTCATTCATTAATGTCATTGTTAATTATTACATTTTGGCTACCACAACGTGGTTAAATTTAATTTAATTAACTCCACAAGTATGATTATATATATATATATATATCTGTTTTTGAGAACTGTTTCAATGTGGCTGAAATCTTCCTCACGAACTGAAATAATATCCATTGAAAACTAGATCCCATATAACAGGCTGTCCCTCATTATTTGAATAAATTTAAGTGTGAATTCTTGAGACCACTCAATTTCATTTCCCGTTTCTATTTAAGTAACGCAACAAACGTAGCAAATAATACAAGAGAAAGAGTACAGAATACACTATACTGTTTGATACAAGCCAAAGAAATCGGTTCGGTTCGGCTCGGTCCGCGTCCACGGTTTAATTGGAGAAAGATAAAAAGGTCTGAATGCTGATTAAATTATTGAAAATAAGCGGTTGAAAGAATTTATGTTCGGATATTATTATTAAATATTAAAATATTGATTGTTTGTGTTAATAAAATATGTTTTAATACTTTTATGTTCATTTTATGATTACCCCACCTTTGTGTATTGGAGACGATGTCCGGCAGCTGATGACGTCAGTTGAGCCTAATTGGAAACTTGACCAGCAGCCCAGGCGAAATCTCCTGAGATCAACCCCGAAACCTTGAGTGCTGTGGTATGTGGGTATCTTTAAACAAAAAGAAAAACAATACAAGTGGTGAATTAATAAAGTTTGATTGCGTTTCGCCAATATCCTGCCAATCTTGTTGGCCCTACGTAGGGAAGGAAAGCTAAGACTATAGGTATCAACTCAGGTTTTTTTTTCTTCTTCTTACTCCTGAGAGCTTCGTCAATTTCCCTTTCAGAATATCCGGTTATAATAAACATACGCCATAGACGTTCGATTTCCGGAGACAAACTATTTTTATCAGCAATAGATCGTGCTGTAAGTAAAAGGGTTTTTAATATCGTTTTCTTCTGCGCTGGGTGATGGAAACTACTAGCGTAGGTTTCCTGTCCTTTCAAATTCAAACACGCGGAAAGTGGCACTACAGTGTGATTTTGGAAGTCATCGAAATTAAAATGCATGATAATCTTTTAAACTAAGGCTCAGTCTTCCAAGTCAGTAACGCGAGGAATCCAATTATTAAAATATTACACTACATGGAAACACACGGTCGTCAGGCGATCCTCAACGGCCAATCAGATCGCAGCAGGGGGTCTTTGAGTCCGATCCTATAAATACGGCGCAAACGACACGCTGCCGACGCTCTCGAAAGTCTTCGAGAAGCTGTTTCTGGTAAGACTCCAGGTTGAGCTCGATGATCTGAAACTAATCCCTTCCTTTCAGTTTGGTTTTAGGAAAGGACACGGCACGACGCAGCAGATCATGAGGGTCGTCGAGAGAGCCTCTCTTGCCTTGAACAGGGGCCAGCACTCTGTGGTGTTGGCGCGGTCCGCCGTTCCAAGTTGCTACGTGCGCATCATAGGTCACTACCTGCAGATGCGAACCTTCTCAGTAAGGGTGGGCGAGGTTCTTTCATCAAGAAGGAGCATCCTGGCAGGCGTTCCGCAGGTCAGCGTCCTCGGACCTGTCGTGTACAACGTCTTCACCGCGGACATCCCGAAGCCAGGAACTGGAGCAGACATCGCGCAGTACGCGGACGACACTGCAATCATCACGGCATCGTGGGACGAGCACGTCGTGGGAAAGCGACTCAACGTAGGCCTAGAGAAGATCAACGCGTCGAAGAGCCAGGCGCTGCTGATCACCCGACGTCGACCGGACAAGCCTGTTCTGCGGAGAAGTTATCCCGTGGACCACGAAAGCTAAGTATCTGGGGGTAACCTTAGATACAAGGCTGACGTGGAAGCACCACGTTAATGATATTAAAAAAAAGGTAACAGCTGGTTAAATGTCTTATATCCGATTTTTAATTCTGTTTCGAAGCTGTCACCGAGAGTGGGGCTCTCCATCTACATATCGCTCATCGGACCGATCCTGGAGTACGCCTCACCAGCATGGGCCTGCGCTGCGGAGTCCCACATGGAGATGATCTTCGCCTTGGAGAGGAAGTGCCTCCGGCGAGCGCTGCATATACCGCCACGGACATCCAACGCCGTAGTCTGGGACCTGGCAGGGATGAGCAACCTGTGGGAGCGGATCGTCGATAACGCCGTAAGGTTTTATGGAAGGGCCCATGAGTCTAGCAATGAGCTGGTCTCATCGCTAGGCTGCTACGACCCTGAAAGAAAGGTAAACAGGAACCGACCCTTGTCGATCATCCTGTAAGTATCGCCCTGTCATTTTAAAATATTAATTTATTAGGTAACCTACGAGTCCCTTTACAGCTTGTACGTTAATGTGATATATTAATCATTGTCGGATTCTTTTGAATCTTATATATATATATATATATATATATATATATATATATATATATATACATATATTCATACATATATGCTAATATTAATTTCAATATTTATTTATTTTTATATTTATTTACTCTTACTTATTTTTCATCCCCCCTTTCCCCTCCAAAAAATTAGAAAGAACGGAGAGCGTCGGCCGAGAAACGTAGCAGAAGGCGAAGAACTTACAAAAGGTGCAGCGGTATAAGTGTGAATGAATGAGAGTGTGAATCGAACAGTTAGGTAGCCGTAAAGGCATTTACAATTGTTATGTATGAATGTTTTATCCAAATAATGGCATTTTAGTAATGACAGAATATTAGTATGTTATAGGCATAATATATCTCGTCATCGCGGAGCAGATTCCACGAGGAAGGAACTCCGACAACTAGAAGAGGAGGCTGGACCTCCAGTTAGATGTCACCGCTGCTACGCTGCGACACAGTCTGAAGACAGCGGTAGAGGATGAGCGCAGAAACGTCAATATCGAGAAATTTGAATCTGGTTCTCAACCGAGAAAATTTATTAATTATTTACACCTGTGAAAGCTTACATTCATTAATTAGAGGTGAATTCTGTTTGGTTATTAAACGTCGTGAACCCTGATAAGTTACATCCACGTGTATACCTTGAGAATACGACAGTATCATGTTCTCTTTTATAAAAGAGATTTAAAAGCGAATATTGGTGTATGTTGAATATCGCGGGGCATTGGTTAGCTGAAGACGTAACTAATTTGCAAATTGACATTTTTTTTTGTTTTAAATATTGTGTTGGCACTTTTCTCTAGGCATCCACTATATATAATCTGAAATATTAGACAGTTTGGGATACTAGATAAATAATAACAAATTTTGCAAATAAAAAGAAATAAAGTTTTATTTTAAGCCTTAAAATATAAAATAAATAATTCGTGTATGTTTAACATACAAAAGTAAACATAGACGAATGGATGTTTTATTACTTTTAGCAAAATAGTAGCCTAGTAGAATTATTAATCTTAGGTATAGCTGATTAATTAGCCTAATTAAAGAGTAACCATCCATTTTTAAGTAAATAGGTAAGTTTTATATCATTGGTTTTCAAAACTCTACGTTAAAACTGTCGTAATGACAATAAATAATGGGAGTCTAAAATTTTTCTTTTTCTTATACACTCCCATAACTAAAATACCTTTGGGTCATTCCATGCCAAGTGACCAAATCGCGTTTTGGGTACCACCTTGGATTTTGATGAAATTTGGTGATAGGAATAAAGCTTCAAGTGATGTTGTGCAAAATCTAAGATTCACTACTAGTATATAGGGGGCGCCAGGGCCTCCTGAAAAAATGTCACCTGTGCAAGTGAATAGATTGTGAAGTTTGAAGTACTACTGTTGTGCAACTGTAGCTGCTAACTTCCTGAAAAATGGTAACTACAGACAACTTTTTATGCTCTACACGATGGTTGCGTTTTCAAAGTTTAAAAAGTTTTAGTTTTATTGCTGTTATATCACAAAGTTGCTCAAAAATACCGTCACGTCAATTTGAGGCCGACTTTTCGAGCTTATAACTTTGGAACAAGAAGTTCTACAAACTTAAGCTTTGGTAAGATAACTAAACCCATTACTGATTTTAAGCTGCCAAAGTATCATTTTTCAAGCTCACTTTGTTGTCGAGATGTATGTTAGTTAATATGAGGTTCAAATTTTATGTTTTTTCAAACCGAAATAGCAAAAAAGCATTTGCTACAATCAAGTTCTTTTTTTACCATTGGAAAGAGCAGACTTTTTTTCTTTTAGAGTCATCTAATTTCATTTTAGAGACCCATCATTTAAGGTCTCCAGCATAAAGGTCACTCATGCGCCACTCTTGCACGTTCTAACAAATTGGCAAGTTCCAAGTACTATTGTTGTGGATCTGTAGCAGCCAGCTTCCTGAAAAATGGTAACGATAGACAACTTTTTATGCTCTACACGATGGTTGCAGTTTCAAGGTTTAAAAAGTTTTAGTTTTATTGCTGTTGTATCACAAAGTTGCTCAAAAATACCGTCACATCTATTTGAGGCGGATTTTTCGTGCTTATAACTTTGAAACAAGACGTTCTACAAACTTATGCTTTGGTAAGTTAACTAAACCCATTACTGATTATAAGCTGCCAAAGTATTAGCTTTCAAGCTCACTTTGTTGTCAAGATATATGTTAGTTAATATGAGGTTCAAATTTTACACGTCAAATTTTGTGCATGTTCACACACAAATAGCAAAAAACATTTGCTACAATCAAGTTCTTTTGTTACCATTGGAAAGAGCAGACGTTTTCCTTTTAGAATCATCTAATTTCATTTTAGAGACTCATCATTTAAGGCCCATTATTTCGGTACAAGCCGCCAAAGAAAATTTTAATAATACATTACATTAAGTATTCGAAAACGTTTACACTCGTCACATATACCGCAAAGCAATTTGCACTTCTGCAGATATTGGTTCACGGTAGTTCGTGTATTGCTTTTTAATGTTCTTCTTAATTGAATTGCAAATTTTATCAAAACAATCTGGTGTCATTCTGAAATAAATATAAAATCTTGCAACATCTCTACGTAGCTCTGGAATTAAGGTGTGACATACACCAAATGTTTTACGTTTACAATTAATTTCGTTAATCCATATTCTTCTTTTTTTTTAAAGATATATAAATAATTAGGGAACAGTGTGCAGAGGGGTAAATAATTGCTTTGTTTCTTATTATTCTAATAACTTAATTTGCACGTTTTTCGTCTTTGGTTAGAGCTAGAAAATTAGTGTCATTATTAAGCACGCTGCCGTAACTTGAATTATAAAATTTTATTCAAAATTACTAAAAATACATAATTATTGTAAGTGAAACTGCTTTCTTTTGCTGGAATGCGTCTATAAAATGAATTCCCGGTCCCGCAATAGTGTGGAGGGCCGTGCGGTACGCTGTCCCGTTCCTGAAACGGGATTCCCGCTCCCGCACTGGTGAGAGAGGGCCTTTGATGGACTTTCTATTTATTTTGAGTGTGCCATGTGCCCAGAAATTTATTTTATTTCCAGGATAATTTGTATTTGTTGGCACCACGGCCGCCATTGACATAATCTAATCAATTCTCACAATTTAAGTTATTTCCTCTCTGCCTAAATTTGTCCCATTTTTAAATCTAAGTGTTTTCATGTATAGCTTGACGGTTAACCAATATATGTAATTGTATTTGAGTTGGTAGTTGGGTCAAGTTCCATTTTAAATAAAGTAGATGCAAAAGTATTTAGTTATATTTTTTACATTAAGATTTCTTCTTCCAGCAAAAACACCATGTGAAGCTAGGAACCCATTAATTTTTCAAGGAACTTGGAGGCAATGCCTGCTCTTGCACCCAACATTAGAACATAAAAATGAACAATTCTATTTATTATAACACATAAATACTCCCATACTTTAAATAAGTTCTAAATAAAAGAAGCTTAACTCCTTCAACATATATTAGTACATGCATCGACATTTATCTACAAGGGTTAAATTTCTTAAAACTTTATACAGTAATAATGTTTTTAACAAAATATTTAAGTTTGATCTTGATATGGAGCAAATTCAATGAAAAAAATTATTTTGTAATAAAATAAATTATTATGAATTATACAACATAGCAATTAAATTATTGTGCTACTATGAATTAACTAGTGTGTGTGACTCCCATTCAAGTGGGAATGAAATTTTCATCATCAGGATAAGCTTAGACAACAAAGATTAGTCTACAATGTATACTATTGATACGATAGTACCTGGGTCTACATATTTTCTTTATAGCAATACTAAATTTCATTAGTGTTACATAGGATATTTATGTAGTTAGATAAGGAAAAAAATTAATTAATTTGATCTCCTAGACATTTTTAATATTTAATAACAACTTCTCACCCCCCCACATATAGACTGGAGCTGACCACATGATTTAATAACCATTGGAAGTATCACAGTACTGCTCACCTACACCAAAATTGGTAATTTTTGGTAGATTATTTTCTCTTCTCACTGAGAAACTTATATTCAACTTCAATAATAATAATAATAATAAATATAGCCAAATTCAGACATTTCTGGGATCTTTGTCCCTTTTTTAGCACGTATCATTATTATTAATACACTAGTGTGCAGTGAATTTACTACAATGACAGAATATTACCTTAATATATTTAAAATAGGCTCTCAATGCATTGCATTAATAATGAGGACAAACTTAAAAGTAAATCGAATATGTTGTGGAGATAATCTAGTTTATCTCAAAATAGGTAATTGTAGTGCGTTAGCTCATTTAAAAGGAGCAAATGTATGCTTTTATGAATAAGTGTAGTATTAGAATATTATTCTGAATATAACGCAAATAATAATAATAAATCCAAATATTAATAAAACATTCAATATTTATTATTTACATTGTACAAAAATATAAAATACATTTGCAATTCAGTAATTATACATGCTGCTTTCACTTTAAGATAAATTCCATTAGTATAAATCATATGTACAGAATGAAGGTTTGTTACATTTAAAACTACTCTGATGGCACAGGAATGTTTAATTTACGAAGCAAAGCCTGTATGGCTTTAATAGGAACTCTCCAGATAATGTCATTTGAAGAAGTAGCTCTATTTTTTAATCTAGTAGTATTTGAACTATGCCCAATGGTCTGAAGTTTCTTCGATTTCTGCTGATGGAATGAGAGAAGACACCTTTGACAATCCTGAACGTTGCGTATTACCTTAAAATGAAGTAAAATTAATAAATTGTTATCAAATTCTTCTTAGTAATAATTTTTGATAGCAATACATTTACTGCATGATCTTTTAATGAAGGTATACTTATTATACAACAGCATTTAATTTACATACCTGATTAATATTTATGTAATACCATTCACTTAAAAATGCAAACCTTGTAATATAAAATGCAGACTCAAAATTACAAAAGTTTCATTTGTCTTATAATTCACAACTCCCAATATACTCTTGTAGTCGGTTGATGTAAAAGCTCATAGAATTTTTTTTTATATTTTATCAGAATGAATAACATAAAAAAAGAAATCATTAGTAAATTCTTCTCCGATTTTATTACTCTCTCAAAGCTACAAGCATTCCTTAATAGAACTTTGGTAGAAACATACTGGTTTGAAGATGAATAAATCATTATGACAAGTTGTAAAACATCTTCATTATTGAAAGATTGAAAAGTTATGGAAAAGGTGAAAGTCCTAGTGCTCAACCCTAGAGCAACAGGGATTGTTTGTGGAACATTAGCAATCAAGCTGTTAGCAAAATGTATGTTGCATTGCAGAAGGACTTGATGTAATCTTGCCTAATTTATTCAATTATTGCCACAATGCAATGAGTTACTGGCAACATATGCACATATGTTTAAATTCTTAGGAAGTAATTTTTACACACTTCAAAATACCTGAAACCCACAACACAAATCATCATCTTATTGCTATGAAATTGACACTGTAAATCGGAAAGTGCATTACAATGTACAGTGTTTGATATCCAATACATAAAGATGTTTTAAAAAAAAGGCACTGGAAAGATTTTGAAGAATCTACCTAGTAAGGTTGTAGTAATGCTTGCCTACCTATTTAATGCAGCATAAGTAAGGAAACAACCTAGTGATGTTAAATCCTAGAGACCAATTTCTCAAGTGTCAATAACCTCAAAACTGTTTGATAAACTATTGCTCAAGATGATGAGTCCAATAATAGAAAATAATAACCTAATGCAGACTTCCAATTCATATTCAGACAAAAGCACTCAAAAATTGATCATAACCAACATAATTGAATGTGCACAGGAAGAAAAAGAAGTCTGCTCATCAGTCTTAGATGCTTCGCAATCTTTAGACAAATTATGGCATCAGGGCTTGATACATAAACTAAACAAAATGCTCCCAAACCAGTATGTAGATATCAACATATACCACAGACAGACCATTCAGAATTAAACAAGAAGATGAAAGAGATAAGAGCGAATGTGCCACAAGGTTGTGCACTGGGTCCTATCTGTTACTTATTATATACTAACAATATCCTGAAATTAGAAGGAACTGAGGTGACTACATATGCCAATGATATTACGATACTTGCAGTAGATAAAGACCAAAATTTGTTAATTAGAAGACTACAAGGAGACAGCAAAGCAATAGCTGACTCTGCTAAACAACAAAAGATGAGTATAAATGTTAATTTTTAAAGACTAATTTTAACAGTATTAAAATTTTAAAAATTCACAATCTCCTAATAACAAGACAACCAAATCTCTGACGAATAACTGTTGACAAAAACAAAATTTTTCCAGGTTCTCCATAGAATGCATCATATAATGATTGTCTGGTTACAGTTCATCACATCTGTCAATTCTTAGGTAGACTGATGTGTATTGCCATGTAATTAAGTGTTCAGAAGGTGGTGTTCAAAGTCTGATGGCTTTTCTAAACTGAAGATTCAATCACTTTAAATTTGCTGTTATTAAGCCAATGACATTCTCACAGTAAAAGTACAAATGTTTATGGCACCTCAACTTCCTTTACTAATGTATTGAACATTTTTAAAATAATAATATGTTAGAAATGTTAATTCCATTTTCCCACTTAACACTTTATTACATTTAGTTCCAATCTCGAACAACTTTCCTCTAAATTTGGTTATATCCAAAATGCTAAGAACTTGTAAGAAAATAAATTACCTAATATCTACAATATGTCTTAGTAATTCTAAAAAATTATTGAAAGATTAAAAAAAAATCCTACTACTACATAATGCATTGCTCAATTACTAGCATAACATACGTTTAAAGTCCAGTAATCTGATATAAATTATAAGCAAAGACAAGTCAATATATTTTTAATTTGAATACATTCATTGAATAATAAACATTGAAGAACAGTTTCTAATTTACAATGTCCATAAAGGGACTTGAACTATTTCATTTTCCTACATAAAATTTCTTAGCAACAATATTACAACAAATTCACTAGATTTAAAATCTTCAGTCATTTACGATTTTCAGAGTAATATCAAGTCAACAACAAACGTCTTATAACCTTAGTATCAGTCAGAGTATCAATTTGGACTACTTGCAACCATACCATAAAATAAATGAATTGTGAATATTATGGTATCAAATTTTGGACTTTATTTCAAGGAACATTATTCAAAGCATAACTTCATACAATTAAAACAACATTCTTATACATAAAAATGACAATTTCTGCATAAATCTATCTTCCATAATAAAATCTAAAAGATCCATCATCATTTAGAGTTAGAATATATTTCACACTTATTCTGGAGTGAACGTAATGAAATGTTAGTACCGCTGCTTCGTTTTCTTGCGACAATAAAAAAAACTGCTGAGGTGTAATTGTTTGGTATTGTTGAAATTATTGCATTTAGTGAGTGACAGCAAGAAACTGAAATCAGAATGAAATAATTCAATAGAATAATTTCCTTTTTGGCATAAAACATCTAACTCAGAGATGTGGGCTGTCCAAGTGCAGGCCTCTTAAGCTTTATTTTAATTTTTTAAATATACATTCTACATGTTTCTCTATATAGTTTGAAATGAAATGTTAAACTTACAAAATAATCATTAGACATTTTGAGTGTGTAACATATACCTGTCTGTGTTTATTTTGGAACCTTTTTGTCATATTTATAGAGCAGTCCCACCTCGTTCTGCACCTTAGTTTCTTGGAATTGTATCCTGTGTTAATGGCATATTCTGAAACAGCTGATTTAGATGGTTGACCTGAATGTGAGTTTCTTTCATGCACAGTGATCCTTTCTTTTACTGTCCTGGTGGTTTGTCTAATATATTAAGTGATTTTTAAAATTTTTTCACAATTAGTAAGGCATGCAATGCAAATCATGCCACGTTTTAGAAGAAATTATTTTAAAAATATTTTCCTATAGTAATTATCTTTTGCTGCTATTTTATAGTATTTCCATATTTATTTGTGTTTCTTCATAGAGCTGTAGATTTGCTCATTTTGTTAATAAAGAGATAATTTGTGACTATCATCTATTTCTGTTCCTATTTCAATATGTTTCTTACATGTGGGCCAAGCAATTTTTTAAAATTTGTAGTTGTTTATCCCTGATCTAACTGGTTTGATAATCTAGTTTGGCATTTCCCAATGTAGGTCCCACACGCCACAAGGAGACAATTAAAAATGAGCATGTCTAGAGTAAAAAGCACCAGCTATGATTTAACTTGTACAATAGGAATAATTGATGCTATCTCAATTTGAAATAAGCATTTTGTATATTTGGTGCTTTCCATAGTATCACACTTGAAAAATGGGAGTAATATTAACTACAATATACTCTAAGAGTATTGTTAACTATGCCTAGCGAAGGAATAGTATGTATTGTAAGAATGCTATGACATGCACTAAGTGGTTGTCTACTGTATTCTAGCACAAACTCCACATGTTCAATGAAATAAGAACTTAATTTCAAACAAAAGCTTGAATAGGTAATATGTTTAGTCTGTAACCTTACACCCTTATTTATAAAATTTCTACTCTAAAAACCTACATTTTTGCAGCCTGTTAGATGTTCTACTTATTTTGTTTTGGGGTTGTAATATTTCATTGAAAAAATCTATTCACTGTTCCCCAATTTTATTTGCCCATCACTACAAATCATAATTGAACTTCATGATTCACGAGACACAAAGGAAATGGTCAAACAAATTCAAAACTGAATCAACCTTATTTTTACTAATTTGAAGGTCTATTGAGTTTAACTGAACTATTTCAATTATTATATATATTAATGACGGTATTACTATATTCTTCCACACAAATTGACCACCTTCAGAGGTTTAATAAGATGCAATAAGCCAAATACTCTAAAACGTGCTTCTATTTCAAGTTTCCAACTTTTACACTTTTAATTTCACTGTTTCTATTAGTACCAATGATGAATAAAAAACATAAGAAAATGTCAACTCACTTGTGCTGTTCCATTATCCTGGGCCAACAACCATAGAATTTTACAACAATTACAAAATATATCATTGTCTATAGTCAAATATTTTGACATGAGCAGGAAAATAATGTTCAGACAGTCTTCAACCTGAGCCATTGAAAAAGATAAGCAATTAAATATTATAGTGTACTCTTTTAATAAGAGGAAACATGGTATCAAGTTTGCATAATAATAAAAATTAGTGTTACATTCCAAATATATCCAATTGATAAATGCATAAATAATGATTTTCCCTTAAATATACTAATATTGAAAATTTAACTTTGGCATAACAAATTTAGCTTGGCCTATTATTTGAACATAAACAATTCTATTTATTATAACATATAAATACTCCCATACCTTATTTACTTTAAATAAGTTCTTAATAAAAGAAGCTGTACTCCTTCAATATATATTAGTACATGCATTGACATTTATCTACAAAGGTTAAATTTCTTAAAACTTGATACAGTAATAATGTTTTTAACAAAATATTTAAGTTTGATCTTAATATGGTGCAGATTCAATGAAAAAAATTATATTGTAATAAAATAAATTATTATGAATTATACAACATAGGAATTAAATATACTGTACTACTATGAATTAACTAGTGTGTGTGAGACTCCCATTCATATGGGAATGACAACATTTTCATCATCAGGATAAGCTTATGCAACAAAGATTAGTCTACAATGTATACTATTGATACAATAGTACCTGGGTTTACATATTTTCTTTATGGCAATACTAAATTTCATTAGTGTTACGTAGGATATTTATGTAGTCTATTTTGATTAGATAAGGAAAATAAATTAATTCTTTGATCTCTAAGACATTTTTAATATTTCATAATAATTTCTCACCCCATCACATACACACTGGAGCTTATTTATTTATGAGACGGTTAAAATCAAGAGAATTATGATGGTTGAAGAGAAACCAGCAGAGAAAGCTGATACTATGGCAAATAAACTTTGATTAAAAAGATTTAGATGTACAAGCAATTATCGGCTTAAATGTATAAGAATTGCACAATGTCACTCAGCATATCGGGTGCTATAAAAACTTGAAACATACAATGATAAAAGTCTGGCCAAAGAAACATTTGCAAGCAAGTTCATTGTTAAAAATCACATGTCAGTACAACAATGTGCTGAAGATGTAACTGCAGAAGGTGAATCAATAAAAGAAGGATGGGTTACAACAAGGACCTTGGGTATATTACCAACTTAAAAAGCTAGTTCAACAACAACAAAAACGTACATGCTCATTGACTCTAACTTTATTGAAAGAATTTGAGAATAAGGGCATATCCTAAGTATGTATGTTTTCCAAACGAATTATTGAAAATTGAAATATTTTAAATAGGCAAAGCAATATCAATGAAAATTTAGAGAACAGTTCAATTTGTTAATGAGTAAACTCTAAATTGGGATGATAATTATTGAAAGTATGGACTATGTGGTTAAATTTTGAGTTGGAAACATAAGAAAATTACTTCCTTGTATCTAATGTAACAAATAGGTTGGACTGAAAACAATAATAACAAAAATTCACTAAATCTCCTTGAAAATCTAAGCAAAGAGACAGCTGAAAGGGGTTCTAATTCAAGAACCTTTGACTAAGAAGGAAACTAGATTAAGTGTTGAGCAGAAACATCGAGCGAGATTAAAGATTGGTCATGAGGGATGGTTGTGTTTCATTTTTTCAATAGAATAGTGGTTTTCTTCATTGTGATATTTAGAAAATATGTAACAGATGTCAAAATATTATGTAGGGGATTACCTGTTAGCAAGATACTATTTCTAAATGGTATTTCAGGTATGCAAATTTTTGGAAGGCACTAACATTGTTATCCGAAGGTTGGAATAATGTAGAAGGTTCAATGTTTCCACCTCTGAAGTATAGTTTTAAATTAGTCAATTTAGGTTCATAATCTTTGTTAAAGTTAGTATCGGAAATGAAATAAGATAAATATGTTACCTTTTCTTGATACTTTATTTTATTAATTATCTACTTAAATTTGGTTTATGGCTTACCAGTCCTTGTGGAGGATGGTTATATTTCTGTCAAAATATTTTAAAAAGGGAAAGTATTTCTTTCTTTTGCTGTGTGCAATTACTGTAATGCCTATTTACAAAATAATAAACAGAATACCTGTAAAACATAACAACAATTCCTTGGATCCCTGACTACATTGACCAATATCTTTGTGCCTAACAAGCACATATTCTGGAATGGCAAGGACCTATTGCTGTTCTTCATGCATGAGAATATTTTCCGTAGATGTCCACTTACGGCTAAATCTGAACATAATTCTCTAGATAGTTCTGTGAGATTGCCTGAAATATGGAATAATTGAATTATATATATATATATATATATATATATTGGTATGGAAAGGATAGAGAGATAGGTTGTGGCTTACCTGAAAGTGAAGTGCGGTGTCGCCATGAGGAACTGAAGGTTGTTCTTCAAATTTTCGGAGGCTCTCAGCCTCCTTCTTCAGGAAGGAGTGTTGCACCATTCCGTGCACAGAATGGTGTAACATTCCTTCCTGAGAGCATCCGAAAATTTGAAGAACTACCTTCAGTTCCTTATGGTGACTCCGCACTTCACTATCAGGTAAGCCACAACCTATCTCTTTTTCCTTTCCACACCAATACTGTAATTATTTTTGACAATGTCACATCCTTACTAATAAATATATGTGTGTATAAAATTAAAGAACACATTTAGATAGGAAAGATAGACAGCAATGCTGAAATCAATAGTTAGTTCAGTTAGGTATAGGTGAAAAATTTCTGATGGTCTAAGCCCCTTCATCAAGAAGGAAGATCTGAACAGCTTGCCAATACATATTCATTGAAACAAACTTTTTCAGGGTCCACGAGTTCAACCCCTTTTGGCATGGGAGGTGAACACATTTAGGGATGGGGACACTGTGAGTTACATAAAAATAATGCAAAACCAAAGAGATTAGACTCAAATCAGGGTTTGTGGATATATGACAACCTGGGCAATGCCGGGCTCCCAGCTAGAGTCATAATAAAATTTGGCAACTTTCTATACACTGAATTCGACACCAATCTCTGGTTATTTTATGAAATTCCCCTTCACCCCTACTCCTAAAGGGTGTTCCCCTCCCATGCCAAAATGTATTAATATTACACATAAACCATATTGGGAGAAGCACTATCAATATTACTGACCCTGAAAAATTGACCCTCAAATATCAGCCATTTTAACATGTTTGAAAGTTTCTACCCCCACCCTTATATGGTTGGTCGACGTCTTACTCCTACAGTGTTTGTTTCTGGGTCGGAAGGGACATGTGTACAAAATTTGGTCAAAAATTGTATTCACAACATACATACATACATACAAACATCCCATTTTATTTATTAAATTAAGTGAGCAATTAATACTTTTGATGTGGAATATTGTACTGTCACTGGGTGCAGGTGTGAAAAAATGGATTACATAATCTGATCTCAACAGACAAACAAGTGAAGTTAATATAAGCAGGATAAAAATAGAAACACATTAATTTATGCTTAACTTACTTATAATCCTCATCTCCTTTTTGGCTTGCATTAAATGAGGCTTTATCAAAAGGCTGTCTAAAGTAATAGTGTAAATAGTTCTTATCGTTTTACATATTTTATCACTTTCTCTAAGTCTGTTTATCTTTCTGGACAGACATTTAAGTTGCTTTGACTGAACTTTTCGAACTGTGTAACCACGCCAAATTGTCTGCAATTTAAAGTAAAAAAACATGTGATCACAATACAACTTTTAAGAAATTTAAGCAACTACTAGCTTTTAAAGCTGTATAAAAAAATTCATTACCTGAATTTTTAGTGCAGCTTTCACTCTTTGTTGCATAATTAACATCTGTTTTTCTCTTATCATGTTCTTAAGTCTGTTTGCCTTGAACCTTCTCTGAATTACTACAGCAGCTGCACGAAGGGAAATAAACTTTGTCCGTTCCAGCTGCATAACTCTGTATGCTTGATACTTTTTCTGGATCAATATAGCAGCTGCAACCCTCCTTACCTTTATAAAATATTCACTTTTACTCCTCCTGTACCATTGTTGAATACATACTGCTGCCAATATTTTTCGTTGTTGATTACGTACTTCTTCAGCTTGACTCTCTCTCTTCCTATTCTCACGAAACTTTCTTTGCAACAGTATAACTGCTGATTTTAAAGATATGAAGTATTTTCGTTGTTTCCAAGATAAAAATTTCCTTTGGATTGCAATGGCAGCAATGTTTTCCTTTTGCTTCTTCATCAATAATCTCTTTTGAATAATGGGTCTAATCCAAGTTTGTATCAACAATACTGAACACTTGTATCGTTTGAAAATTGCTATTTGATGATGCATCAATATTGTTGCTCTATACCAGTTCTGTATTTTTAAGACAGCAGTTCTTGTCACAATATACTGTTTTCTGCATGTCTTCATAAGTAGAGAGGCTCGATACCAACGTTGGATTTTTATTACAGCCCCCTTAAAATGGAGGTATGTACTTCTTTCCTTCCTCATCTTATTGTTTGCTCTAATTCTATGTTGAATTGTTACAGCTGCTCTCAATTCTCTTTTCAAAACATTGGAGTTATTAAATTTCTTTTTCTGTAGAACTGAACGCCACCATTTTTGTAACTTCATTGTTGCCGCAACAAATTTTGGCACCTGAAGCATTAAAGAATAAAGTTATTAAAGTATTTTGTAATTTTTGTTAGCATGTGGAGAAACTAGTCAAATAGTTAAATATGATCACAGTTTATGAGATATGAATAAAGATCAGAAAAATACAGTTGCCATTTAGCATTTTTTTATTCACCATTGTTTTCCTCTTTAATTGACTATAACTACAATTGTTTTATCAAACAAGAATTATCTCAAAATTTATTTTAGTCATCCAGAAACAAAACTCACTTGAAATTGGTATATTATTTGCCATAAAAGTGATAGCATTTTTTCTCTATGACCATTTACAATGTCTTTTGGAGTGATGTCACCAGTAATCTTATATCCTGCAGATTCTAGAGCACTAAATGCAATACACACATTATGCATTTTCTGCAACTTTGAAATTGCTGGAGTACGTACTTTGTTTAAAATAGTTCTGTCATGAAGAATAACTTCCATGACTTTGCTGGAACAAATGACCGAGTAATAAAATACATGAGTTTAAAATAAATTTAGTAGAAAGTAACAACCTTTTATTGTTGAAAAATAAATCAGTTACTAAAAATGTTACCAAAATTAACCTTAAAGGGTATTAAGAACATTATAGTCTCTTCACTCCCTCTACTCTATACTATCAAGAAAATTAGTTATTAATTACATAATATTTAAAGTAAATTCAACCAAAATCATCAGTTTTCAATTTTTATTTGAGCTATAACTGCTCAAAAAATATAGTTGATGTCATAATCCAAAGCTACTATAATTAAAGAGAGCAGTTATTGCGCAAATAAAAATTGAGGACTGATGAATTTGGTTGAATTTCCTTTATTACCTTTAAGATGACAACGGACTTAACTCTAACGACACAGAATATTTATGAAGGTCAGCTGACTAAGGAACCACTGTCAGACTGCTGTCTTGGCATCGTCGCTGCATGTGAATCACTGTCCTCCCAGGAACTTCTTCAGGGGTCCAGACAAATTCTACTACATGGGCATCTCAAATTTAGTGGTGTGATGGGACAAATGTCTGAACTGGCGTGGGGACTACGTGAAAAAATAGTGTAAGATACATCAAATAATATGTATATTGTAATTACCTGTATGTACCTTGTTTTGGCTAATAAAAAATAGGGGCAGACTTTCTGATTTGCTCTCCTACAACCTAAACATCATGGTGAATGTGAAAATTAAAATCAGCAGTAGTAATAGGCCTGGATTCAATATCAATCTTGTTTGATTTCACATTATTTTTATGTAACATCCCTCTCCCCGTTTTGGTATCACAACCCATTCTAAAAGGGGTTGAAATTATACACAAACATTGGGAGCAACCCTATCAATCTTATTAATACACAAAAATAATTATTCAATGGCAGTTTTGCATATTTTAAAATGTCCACCCCTGTCCCTAGGGGTGGTAGTCATGTCCCCATAGCGTTTATATCCGTGTTTTTCAGAATATGTGTACAATGTTTTCTGTGGGAGATACAGGAAAAAGGTCATGTAAGGAAAAAGATAGAAATTGTTGAATGTGAGTTGAAGGAAAGATCTGGAATCAGCCGAAAACAACAATGTGGAGGAACGTGACCAGGAGTCTCACAATGCGTGTTGCAGGAAACACCATAATACAAAATGCAGACACCAAACTTTAGCACAGAACAGGGCCTTTGTTAAAATAATACTCTTCAGTTGTGGTATTGAGAATTATGTAAGTTTGGCACTGCTCAAAGTTGCTGCCCAGCATTTTATTTATGGAACTGTAAACATAGGTTATATGATTTTATTTCGAAATTTAGTTTAAATAAAAAAGAAGAACATGTAAAAGCTGAGAAATCAATATATTTGTACATATAGTTAATTTAAAATTAGAATATAGAGGACAGTTCTTTCCCCGAAATCTTAACCCTTGAAAAAAAAAGGCAGGCCAAGCAGCATCGCCAAAGGTCGTAACATTTTTAGGAATCCAGGAGGAATGAGGGTGACACTTTTGAAAATTTGAATAGCTTTCTGTCCTAAGTGCAACACTAGTTCTCAATACTCTCTTTCCTCTACATATCAATTATATATATGGACAGGAGAGAATCAGTGAAATTGATGTTGCTATGTTGGGCAGAAAGAAACATTTTTGGAGACACAAGCTTCCTTAATACAGTACTGCACTTTATGCTTGCCAAACATACAATAATCCTATAGCAGGCAATACAAAGATTTGAATGGTTTCCTATCCAACATGGCATATAGTTAAGTTTTTTTTTTTGCTTGTATATTTTATTCTTAGAGGTATTAACTGCGTAGCAGATAGGAAGTTGTCCAGACCAGGAATGGATGTGAGGTGATCAGATAGACATAGTTAGGTTGCCAAAAAAAATGTCTATGGGTTTTCAACCCATTTCAGGTTACAGTGTGAAACTATAACAAAACTATGAATGATTGTAATGCTTTTAATTGCCTCTCTACTAAGCTGGAATGGGTCTTGGCTGTAGGGTGGGAATACTATCAAGAGGAAGAATACCACCTTAATTAGTCTTACAACAACCTTCTGGGAGTGAAGGCTTCTGGACTTCAACCCTTAATTTCAGATAAGCCATTCATTCATATTATGTTGTATTATCATAACTCATATATTAACGTAAGAAAGGGAGAATAGAAGGCTTAAAAAACTGGGGGCTGAAGTCACCAAATCCAGCAGAGAACTGTTAATATTTTTGAAGACCCTAGCCTCCTCCTGCATCACATAGTTGTTCACTTTTTGCTGAATTTTCAGCACCAAAAACTGACTTTTTAAAGAAGAGTGTAAGTTCTTAAAAACTATAAATTACAATTACATATTAAAAATTTCACACTGATTTATACCATAATATATTTACATTTTTACCCCTATTAAATGCTTAATTTCCAACACAAGGTTGAGGCAGTAAATGGTAGAAAATTAATAAAATATTCTCATTAACAGGGTGTGCAATAATAAAACTTTATTCATTCTATAAAACACATCAAATAGATTTTATAATTTGGGTGAATCATAGAAGTGAAGGTTAAAATATTAAAATAGTTGAATACCTTATGTAAAACTGTTTGTAACCAGATAAATAAAGTTTTAAATCTTATTTATAGATTGGTTTTAGATGTCTCATTTGTTTCAGAGCTGAATAACAGTATAACAAAACTATGAATGATTGCATGGCTGAAAATTTTTTTGAACACTTAACTTCAATGAATCAAACAAGTGAAATTCTAAATGTTCAATTTCAACAGTTTTGAACATAATTATGAACTCAAAAGTTTTGCACTTACCACAGCCTTACTCCATCTCTGAGATCCAGTAGATCCCTTACACTGAAATCAAATTCATCTATGTACATTTGCTCATGACTTACAACAAACCCCAAGGTCTTCAAATGTTTTGTAATGTCTCCCACTCCAGAAAGAAATTCACGAGAGAATGACAGAAGTATATCTCTGCTTGCCTGTATATAAAAAAGTCTTTATAAAGAGCATAATACTGAAATAACATGAAAAATTGATACATAAATTAACATTTATTTTTAACTATTGTGAATAAAAATTTTAAATTTTAATACACTTGGTTATTTTTTCAACTTCAACCTTTTTATTTTTTAAGAACATGAAATAAATTGAGTATGTGTCAAGACAATAGCAGACAATAACAACCGCAAGCTGGACACTAAGGGGTATTAAGAAAGAAAGCAGAGTTTAACCAAAGGTGAAATAAAAGGCTAGGAAAATAAAAAGGGGATATCGAGTTCTGGAGAGTAGGACATATTAGAAGGAAAGTTCCCAATGATAGAATTCAGATTCTTACCAAATGATAGGCAATAATGAAGGACTGGACATTTTCAACCTTCCACACTGACACCATATCCCACATACATGCATTAAAACACCCAACAGTATTATCGACCTTTAACACATCCAGTTACCCAACCCAACTTCCTCTCTCTCTCCTACAGCAATAAATTATTTACAAATATGTATTATATTTTTGTTATTATATTGCTGTCATTTGCACTTTATAGGCCTTATGCTACCTGAGACTACTGTATTCAATAGAGCTCTTAGATGGATGCATTATAATCAACCATTCCAAAAACAGCTGAAGCACTACAAAACAAGAATTTGTACTATCCAGACATTTGAGAATCACTAGTATGGATTCTATGAAACTCCTTTCTATCCAGCGAGGTGACATTGGCACTCAATTAACCTGTCTCTCTTTCCTATCCATATAACATATTTTAAGGCCATATAATTGTTAGTAACAATACCTCCACTTCACCAGTTATTAAACTGACAACACAAATGCATTGACAAATGCATTGACTTCAATAACCCTGGATTTGACACCAATCTTGGTTGTTTCACGTTACTTTTACACCCTCCACTCCCTTATTGTTGCTTTAACGAGTGATATTATACTTTAAAAACATATGTAAATTAACTATTAATCACATCAACCACGAAAAGTAGTTAATCAATGCTAATATTGGCTGTTTCAGGATGTTTTTAAATTTCGCCTTGGGAGTTCCGTAAGGCTTCAAAATCCCAACAGAAACCTTCACAAGGGTGCACACAACAACTCACACAACAACTCACACAACAACACACACACACACACACATATATATATATATATATATATATATAGAGGGAGGGGGGGGGGGCGAAGATGGTGGCATTTTCATTAAAAACAGGATGAAGTTTTTCTAATTTTCAGAGACATTAGCCTCCTTCATCAGGAATAAGAATACAATAAACATCACACTATCTTTCTCTCTCAATGAAAGGTCAGAGCAAAGAAAAGGTTTTGAATGCTACGGAGAAAAAAACACACACACACGAGCGCATGCACACACACAGATGTGTGTGTGTGTGTGTGTGTGTGTATGGTGTGAACAAGACAATCAAACCTTTATCAATTACTAGTCACATGGGCGCTGCCAGGATTACCTTCAGGGAGGTGCAACTGCATCTACACACTATACTATCAACTAATAAAATATTATTTATAATATTGCAACCTTATAGGTATGCAAATAAAATTAAACATTTATGTTATGTCAAATTCAAATCGAGGGGGTATTTAAATATGTGTCGTGTCATTGATGGGAGTCCCACTTGTCACGCAATGGGAGCGTTGGGACTTCTTATGAACGTCAAACCTGTATGAAACCAATTACAAGAAGTAAATATGAAAATAAAGGCAATGCACAAGCACGTAAATAAATTAATGGACGTGATTCAGTCTCACCACGATAAAGCCTCGATTGAGTTTGCTGTCATTTTTGAGAAAGGTAAAAAATTTGTGAAAAACTGGAAGATGAATTTAAGCTTCTTCGAGTGAAGGCAAAGTAGGTCTACAGATAAAATCAATCATCTGAAAATTTAGAAGAATTTTTCAGAATATCTATCTTCATCCCATATTTAGAATCTATAATTTCTTCTATGATAAATAGATTTTCTTTGCCACATGAAAAAGCATTTTCATTTATGCAGAACCACCCAAAAAATATGAGAAAATTAGAGAAATCTTCATTTTTAGCTATGGCAGAAGATATACAAAACCTTTACAGAGGGTTTCTACACAATAATTTATCTCTATTAAGAATGAATCCAAAGCATGTGGAAGTTCAAACCACTTAAAGAGGATCAATCATTGACAATAGAATATGGGCAAAGAATGGAAAATTAAATTCCCAAGATAGAAGTTAAATTTATTTTTTTAAATAAAAATTGACATTCTAATTTCATATTAATTAATTCATTTTTATGTGGCATAAATTCCCATGTTTATCCAAAGTTCACTTATTATGGCACGGATGAACACTTTGAAATGAAGGTACCGAAGTGGCTCGCAAACTAAATGCTTAAGCATACTTCCCACCAATAGACATTGTCCAAGAAGAAAACCCACACAATTTCAGTATAAACGTGATTAATTGGTTAGACCCTAAAATAGATTACAAAGAGTTTTTTTTAATGATCAGCGATTAACTTCCTTAAAAAATAGATTTTCAACAAAGTGTTTGGCTTTTTCGGTGGTTCATTATTTAGTTACACCAAAGAACCCTAGATGAAACATTGTAAAGATTTACATCTGATAAAGATCATTCAAGGAATGATGGTATTGATTTGTAAAATTAAATTAGCATTTTATACAAAATCAGTATAGTGATCCACATACATTATTATGATTAAGAATATTTATTATCCACCAGTTACAGTTGCATCAGGAGAAACATCTTTTTCGAAATTAAAAAGGTGAACTAACCAGTCTTTCAATATAATCTGAAATATTAAAGAGTTTGGATACTAGACAAATATTAGCAGATTTAGCAAAAGTAAAGAAATAGAAGTTAATTTTTTGTTGATACAACTATGATTTATTTTAAATCTTAGATTATAAAATAACTCATTCATAAACTAAGTAAACATACAAGAATGGAAATGCTTTCTTTTAGCTAGTAGAATTACTATTATTAGGTATACTGTATTAATTAAGATAATTTAATAGTACTCACTTATTTTTAAGTAAATAGGCAAGTTTTAAATCATTGTTTTTGAAAATGCTACGGTTAATGAAAATAAATAGTTCGACTATAAATTTTTTTCCTTATACAGTGCCACAATGGTAAGTGGCCAGTGTGCAAGCTGTGTTCACAAGGAAAGAGTAGAGATAGGACACTGAATTTCATTGACAAGGTTATGAACAAATTTGGACACCAACCTAGACGACAAAATGTTTACTCAAACCATGACTTAATAATAATTTACTTAATCTTTTTTTGTGTATTTTCTTTCATGGAAGAAGGGTACACGTGATGCCCATATGACTAGTCGTGTTTCATTGTGTTGGGCATGTTGTTCGCAGCACTTCAGTTACAATTGGTGAAAATATTTCAAAGTTTTGGGGGTTTCAGCCCCCTTTTGCCACGATGAAATGTCCTTGCCAGTAATTACTTTTCCTTACATGACAACATCTACCATCAAATATGTGGCACAGCTATGGGCAACCAGATGAACCCCCTCCTATGCCCATCTGTTTATGAGACTTGTAGAACAGATCCACCTAAAACCATAACTTGAACAATTTCAACCAATATTTAAACACTCACCATCCTTAAAGCCACAATTCATCAGAGGCTGAACTCTAACTGTAGAAACTCTATCTGTAGAAACTCTCCTTCAAACAATGCAGACTGCCCACAGCTGGCTGGTGCATGGAATGGTGTAACACTCCTTCCTGAAGGAGGCTGAGAGCCTCCGAAAATTTGACCAAAACAAAAAAAAGTAGTCCAACCCTCACAACAACCTACTTTCCTGGACTACATAAAATCAATTCCATTCTCCACCTAACATACAAAGGACTGCAATCCAGCCCTGA
Organism: Zhengitettix transpicula; assembly: GCA_037074705.1. Classification (NCBI taxonomy): domain Eukaryota; kingdom Metazoa; phylum Arthropoda; class Insecta; order Orthoptera; family Tetrigidae; genus Zhengitettix; species Zhengitettix transpicula. Next base: position 176,240,892 of record CM073591.1, on the reverse strand, counting down.
ACTAAAAACCATCCTCCCCACCTGCCCAAGGATTGCCTTCAGACGCCCACCCAAAAATTCACTTGTCCACTCCTGCAAAATGCACACCCACACCCATGCCGTTTTGTAAACCTGTGGTAGGAACAGATGCCATGTCTGCCCTATCTTACAGCCCACCACAACCTTTCAGAACCACACAAAAACATACAAAATCAAAGAAAATATCACCTGCCTCTCCTCACACAGCATCTACCAAATTAACTGTAGACTGTCCTGCATTCTATATAGGGCAAACCAAAAGACCCCTCCCTGAATGAATAGCAAACCACCACAGCACTGTCAAACTTTCCAAAATTCAATTCCCAAAACCACAATATAAACAATATCAACCAATGCTTCACACTCACCATCCTTAAAGCTCTACCCCCCAATTCATCATAGGCAGAACTTCATCTGTGGGAACTCTTTCCAATATGTCTAACAGTCCAGGCAAAGCCCTGGACTCAACATCCTTTAAATAGTGCCCTTCCTACATGCCATCCCCACTTTCACGAGACCATGTGAGTATGTATGTGTGTGTATGTATGTATGTATGTATGTATGTATGTATGTGTATGCATACAAATGTGTGTGTGTGTGTCTGTGCATGTTTATATGTATGCATAGGGTGCTTTGAATGAATGATAACTATCGGAACCTTTCCTATGCCACGACCTTCCCTTGAGAGAGAAAGTTAGTGGCCTAGTAGGGTGTCTATTGTTTGTGGGCAGCAGCTGGCCACATGGAGGTTAAAACTCCAAAGTCTGCAGCCAACCGGTGCATGGAATATAACACTCATTCCTGAAGAAGGGGGCTGAGATCATCCAAAAATTTGAAGAACATCCTTCCGGCCAAGTGGCTACCCCGAGCTTCAATTTTAAGTCCGCCACCAACTAAATCTCTTTCCTTTCCAGACCAATGATTTCAATTACATATATATAATTCATGTCCATCCATTATGCAGTTCAGACCTTCCTTCCCCTTAAATTTTCTTTCTACAACCTAACTAGACTATCTATTGATTTCAGAATAAGTCGACTTAGCTGTCTCTTTCCTATCTAAATGTGTTACATATCTATTGTAATGCTTGAGGGAAAGGCATTGTTTCAGATTAATGGTCTTGGCCGTCAGAGGAAGTGGCTTGTTGACTTAGGATCAGTATGAAGGACTCGGGGCAAGGCACATGTGCGGGTGGCCTGTCGAAGATAAATTTGTTAAGGCAGGCATTTGTCTCTGATTAATGGGCTGGACCATCGGCGTGTTGACTTAGGATCAAGGGGCAGTTGGGCGGTGTGAAGAATTTTAGAACAGCGCACGTGTGGGGGGGTGAGGATACAAGTGCAAAGTAATTACGGGTCCTGTCTCGATGTGACATGACGGAGGGGCTAGCTATTTGCTAAGGAACTGCAGCTGCAGAATGTAAATCTCGGGTTAATGGAGAAACTGTCAACGAGCAGTTGCGATGTAGTTTTGGGGACAAAGGAAGAGAGAAGGGACGGTCATATATAAAGAGAAGATAAGATTTTGTTAGTTAGTTGGAGTTGGGTGTTGGTTGTGGAGGCGTACGGCGAGCACCGAGTATGGAGAAATTTGCAGCCTGCGAGAGAAATAGCAAAATTATTAAACGATAAACATTTTTGTATGCAGAAGTTCAATCTGTTGTAATATCAAAATTTGACCACTGTAATCGATGGTTGGAGACCAGGACACAGCATCCAGCATCGAGTAGTTTCACCACGAGCAAGTGGGATGTCCTTCACCGAGAATGGAGAATCGGCTATCGTCGAACCAATAATATGTGTTAGAGTCAGTGTGTAAATGTCCAGTCTATAAAGTGTGTGTGTAATGAACGAGCCAAATGTTCCTGAGTAATCGTAAGTTAAATTTATGGTATTAATATGTGTAAACGGAATTAAAAGATACAGTCAGATATCGTTCTCTTCTTTTGTGTTAATAAAATAAACTCTTTTAAATTTAGAATCAATCTGGTAATTCTAAGTTCGTTAATAAGTTTCATCGATGTCTAGACGATTAAATATTTCTGTTTAATTTAAAGATAAATGTTGGGTTCTTTGATTATTTAAGTGTTCTGTTCGTTATCAAACCCAGTAAAGACCCATGAGAGAAAGAGATGCTTTATAAATTATTAAAATGTATAATTGTAAATTCTGATGAATAAAATTTGTTTGTTTGATAAAATATATATTTTTTTATTATGACACCCGGTTGTTTATTACACTATGTATATGAATTTATGTAGAATCTACAGTGACTAACCTTGTAACGTGCATTTTTTGTAAATAGACAAGGGTTAAGTCCAATTAGTTTCATTGTCTTTGCTTGATCTAGGAAATAAACTAACATTAAGAACTTCTTCAAAGCCAATTTAATCATGTTTTCAGTGTATTCATTATGTTTTGGAAATCTCTTTTTTAGGTGTCTATCTTCAAAATAATTCTTCATGATGAATGATATTAGTCCAACTATATCAGAATTGGACTCTACAGGAATAGCTTTTCCATAAACTGTTTCCAGACCAATTCTCAACCACAAAGGGTTGTAGCATAAAAATAGTTCCAACAATTTGTGCTGCAAACCTAGAAAGTGATTACATGTTCTTTATTTCTGTTTATAACATTAGGACATGGTAACTTAATACTAGCACAATAAATTAACGACTCATGTAACAGACAATAACAGAAATTAATTTTGAACAATATAATTTAAAAATGATCAACTGTTGTGATCTGTGTCAATAATACTATATATATGATAATATTAATAAGAATATGACATTGTCAAAAATAATTGCGATATTGGTATGGAAAAGAAAGTCATAGGGAACCGAAGGTAGTTCTTAAATTTTTGGAGGATCTCAGCCACTAAACATCACCCTTAAGTGTTTTCCGCTCCCAAGCCCAAAAGATAATGAAATTATACAACAATATCTGTATAAATACTATCAGTATCTTTGACCACGAAAAATATTTATTTGACGCAAATGTCGGCAGGGTTTGCATGTTTCAAAATTTCCTCCCTCGTCCACCCACACTTCTAAGGGATACAAATAGTTGAATGTCATAATTTAACTACATAACCCTAGATTCAAAACTAATCTTGGATGTATTAGCTTTATTTTGATGTAACACCCCTCCACCTCAACCCTTAAGGATGCTTGCCCCCCCCCCCCCCCAAGCCTGAAAGGGTTGAAATTATATACAGATAACATCTAGAAGTATTATGACTTTCACTAACCCCGAAAAATATTTATTCCATGCAAATATCGGTCTCTAAAAATGTTTAAATATTTTGACCCCCTGACATCCGCTTAACCCCTACCATTCTCGCCTACTCCTGCGAATTGGCCAAATTGTCATAAATAAACTCGGCGACATCCATAAACACGATGTAACTCAAATCTCAGTTCTTTTTGTGTTATTTTCTTGTGACTGCCCTGCACAACCACCCCTAAGCATGCTCTCTTACCATTTGGATAGGGGTTGAAGTTATGCCCAAACAACATCAGTAGAAGTACTATCAATGTTATTAACCCTGACAAATAATTGTTCCATGCAAATTTAGTCCATTTGATGTGTTTCAAAATTGAAATGGCAAGTTAAATATCATACTTAAACTCAGCACAATCCATAACCCCGATTTAACTCGAGTTTCAGTTGATTTGTGTTTATTTTATGTAACATACCTCCAAAGCCACCCCTAAGTGTGTTCCTCTCCAATGCTGGAAAGGGTTTAATTCAAACACAAAGATCATCAGTAGAAATTTTATCGATATTATTGAACTCGATAGATATTTATAGACTCAAATATCCACTTTTTAACATGTTTGAAAATTTCCACCCCCACCCCTGGGGGTTAAACGGTCAATTGAATGTCATAACTAAACTCAGCAACATCCATAACGCTGGACTGATTGTATTCATGTTATTTTCTTGAAATGCCCGTCCACCCCCACCCAAAAAGTGCTCATTTTCCATGCTATAAGGGGTTGAAATTGTACTCGGATAACATTGGTAGAAACACTATCAATCTCTTTTACCCATAAAAAATTTATCTGACTCAAATATCAGTTGCTTTAGAATGTTTGAATATTTCCTCCCTCGCTCCTGGGGATTGTAGACGTGTCACCCCAACAGTGTTAGATTCCTGGTTGCAAAGAACACGTGTACGGAATTTGGTGAAATTTGCTCCACATATGTAGATTTGAATGTGGAACATTCACTCATTTTTATTTAATAGATTGGATTAAAGATATACTGGTTTCAATCTGTTTTATGAGAGGAGTGGATTGAGATTTGTTAATATATGTGGTAGGTAAACTAAAGTTGTGTCCAAGACACAATGTCAATAACTTTTTAAGTAATAAAATGTTTACAGAGATTTTTGAACCAGTTTTTTTTTGTAATTGTTGTGTGCAGAGTAATTGGGAAAAGTTGTTAAATAGAAAATCAAAATTCTAAATATTATCTGCCCTAAGGCAAAACTGGTATCTGATTAAATGAGATTGGTGAAAGAAAAACTTATAAATGTTGTTAAGCATCATACTAGTTGTAACTTCACATGGAAAAATAAGTCGTTTACTTAATGAATAAATTTGTAAAAGAGCTCTTGAATTTCTAAATTTAAACTACATGTGAAAATATAATTTTGTTATTGTATTTCTAGACATTTTGATCAATGGTTGTGATCCCTGTCAAAAGTATTCGAATAAATTTTTCAAATTATACTGTTCAAAATTAATTTTTTTAAATATGTTATATGGGTTCATAATTCTTGCATTATGTAAAATTAAGATAAAATTTGGAAGAAATATATCAATGATAATATGATTCAAATTAGAAGTAAGCCTAAAATTAATCCCACTGAAAATTTGTTCATGTGTGAAAATGGCTCAACCAAATTTATTCTGAACTGTGTCTTATAATTCAGCATGATCTGACTCTTCATAAAAAATAGAATTAAATTTGGCCAAAAATTGTCAGAATAAATTTATTCAATTAATGCATTAAGTTACATTTCAAAAATTTGTTTACAATAATTCAGTGCAAAAAACACCACTTTTCATCCATTTGCTTGTAATCTCTTCATGTCTTTAATATTCATATAATGTATAATAATTTTTAAAAAAATTCTTACCAATATCTTGGAAGAAATTTCTATCTTCTCTCAAGGTGATCAACTGTTTATCAATATGTGTAACTAGTCTACAGAATATGTTAGCATGAGACTCAGTTTGGAACAAAGCTCTAGCAGCCTTGCGTAGTGTAGACAGGCGATTATTTGTAAGGTAGGCAAGAGATGCCTGTTCACGACTTGTAGCCAAGTTAATATTATTTTGTTTACGTACTTGCTGCCAAAGTTCCACAACATCAACTGCAAACAAGAAAAATATAAATTAATTTAGAGGTGTACAGAATGTGCAGCTCAAACATACAATGTGGCAGAAGGAATTTCACTATGGGTTTTATTATGCTGATATAGAGTAAGAAAAACACAAACAACCATATCCATGTCAGGATTCAAATCCATGGCATCTCTACACCATAGCTACAGGGGTGAGGGGACAAAGAGGTGAAAGGTAGTTTATTGTCGAATGTGGATATATGTAGTCACCATTCAACTTGCCGGTAATGTTGTATGTCAACCCCTAGGAGTGGTGTTGGAAGAGCATTAATAAAGGTAGCATGCACATTCTTAAAGATGTGCATAGACTACCAGTATCTTTTAAGTTAGCAGAAGTATTTTTAACACTCACAAAGTACAAGATCAAATTTTGGCTCTTTTAGTGTACCAAGCAAACTACCAAAAGTATTTTGAGTATCTTGGGCTACTGGTATTATTTTAGTCTTAAGATACCAGGACCATCTCAGTGCACTTAGAATACTGTACTCTTTTAAGGTACCAGAAGTACTGTTTACTCTATTATTATACCACGAGTATTATTGACTCTCTTGAGACAGGGAATTATTTTAGTCTCTCTTTATGGTACTTGATGATTTTGGTCTCTCAAAATATTCTGGAAGAATATTTTACTCTCTTAGGCCCAATCCACACTAGTAACTTTTTAATCAAGGCAATTAAAAGTTAAGTTGCTTGCAGAGTGTCAAGCACACACAAGCAACTAACTAGTTGCTTTCAATCAGTTATAAAATGGATTTCGTGGAGACTGTAATTGTTTGTGCCTTCCTTGGTATTAAGATGTCAGAGGGAGGACCAAAAATTGTGGGTCCATCCATTAATTAATAATAGACTTTTGATGGTCAATTTTACAAATTAATTGCTAATTTAAGAAACTATGAATATAATTTTTAAAATTATTTAGCCATGAGCATGTCTAGTTTTGATAAACTGTTGGAATTGGTCAGGTCTAATATGTCTTATCAAGATGCCGTTTTATGGAGATTGGTGGGAACTTTAAGGTACGTAAACATTTCGTTTGATTTAGAAATTGTTATCGGCTTTCCACTCAGGTTTATCTTGGTAGACAGCGACATTTTGATGTATAACTCTTCCATCTTCTTCAGCCTGGAAGAAGATGTAAGAGCTATCCATCAAAATATTGCTGTCTACTGAGATAACCCAGCTGGAAACTACATACGGCGGATACTTCATAGAGCAATTGATATGTCACTTGATTTAAGTGAATCCATCATAAAAGTATGTTGCATTCTGCACAAATACATTAGAAAAAATGACAGGATACAGTTTCAAGATACAATTTATGAATATCAACTGGAAACCACTAATTCAGTTGTAATAAGGAGAATCGCTACAAGGATACAATTTGAGATTATTTCATTTCACCTTCTGAATCTGTTCCTTTGCAATACCATAAAATTTTGTGAAATACATGTTTATGTACTTATATTCCATTTAAAATACCTACTTAGCTAAAGTTTATTTTCTAAATATTTAATTTTTGTATACTAAACTTTTTTCAATAATGTTAAAATATATTTTTAAAATGTACATTTTTCACATTAATCAATAGCCTCCTGTCTGTTCCAATAAACTTTGGCATAATTCCTTTTTTTAAATTTAAATATTCTTTAAGCTTAATGTTATATAATGCTAGACGTTTTTTTACTTCCTCAATAAACAGATACATATTAAAAGCCATGTTGATCACTCTAATTCCAAATGAAAACTAGACTACAGAGAAAAAATGAAACTGTCTGGCTGTAACCAGCAATTATTTAATCACCAGTTTGCAGTGCCATGTCCATACTTGTATGATCCATTCTCATAGGCAAATTTTGACTTACCCACAAAATAAAACATTTTGGACATTTTTAGTTGCCTCAAGTATTTATTTGGCAGTGTGTGGTCTGTTATCATCAACTGTTTTTTATTTTAGAAATTAAAAAGTTGTCAGTGTGTAGGGGCCCTTAAGGTACCAGGAGTATTTTTGATAATTTGTTTATAAGGAATATTTTTGATAATTTGTTTATAAGGAATATTTTTGATAATTTGTTTATAAGGAGTATTTTTGATAATTTGTTTATAAGGAATATTTTTGATAATTTGTTTATAAGGAATATTTTTAATCTCTTGGGGTACAGAGCTTTTTAGGATCTATTAATGTACCAAGAGAATTTTTTACTTTACTTTTTTTCTGAGAATTTTTTTTACTTTTTTAAGGTCTTACTGTACTGAGAATATTATATAACTCTGTTAGATGCGGGGAGTGTTTTAGGTGCCTTCAGTGTGCAGAGAGTATATTCTCTTAGGTATTTTTACTGACTCAAGATGTTAAGCTACAGGTTATGATGAAATTAACATTCAGTCATCAGCGATTGAATACAGGGTACGAAATGTAAATGTTCAAAAATGGGATGCTGGTTAAATCGTGTTGACCAAGAGTTTAATACTGATTTAAATACTTTTCTAAGCTTATATAAATACATACCCAAGAAATGCTTCTGGTAAATGAGATCTTAACAAATTAGTAATACTGATTAATAATCACTGCTTTATTTTGCACTAGAAAAACATTAAACGCATTCTATTCTAAATATTGATGTTAATAGACATACCTTGAAGGCTCTCTTCATCTGTTGCAAGCTCTACTGGAGGAGAGAGTAATGTATTCAACCATTTTATTAAATCTTTTTCCTGTAACTCAATCCACTCCAAATCACAATCCACTCCACTCTGGATAAATGGATTTGAATGTAAACCAGGCTTCATGAGGTTTTGTATGAACTTATCAGGGTCATACAATTGAATAGACCGAGATATTTTTTTCTGCACATTTAGCCTCAACTTTGAAATACTTGAAGAGGGAGAGCTATCCTTAACAGCTAAGAAAATAGAATTACAATTTAAACATATATTAAACCTACATAAAAGAAAATTGAGAAGTATTTGTCCATACTTACATGATTTTTTATTTATACTTTTGGGCATCCCTTGTACTTCTCTGTTGACAGATTTTTTTGGATTGAATTTTGGAGATCTCTTCTTTGTACATGCTAATAGCAAAACAATTTTTTGTAAAATATTCTCATATGCACATATATATTACTTTCAACTGAATGATAACTTATTAACTATTTCAGACAAAGATACCCAACTAAGTATTTAACAATATAAAATCAATTTTTTTAATCAGGACCAGCATTTCCAAGAAAATTATGCAATTTTGACAACAATAGAGAAAAATGGCAATAAATACATCAGATTTATACATTAATATGTTCAAAACATTTTTTATACTTGAGTTTTGAAATTACAACTAAGTTATAGAAAGAAACTTTTCAAAAGTATATTTCAATTTTGATAAACAAGAAACTAGTAATATACAATTATTGTACTTTATACATAACAATAGCAGAAAATATGTGAAACATGAAGTGAGGAATTCAGCAATACCCCAATAGTACATATCAAGAGTTGTGATCTACACTGTCATAAAATTATTTGCACACACTCTACAAATGCATGTGACACATTTGAAGATCAATTACAATCCACTTATTTTGTTAAAAAGCATGTGATGCTATCCCATAATATGAAAAGCTCTTTACTTTGATTTGCTTTCACATGCTAGCAGAATAATAAAAAAGATGTTTAGAATACTAAATAACTAGTGAAAATAAACACTGCAATAAAACTTACATATTTTGATTAGCAAATACAATTTCACAGGTGAAATTAATAGATAAATAGATTATGAAATAAAATGCATTAAAAAGGCACAAACCTTTTAACCGTGTTTGGGTGCCCAAACACAATTTTGGTGAAGACTTCCAAGTTTTTCTTTTCGGTGGTGAAAATTGCAAAACTCTAATGCCATTACATACAGGGGAATTAAATGTGTCACTTGCTACTTCCACTTTAATCTGTGATTTATTGGCATCAGCTGATCTGTTACAGAAGTCTGAGCTTGCAAACTCCTTGTGTGATAGCCATTCGTTATGACTTTTTTTTGTCACAGTTCTCTCTCCATTTGAAACAGGCATTTTCTTAGGTGAATCTATTAAAATATCATGATTGCCAACTTTCTCCCAATGGTTCAACTCTTCAGTAAATGTGAACTTGTTCATATTTGCATTCATTAATATTTGACCAGCCATTTCATCAAATTTTGGCGACAGTTTTATATTATTTCCATAATTTATTTCAGTGAAATTTGCACAAGATTCTATATGTTTAGGGGTCAAGCAATTAAAACTAAATTCATATGCATTTTCTCGTTTATATAACTTATCTTCTAATGGGGAATCTCCTAAGACAAATGTATTCAAAAAGTTTCCTCCAGTACAATTTTCAAAATTAATGTCAGGAAGATATTTGGCAGACTCAGGACTCGCTAACCATTTGGGTGTTGAGATGCAAGGTTCATCAGTTTTATCTTCTGAAACAAAACTGAAGACTTTGTTGGTAGTTGAAATCATTTTACTTTCCATACAAGCTGGGGACTGTTCTAGTCTCAAGAAATCAAATCTTTCATCAAAATCAGAAAAAACTTTACTTCTAATTTCCTTCACTGGTGGAAAATTTAATTCTTCAATATTTGGAAAGTTTTTAGATTCTTCTAAACTATCAGAGAATTTATCAGATTCAGAAGACAAATTTCTGTCACCTTTAACAAGTTTTTCATTCAAATTTAAAAAATTAGGATTAGCTTCCACTTTCTTGAAACAACTATATTCTTCGTCAATATGCTTTTGTAGATAAAAACTGCCTCCTGTCTTCTCTGATAAATTCCAATTTTTTATACAGCTGGCTTTCATGTCATTAGGCTCTGAGCTTAATTCAAAATTATCATTACAGATACTAGTGATTGAAGACACATTTTCAAAATTAAATTTTTTTTGGTCATAGATATCATCAATATTACTTATCTTTGAGCTGGCTATACTTTGGAAATGCTTCTCTTTTTCTAACATCACATTTTCTTTATTCCAACTTGACTTATTTTTACTTAATACCATAGTTGTTCTGCGATTTGTAGAACTGTTATAAACACTTGAAAAAGATTCAGGAGCATTTTCTACTAACATATGAGAGTTACTATTAAAGCCTGTTGCCATTAGTTTAGTATTTTCTAACGAGTTTCCAAAGAGATTTATGCCATTTGCACATTTATTTTTATCATTGAAGTACTGTGCCTGACCAACAATTAATTTGGGACGTTTGATGCACTTTCTGGGAAGAACCTGAAAATGAACAAGTTGAATTAAAATAGAAACTAATATTTTGTGTTTTGAAAATCCAATTTATTTTTCTAATAACAACAAGGAATGTTATTCCCCAATATGAAAAGCCTCTATGCCTTGAGCTGGTGAAAGCTTCCTCTCTATTCTTGAATTACTTTTATTTGCTCTTACATGTTAACAATATAATATTACTAAATGTATAATATACTAAAAATATAATAAAGTGTTAGCAATTGCTAATACTTAAAACATTTATAGAACAGCTATAATCCACATAAGGAAGTACAGTAGCCTGCTATTTCAAATATCATTGACAACACAATACACTAACAATAGTTTGATATTTAAATCCATGCAGAGTGATTTCCATAGAATCAGACTTTTACTTCCCAAATAATACTGCCATTATGATGAAAAATTAAAGCTAATACGAATTAAAGCCTAGCTTAATGTTTAACTAAAAACTAAAAGGTCTTGGAAAACCCCAATTAAAAAACAAATCCAAACAATCCTTTGATTGGCAAAATACTAAGATTTGAGAAGTTGACACCAGGTAATATTATAGAATTATATCAGAAAATTTATATTAAATCCAACATCACTGCAATTTATGTACAAACCAATACAATGAAACTCAACAATAGCTATGATCCCTTATTGTTAAACTAACATTTTTGTTTTTATAGTAGTATCTTTGATTTTAAGATTATCAGCAGGTTTGCACCGTATGTTCTTAAAACTATTACGATTTTTCACACTTGATGAAAGAAAAAAATATTGAAGAAATGTTGTTTGATATTCATTTTATCACCTAATTTTTTGTTTATGGGATACTTCATTATCGATTTGATTTACAATACATATATCGTGACTGGATACTTTGGTCTCGCCTAACGGCAGCATGGATGAAGACTCTTAATGGAAAATGCTATTAAACTTCATGTCAGGAAGTGTTCAGGAGCATTATAGGTCACATATAGTTGAATATGAGTTATGGAATACAATAACTGCTAAAATTCAGTAATAATAAAGACTGATACTTGTACAAAAACATAGAAAGTTTTTAAAAAAATCTGTTTTATATCTTTCACCATGAGGGCAATCAAAATTAGGAGTGAAATTTTCACAGAAATGAAGCATACAATTAAGCAAATGAAGACTAGTTGTACAAACACATAAATATAGTCTAACTTTGGTACTGCTCAGAAAGTTTCTCAATTCTGGAATCATAGTTGATGCAATAGTTACATGGTATAACAATGAGCCTTTAGAAAGGGTATCTCAAGAACTGGCCATTAATATCAATGACTAATTCATCAAATAATGACCACCCGCAAAGGAAGATAGTCCTATAATTACATTACTCAGCAGAGAATTATATAGTGGCAGAAATGAACATTGCAAGGACAAACCCTGAAATTGACTGGTATTTAATGGGAAGTCTCAAATCATTTTGAGGCAAAATGATAATATTTTCATGGACGATTTACAAACAGAATAGTTTATCTGTGTTCCAAATTAAATAAATTGTTAATCGATAACCTTTTAGGAGAGGCAGAGAGGACATTTGGGGATGCCTTTTCCTCTCTCCGATTTTGAACTAAGGTTCCCACAAGCCTCGGCCTATTTTGAGAGGTGTATGTTTGAGGACTTCAGACCTTAGGCATATGGCAAGAGTTGTTTTCTGTTCCCATTGCTACAGTTAGCCAGCTGCCATCTAAACTGGTCGAAACACGGAGAAGAAAACGCAAACCAACCTCCCGCCATCAGGAGGGCGTGGGACAAGTACTAACGCCCAACCTACCTGATGCAGGTTTTCTACCATTTGTCCAGCATCACTTAGGCGAATTCTGGGTAGAATCCTTAAATATAACAATTAACATGAACTAGAGGAAACAAAAATAACAATTAGGGGAAGAAGTAAGCATCAAGGCTAGTGATATACGCCATCGACCACTTGTGGGCCCCTGTCCATAATCTGTGTCACAAGCCTAAAAGATTCAGAATGTTGTTTTTAGCATACTTCCTATTTAAAATAGGTTATAGGAGCACTAAAAATTGGTAAACTCAGAGTTTAATTATCAGATTTGAAATACAAATAAATCAAACTATACCAAGTAAAGATTATAGACACTCTTTTCAAAAGTATAAAATAGTAATTTTAACACTACCAAGCACTATATTAAATTTCATGAAGTGTAATATATTTTTAAATGAAAAGTGAATATTATGAATTACCTTGAACTGTGCAAATTAAATATATTCCTTTACATGACCAAATGTGAATGGTAATATATATTTTTTTAAATGTACATTTTCTGACATGTGGTGCATATTATTCCTTTATAAATTTAATCACTAAAGCATTCAGTGTTACCAGAAAAATTTCTGAAAACATACTGCCACTAATTCTTTGAACTGTTACCTGTACGGAAATTTTGTTGTCTAATTTACTGTGTTCAGTACTACAATAAAATAAATCAATACCTGTTATTGTAGAGCTAGAGCTAAGTCAAAGCAACTGCATGAAATTGTAATCATAAAACCATGTAACTACAACATCAAAAGCATGGAAAAATGGACCCTACTAAAGTTAAATGCAAAATATTGATATGAACAATAATTCATTCCTACAAGAATCGAAGCAAAAAGGTAGACAAAAATTATTTAACACATTCCCTGGTAGACATCCTTAAAATGTTTAAAGTTAAAAAAAATAAGGAGAAATTTCAGTTCAAGTGGCCTTGTTTTCTCTTCTATTCCAAACAATTAAATAAACAATTGAGGCGATTATTGCCAGAGTGGGCAACCTATTTGAAATAATGGGGTTTTTAGTTTTTGCTTCACATTTGTCATCCTCTATCCCAAAAGTCTATGGTTTGGCATTCATTAATGTTGAGTAAACTACATTCAGACTACTCTGGCATGGAAAAGAGACTTCCCTAAACCCGAGTTATATAATTTTAGATGAAAATGTGGGATAGTCCACTCTGGCATCAACAGACTCAATTCTTCCCATATGCTTAAACTTTAAATGAAATTAAACAATTGACTTCACAATATCTACCCAATCTAACAAACTAATTAAAATCTTATTCTTTGAGCTTTACAGAAATTAGTAAAGGTAACCTAGTGAATTCTGTAATGTTTACTTTCGGATCCTTTGAACTGCAGATGATCACCAAGTCAAATTTCAATATTGTGTTTGTTTCCACTTTGACTACATGACGCCAAGAACCACTTTCCAGAGGAGTCCAGCTGATCTCAAGTTCAGTTCTTCCTGACGCAGGAACAGTGAACTCCAATGAACTAAATGTAATTTGTGGAGGACATTTTGTCAGTTTAACCTGAAAGTAAACAAAATAATTTCAATGCTTTTAAGAGAAGTATCAAAGTTTTAATTACTCTTTTGAGGAAGTTAACTTTTGCAAAAAAAATAGCCTTAAATTGTACAGTCATGCCATCTTTTACAAAAACTCTAATGGAAATAAGGCATATGCAAAAATTGGTACATTACAGTTTTAATTATATTATACAGGGTATCCTTTTAAAACCTCCCACATTTTAAAGACCCAGAAAAAAACTACAGTAGATATGATAAAGAAATTGCCCCATATGTTACAGCAACTCAAAGAATTTATTTAATAATTATCAGTAAACCTCTACATGTGAACCATTCCTAGCGTGAAGAATAGTGTTTCTGTGTTCAACTTCTTGCCATAAATCCCCACCACGGAGTGGAGACAGCGACAATTTTGAAAATATAAATTATAAACATGAATATGACATTTAGAGTAAAATTACCGTAAAATAGAATATGAAGCAACAAGTTTATATATATATTCTTCAAAGCAGTGTGCATGAGCAAAAACTGAACTACCTCTTTGTTGGGGTGATACAGTATTTATTCAATAATGGAATTATCTAGTCAGATCATTCTATAAAGTAAACTAAAAAACTAAATAAATTGAAATTTTAGTCATAGCTGGGATTTAAACCAGGGTCAGAAACTTAGCACTACTCCTGCTGACAAGATGAGGTAATATTAAGAGCATGAATATTTTCCTGCTATTGAATAAATAGCTCATTCTAACAAATATGTATCCACGGTAAATCTAAAATGCCATTTAGTCTTGTAATGAATGGAACATTTAGGTATTGTGAAATGTGCACTGTATTGAGTCCATATTGATGATAATATACATGAATCCAAAGTAACATGTGAAATAAAAGTGTGCACTAAATAGGTGATAAAACAGGTAGGTGTTAAAACCTAATCAACCTAGCTAATATCCAACTGGTGTTTGCAGATTTAAGAATATGTGAATATTAATGCTGCATTGGGGATATTAGGAAGTTTAAAAGTAACAATTGTTAAAATATGTTCATTCAATTTCTTCCTAGAACTAATGGTACAGTTCAATCAAGTAGATCATCAAAAAAATTTGAAGTGTGTAAACATTGCTTTGTTTGTATCATTCACGTTTGCTTAAGAGCACAATGACATCACTCCTACTTTTTTTATATAATTACAAATAGTTATTTTACAAATGTACTTGAAAAGGGTCAGAGATTAGTTGTGTCAAGTCCCTATTTCCATACCATAAATATTATCCAAATTTGTGAAATAGTTGATATTTGTGTGGGAGCAAAATATTGCAGTCCCTGAAGTCCCCTACACACAAAAATGTATAGACATCTTAAGCTGACAATAAAAAGACTATATTAGGGATATGATGATAATGAACACATCTAAACATGTAAATAAAAGAAAATTAAATACCTCAATTGATGCCTGTGTTCCATTTGTCACACGAAGTGCCTTGACTTTTTTGCAACCAACTTTTACATTGTCAAAGTTAATTATTGGTCCCTTTTGGAATGGTGCTATGATAAAACAGTAGTTATCTTCTTCAATTGAGTTCTTTTGCTTAGGAGATATCTTAACCTAAAATTAAATAAGTGGATGGAAATAAAATTGATATAAATAACAAATACAAAACCCAAGCAGATCCTGATAATATACATTCAATAGAACCAGAAAAAATTAATATATTTATTACTTGAAAATTGTTTAGATTCCATATTTGATGATAAAAACTAAGAATACATAAATGGAATGTACATACAACCCTTCAATCAAATAATAATATACATTTACTTAATATAAATTATTTAACTTTCCTGCAACTTCTAAAGGCAGAAAATATATTAATTATAGTTATAGTTCAAAATGCTGAAGTAGTATTTTACAGTTGGAGAGAAATAGCTAGTTATGCCAAAATATGACGTGGAGTGGTCCACTGTCCTGTAATTGTAAAAGGGGCGGGTCAGAACTCGCTTTGAGACGAACTTTCGTTATAGCAACTAGGTAGTGTAAAAACTATTCTGAAAACATTAACACAAGAAAATATATTGTGTTCGGTTAAGGATATGTTGTACATTAAATGTATCTGTACAAAAAGTTAAATGATAAGTACATGGTGTGACAGAAAGACGTTGCTGCTGTTTATATATCCTGTTCATAAGAATACAATGAATATTTTTAAGAATGATAAGTGTCATTGAAGTGAAAGGGGAGTTCCCAATCGACTGCAAAACTCCCTTGCTACTTTTCCTTTCTGCTGTGCACCTAACATGCCAAACTATATCCAACAACCTATATGTGAATATAAAATAAATTTGGTATCTTAAAATAATGTTTTGTACAAAAAGGAACACTGAATTAACCACTACATATACACCCCAACTTCCCAAGGGTGGTGTGTGTATGTGTGTATAAATATAAAAGCCTATGCTCGACCATAGAATTACGCACTTAGAGAAGCAAAGAGAAGGAAGGAAGAAGAAGGAAAGACTGAAAATATTCAACTAGGGTGAGGCATGAACCCATATATTTTGCTCATTATGCAGATGCCTTAACCATCTCGGAAACCAGGTCAAGTCCCAGACTAAGCGAATATAGACAGTCTTAAAGATTGAAGCCTTTCCCGGTGCAGTTGTTCAATATATTGTTCTCGGAGTTCAACCGGGTTTTGCACAATTGTAGAACACAACGTTTCGACGACTAAAAGCTCTGTCGTCATCTTCTAGGCGAAGTGTCAGAACCTTTTTTTTTTTTTTTTTTTAGGGCAACAGGCTACATGAGGGTTATCCACATTGGGCAACTCCCCTTTAATAGCATAGGAAGGGATTTGAAAGGGGGGATTCGGAAGGGTAGAGGAAGGTAGCCAAGGGTTACTAGGGCCCCCAGGCTATATTTTAAGGATCCTACCCGGCATTCGCCTAAAGAAATGCAGGGAAAACCCTAGGAAAACCTGCATCTGGTAGGTCGGGCATTAGGTACTTGTCCCACGCCCTTCCGATAGCGGGAGAGGAGTTTGCTGTGGGGACGCAGCATTCCCTTCTCCGTGCCACGACCAGTTTAGGAGGCAGCTGGCCGACTATTCCAATGGGAATAGCGAACAACTCTTACCGTATGCCCAAGGTCTGCGACCCCGGAACATACACCTCTCAAAAGAGGCCGAGGTGCCTCGGCTTGTGGGAACCTTAGTTCAAAAAAACGGAGAGGAAAAGGCATACCCAAAGGTAGCCCCTTCGTATCTCTCCTACAAGGTTCTAACTGCGAGAGTGGCCGGCCTTTTGACTGATGCTGACATGGCGGAGGCGGACTGTTGACTGAGCGCGGATTGGCTCTCACAGCGTGATGATTCAGTGGAGGATATATATAATATGCAATAGAATAATTCCGACACTTCGCCTAGAAGATGACGACAGAGCTTTTAGTCGTCGAAACGTTGCGTTCTACAATTATGCAAAACCCGGTTGAACTCCGAGAACAGTCTTATTGGGTTTTTCTAAGAGTAGAGGAGGAATGGATAGAAAAGATGTAGTGAAGCATTAGGAGCATCCACTAAGGAATTATTACAGTGTAAGGAACTTTAATTTGGTGATAAAGTCACATAGTATCATTGATATGTGTGTATGTGCGTGCCCGGCCAACTTTCCCAAGGACTGTTCCCTTAACATGGTGGGTAGGTTTGCATGCCCCAATGGCCCAGAGATCTATGCTTGTGGGAGCATAGACTCCTGGTAGGGCCACCCAAGCCGCAGGTGAAAGGATAGGGGCCAGACAAAGAACAGTCCACCACCCTGTCTACTGCAGACATAAATTAGGAGGCTGGGAAGGTCACACATTCAACCACTCTGCATGGGCTAATCACCCATGTAGAGGTATAAATGATTCAGAGTCACAATAGTAGCCTCGAACTAGATAGATCCACATGATGACATTTACAATTGAAACAGAATATGAGATGTGGTACATGGAATATAAAGACACTCGTTGGTAAAGAAGTAGAATTTATTGAAGAAATTAATAGCCACAAGCTGGAAGTATTGGGACTCAGTGAAGTGAAGAAGAAGGTAGCAGAATAATGAGTTTGCAAGAGGGATACACTCTGCAGTATTCTGGAGTTGGAATGGACACATGGGCAAAAGAAGGTGTAGCTGTAGTCACCAATGAGCAAAATGAAATGAAAGTGAGTGGATAAGAACCTGTTTATTCAAGATTAATTGTTATTAACATTAACGTCTGATAAAAGTATATGCACCAACTGAAGACTCCAATGCTCTCAATAAAGAGGAAAACTATACCCAACTTCAAGGGACCATGGATAAGGAGGTCATAAATGGGCGCCACATATTGATAGGAGACTTTAATGGCAGAACAGGTCAGGATAAGCTCATTGAAGCATGGGCAATCACAGTGGAGAGGATACACTGAATGAAAATGGTAGGCACCTAATAGAATTTTGCATTGAAACTCAATTGTTACTGGGAAATTCCTTCTTTCCTCATTAATTAGGACCCAAAATAACTTACTTCGCAGAATGTAAGAATGTGAGGAGTATTATAGATTACTTTATGTATCCTCAAAATATATGTAATAGCATCATGGATGTTCTACAAGGAGCAGAACTTGTAACAGATAATAGTCACTAAAACCAAAAGATTTGAGGTGATCAGACTGAAGGAACTTCTTGAAGAAGATAAAATAACTCAGTATGCAGAACTGATGAAGGAGAGGATGCAAGCAAGAAGAATATACAAAGAACAAATCAATGATATGTGGAATGGTCTGAAATCTGTGATACTAAAATCAACAGAAGTGTGTAGCAAAGCCGTAGTAGACACAATTAAGAAAAGGAAAATAACAAGTTAGTGGAATGAAGAAGGTGAAAAGATAAGAAAGTTGTATGGAATAGGTACATAGAATCTCAAACAGAAGAAAACAGAAGAGAATATATAGCAAAAAGGAATTAAGTAAAACAAGTTGTGAAGGAAGTTAAAAGGAAATCTTGGGAATATGGGAACATTGTTGAAAGCAAAGCAAGAAAGAGCAACAAAAGAGATTTATGGAAAACTGTGAAGGCTATTAGAGGGAAATATGGAAAACAGATAAGGACAATCACGGATGGAGGAAACCTTATATCGGAGAAAGAGGCAGTACTTCAAATGTGGAGAAGACACTACGAGGAAAAATTCCAGAAAACTGAGGCAGAGCAAGTAGAACGGATTATCTTTGGACACACAAAGTAATTAACCCAGAAATTGAAGGGAATATAGAAGAAGTGTAAATTATAATGACAATTGACCAAATTAAGACCAGGAAAGCAGCAGGCCCCGACGGAATAACCGCAGAATTAATTAAGTATGGTGGTGCAGAGATGGGGAAGCAACTTACTAAGCTGTTCCAGAGTGTGGGAAGAGTATAAAAAAACAGAGTAATGGAAGAAAGACCTATTAACACTACTCCCAAGAAGGGGAGAAGTTATGACTAATAATTACCGAGCCATCTGCTTATCATCCACAGTGTACAAGATCTACACTCATGTATTGGAGGTATGTAGGTGGTGGAAAAGGACATGGAGGAGGAGCAAGCAGCTTTCAGGCCACGATGGCAGACACAACACCATATTTATACAATACAAACAATGGAAAAGAGCATTGCCAAGAACCATATCTATACCTGGCATTTTTCAATCTGAAGGTGTCATATGACTCGATACAAAGGCGGCATTGACAACAAAGAAGGTACCAGTGAGACGAGTGAATGCTGTAAAAAGTATATACAACATCTTTATGGATGAAATAACTAAAATATGTAAGAGGCAAACCCACAGGACCAAGTTAGGCATGTATATTTACAAGTATTGCTCTATGCAGGTGATATAATCTTAATAGCAGATATACCAGAAAGACTTCGGAAGGCAGCAGAGGAATGGTATGAAGAATTAACAAAAAAAGGAATGGAAGGGAATACAGATAAAGGTAAAGTAATGTGGGTCTCAAAAAATTGGACAGACAGGAACAAGAACTTAACATAGTCTGTGATGGAAGAACATTGGAGAAAGTAGACAGCTGTGAATATATCGGTACTATACGAAGCAGCGACAGGAAAATAGAACAAGCAGTACTAAAGAGAACTAAAACAGCAGTTACAGCTTCATTCCAAATGAGTAACACAATAGTGGGGAAGGCAGAAATAAGCCTCAAAACTAAAATGCAGTTGTATAGTACAATTACTGCCCCAATCACCCTGTGTGTGACAGAAAGTTTAGCACTACAAGATAAACATTTGAGTAAGATTACTGCTACTGAGACGAAGTTCATAAGACGCACATTAGGAAAGACTAGAAGGGATAGAATTTGAAGTGAGACTCCAAGAAGAGGGTAGACAAAATAAGTCAATATGTATGATGATAGAGGAATGACTGTTGAAGTGGTATGGGCATGTTAGATGGATGGATCAAGACAGGAAAGTGAAGCAGGTCCATGAAATTTGAGTAGAAGGAAGAAGAAGGCCCCATGCAGTTCAGACCGTCAAAAATTTGAAATATTCTCACTCCTCAATCTGACTGGACCAACTGTTGATTTCATAGGTAAGTCGACTTCACTGTCTCCCTTTTGTATCTTAATGTGTTATTTAATTTGATATATATATATATATATATATATATATATATATATATAATCAAATGTGAATTGATCACTTATAGTAAAAATTGTATCCATAATGGATGCTCCAAACTCTTCACTCCTTCTGCTCTATTCATTCCACCCTCTACACCTAATAAGGCTGGCTATATTTGCTCGCTAGAGCTGACAACCAGCACAGTAATTCTGTTGGTAGAGTATTTGCATACAAACCAAAAATATCTGGGTTTGATTCCTACAGCCAAATATGTTCAGATTTTCATTCTACCTTTCCTGTCTACACATTGAACATATGCTTTCCTTCAAGTGTATTATATATACATACCATTAAGATCTCATCTTTTTCCCTTTTTTGCAATTATTGTTCACTTGACAAAGTCTCAAATTAGGAATGAAACAGTGTTACATTGTTAATTAATAAACCTTTTCCGACAGTTTGGCCACTATTTATACCAGACCATCCTTCATTTTAGTTCTTTAATGAAAGAATCCTTTACTCAATGTTGAAGTTGACTTTGGCCATCATCTACAAATCTCTGTATTCCCTGCACGGAAGCCACCACATTTCACTCTTTCCTTTTAATATAAATTGTTTGCAATTGACAATGTCAATACTTGCTCATGTTTATAAACATATGAGTAGAAATGGATAAATTGACATAAGTGTATATAGTTGTAGATGAATGGGATGGCCTATCTTAGTGTTGAAATATGGCTTCTAAGAATTTAGTAGTAGGAGATAAAGTGTTAGCCCTCTTCTGTACCAGCAACTTAGTAGATAGACTACAACTGCATCCTGACTTCTCACTAGCCCAGGCTTATGCTAAGATTGTAAGAGATGTTGCAGTACCAAAAATGAAGTTCAAACTATAAAAACTGATTGTTACAGGTTGTATAGTAATAGGATTTCAATGAATATTAGGGCATATTGGAAGGGAATTTTACTAATATAGAATTTAGAATCTCAGAACTATGCTTTTAGGGGAGTTTGAAGCAATGGCCAAATTTATTGGAATTTTTGCTATGTATGGTTAGCTGTTGATTTGGGTTGTTGGACATAATGTGTGAACATGTTTAGGGCATTTTTCTTTGGCATTGGAGACTAAGCTGGTGCAACTATCCAGACTTTTTGAGGAGCATGATATGTGAAGCCAAGCAAGAGTAAGGATGTACAAGAGGGACTGTTTGATGTGATCAGACATCTGGTTATAAAATGAAGGTATTGTCATCGGTCCTAATAATTAAAGTATGCCCTGAATTAAGAGGTGTTCACATGAAGAAAGATGATGGTAGTGTGGGAGGGATTCCAAGTTTAAGTGATTGTTTATTGTGAATATAACAAATTTCTCAAACAAACATCTCCAAACGAACATGAGTATTCTATGGCACAAACTCATTAATTGAAAAATGTAATGTAAGAATAAACTTTATATTAAATATGATGTTCTGTTAATTAATGCTACTAAATTTCATGACATCACAGTTTACTGTGTTCCTTTTGTTTGATCCATCTTATAATGGGTAGGTTCCACTTACATGTTAATTTCCCATTCTACCAGGCTATATTTGGATTAAGAGATCCCAAACTCAGGCCTCCGAAAATTCAAAATACCTAAAAATACCGTAAACTTTTAAAGTATACTTCTTGATAATACACTTTTCAACATTTCGACATAAAGATGACAGAAAAATGCCATTGATCTGTTAAAAGCAGATTTATATGTGTCTTATATGAAATTTAAGACCTAAAGTGGCATTTTGACAATTTCATTCTCACACCTACAAGGTCACAAAGTCAGATTTCATTCATAATAACAAACATGAATTAATAGCATTGTAAAAAAAAAAGCTTATTAAACAAAGATTTTAGAACTTTAATTTATTTTTTGGAGAACAAATAATAAGTCGTAGTATGTAATAGAATTTGTAAACCTACAAAATAATAAACGTCAATCCTGAAATCTAACTATTGCAGTATATTTAGTACAAGTCTTGTCTAAGGTGCTTTTTAAAAAAACGAAAAAAATTATAACATTACGTTACAACTGACATATTATTTTTAGAGTTTTTGTGTCTAGTACCCACTATTTGTAAACGTCAATACATTTTTAACCCCAAGATACATGTAAGCGAAATATATATATATATTCTTTTTCAAATATTCTAAGAGTACCGAAGGTGCACAGGCGTATACCGACATGAAAAAAAAAGAACTTTTAACAAAACAGCTTACCTCAAAGCAAGAAGACCAGATAGAATTCATATCTCATTAATTATTCAAATTTTAAAAAATGATACCGATTGACACAAACAATATGACAACTATTTGACAAGTCCCGCATTCAAATTGAACGTAGACCAATATTCAAATAACGGATTAAATTATTCAGCCAATCATGTACCAGGAAACAAAATACAAACGAATATCCAAAGCTAATATGATCCCCAAATTATTTGTGCATCTAATACAAAGACATAAACAATATCTCTTTGATCTAATATGTAATTAATACATTTCATAGACTTAATTTTAAAATTGTTTGATGATGGGTCAATGTCAATTCTTTTAATTGATTCTGATTCTTTGATTGATTTTAATGGTCGATACAATCTTGTTACAAGATCCACACCAGACAATTTTTGATACTGTAGTCAAAATGAATATATTAACAAAGCAAATAATTTTGAATTAAAACTTCTCGGGCATATATCCGACTGAAAAATTGTATCTGTGACGTTTCTAGCACAGAACGCTCCGTATTTTCTCTTAATAATTTATATCTGCGTAAAACATCGCTCAGAGTAACTGAGCTCTCTCGGTACATACTTGACAAATTCTGCTCTGGAAGCTTTTAATACACAATCATCAGCCTCCAAAAATACACACTTTCACTGACAAATACATTCTGTTCTAGCAACTCTCCTCTGGCAACTCTTTGCACACACTCTCTCTCTCTCCTCCAACTCTGCTCCGCTAAGTTCTACACGTCTATTTGTGCCTTTTCGTCAATGTCCTTTGTAGCAAGCATTAACGGTTCCGCTTTATCGCCAACAAAAGACATTCACAATTTTGTTTCTGGCTTCTGTTACGACTTCCATTATTCTCAAACCTTGATGTGTCGTAGAAAGACCTATCCAGACCGGAACGGTTCGTTTGGAATTAGTTGTTCTTTGTCAATACGTTCATTGAGTCTTTAAAAAAACTTTTTTCCAAACATATTTGACAGTGCGGTTAGGCGTAATATCGTTGTGTATTTTTGCGGAAGGCTTTCTTTTTAGGCTTTGTTATTGGTACTAAAGCTTTTTTCCAAATCTTTTGTAATTTCTTGTTTTCTGTTTGTGAACAATTGTGAAAAATGAGAAAAATATATACAACTTGAATAATCCTCGAGATGAAGATGTCTTCGTTTAGAAGAAGATAATTATGGCACAAATGTTGTACCAGACGACGATATTGAAGAATCGTAAGATGAATCGGAAATTGAAGGTATTTTAGGATCATGAAATTGACGAACTAGATTTAGAAAATACTGTGGGCCATGTATAAGGAAACCAAAAATAACGAAAAACACAATATTGTGAAAACAGAAAAGTTTTTCTGTTTACGTATACACAAAAAATAATATGCCAAGAATGCTTTGTCTAAAATTCATAAAACATCGAAACAGGCACTGATGAATGTATTTATTTCACCAGAAATGTAATTATTTAATTTTGATATTATGTATACAAATACTCTATATGAGCATTTCGTCAGCATTTTTACAGAAGTAGAATACATTAAAAAATCACTAAAAATGGATCATATAAAGAACTAACTGCATTTTGATTTAATTATATTTCAAGCACCCAAAAAGAGTGTTTGTGTGTTTGTAAGTTTGTTTGCTTGTTTGAATGAATGTTCCGCATACAAATTTACACCGGTGGAGCAAGTTTCACCAAATTTCGTACACGTGTACTTTGCGACTAGAAAAACATTGTCGGGGTGAGACAAGTATACCACTCACAGAAGCGGGGGTGCACGGGGTGGTCAAACATTCTAAAACGGCCGATATTACAGTCGGATAAATATTTTTAAGGGTCAAAGAGATTAATAGTGTGTCTTCCAATGTTGTCTGAGTATAATTTCAACCTCTTAAAGCATGTGAAAGGGGCACCCTTAGGTGGGGGTGGACGGGCGTTACAAGAAAATAACGAGAAACACCCGAGATTCGAGTCATATCGTGTTTGTGGATGTCGCTGAGTTTATTATCCGAACAACGTTGGGTGGAAGGAGCTGGGTGTGGGTAGACATTTTCAAACATGTTAAGCGGCCGATATTTACGTCGAATAAATATATTTTAGGATCAATGAGATTCATAAAATTTCTTTACGTGTTCTCCGTGTATAAAATCAACCCGTTTCGGGATTGCGAAGGGAGAACCCTTAAGGGTGGGGGTAAAGTGGCATTACATAAAAATAACGCAAAAACAACCGATATTGGAGTCGAATCCGGGGTTTTGGATGTCGCATAGTGTCATTATGTTAATAAACTTTTTGTTATACGCTCAGTATAGGGGTGGAAATTTTCTAACATGTTAAAACGGCCGAAATAATCGTCGAAAGAGACTTCTTCGGGTTCAATGACTTCAACCCAGTAAAGTGGACATGCATTGTCTTTCATTGGCCAGACGAAATTTATCATCTGATCAATTTCTCAATCGCTTTAGCATATTCTCCTGCGTTTCTCTATTGTCATGACATGGGAGGAGCTAGAAAATGACGCCAATTCTGGGATATTCCAAAACTCTAGTGCAGGTTAAAAATAGCATTTAGATAATGGATTCCTCCGGTTTTTGGCGGCGTCCGCTTTGATTAATTTTTCGGTTTGGTTGGGCAGCTGCTTATACGACCGGTAGGAAAACCCACCCCGAAACAAAGTACTTTCGTAAAGGATTTCTCCTGGCTTAAAAATTCCAATTATAAGAAGTAATTGAATAAATATTTACGCGTTACTGTTAGACAATTTAATAAAACAAAATACGCATCACAGTCTCTTGTGTTTTTTAGTTTTCTTAGCCCCTGAAGAAAGTAACGAGGCTTCGAGCTACGTAGTGTGGTATTTATATCATCACTTCTTTGGTCTGTATTTGCCTATCTTTCTTCTTATTACTAGCACAATATTTGTTAAACAACGCAAACCTTTTTTTGGAGGGGCAACAGGCTACATGAGGGTAATCCACTTAGGGCAACTCCCCTTTAATAGCATAGAAACGGATTTAAAGGGGGGATGCGGAAGGGTAGAGGAAGGTAGCCAAAGGTTAACTAGGGCCCCTGGGCTATATTTTAAGGATCCTACCCGGCATTCGCCTAAAGGAATGCAGGGAAAACCTTAGAAAAACCTGCATCGGGTAGGTCGGGCATTGGGTACTTGTCCCACGCCCTTCCGATAGCGGGAGAGGAGTTTGCTGTGGGGACTCAGCATTCCCTTCTCCGTGCCTCGACCACTTTAGGAGGCAGCTGGCCGACTATTCCAATGGGAATAGCGAACAACTCTTACCGTATGCCCAAGGTCTGCGACCCCGGAACATACACCTCTCAAAACAGGCCGAGGTGCCTCGGCTTGTGGGAACCTTAGTTTGCATTGAGGTTAGGTAACGTTTTTTTTTTTTTTTTTTTTTGGGCAATAGGCTACATGAGGGTAATCCACTTAGGGCAACTCCCCTTTAATAGCATAGGAAGGGATTTGAAAGGGGGGATGCGGAAGGGTAGAGGAAGGTAGCCAAGGGTTAACTAGGGCCCCCGGGCTATATTTTAAGGATCCTACCCGGCATTCGCCTAAAGGAATGCAGGGAAAACCTTAGAAAAACCTGCATCGGGTAGGTCGGGCATTGGGTAATTGTCCCACGCCCTTCCGATAGCGGGAGAGGAGTTTGCTGTGGGGACGCAGCTTACCCCTCGCCATGCCTTGGCCTGTTTAGGAGGCAGCTGGCCGACTATTCCAATAGGAATAGCGGACAACTCTTGCCGTATGCCCAAGGTCTGCGACCCCGGAACATACACCTCTCAAAACAGACCGAGGTGCCTCGGCATGTGGGAACCTTAGTTCAAAAAAACCAGAGAGATGTGAGAGCATCCCGAAAGGTAGCCCCCGCCAGAGCTCTCTGGGAAGGTTCACCTGCGAGAAATCCTCTCGCAGGCTTCCTTGAATATATAGGTTAGGTAACGCAACAGGCTGTAGTTTTTAAGAATACTACTCGGCAATTCGCCTGCATCAATTAGGACGGACAGTTGTTATTGTTTGTTAGAATGTAGAACTTGTGCCGTCGCCGGCACACTGTTTCCCCGCGTATGCTTAATCTTACTTTTTAAATGCTACTTCTCCAGTTGGAAGATACAATATGACTCCCCACAACCTGAGTTTTATTCCTTGTTTCCAGGGCCTAGTGCCTTCCCCAATGGCTTGCGCTTCAATGTAGGACCTCTGCCCCCCCCCCCACCCTACTCTTGGGTTTTAGCTATCCAAACCTGACTTGGTAGCACCACCTCGAGGGATTTTTGTACTCAACCCACTGCCACGTCGATTCCAACCCAACAACGTTAGCAGAGCAACTGTTCAGTAAGCTAGGCAGCAGCTGGGCTTCCGCTTAGCCCGACTACCAGATTTTTCGCTGAAGGTTCCTGGTCGACCACACGCATTCCCTTTTTGAGATCGTTACGTGGGCCTCAGAACTAAGAGCGACCCCCGGGGTCACCCTAAGGTAGAGTTGCCCTTTCAGGTCAGATAGGTATCTCACCTTCCGGTAAAACCCGCGATGACTAACTCCTCATCGGTACCGACCGGCCCTTCTGCTGCTGATCCCTAGCCGATGAGGCACGTTCCTGTTATCTAACTTTGAAGCTTTGTATCCCATACAGAATAACAGTGGGGTCCGAAACCACCGCCAACTGCGGCTATCTCCCAGATAAAGACCCTGAGAGAAAGAGTAAAATTTTTGGATTGTACGTAATAAATATTGTTAAATTCAATAAATATCTATTTTGTAACTTGAATTCTTTTTGCTTATAATAAAATATTTAGTTTGTTTAATTAATTAAAAAATCTTATTTATTAACATCCTATTCACGTAAAAGTTAAAATAATTTAAATTGACGCATCAACGTAGGGCATTTTTAGATTTTGTTTATTTAATTGTACTTTCATTTTTATATACTACATTTATATATATATATATGTTGGTAATTAAAAGGAAATAATTGATTAATAATTACCAAAACAATTAAAATTTTTACTAAGAAAAACCACACGTTGACGACGTCAATTTTGTAGTAAAGCAATTAATATGATCGGATGTTTGAATTGAAAAAATCAAGATTTGAAAAATACAAACAAATTAATTTATTAAAGCAAATTATTTAAATCACATTACATAAACATTACAATAATACCATGGCTATTTCTCAGGGCCTATCACCGGGTCTTCAATAAAGAATACTTATTAAACAATCAAATTCACAAAGCTATCAAGGAATTAAATCAAACAATACAAAATATGAGATATGAAATTTAAAATCTGAACTCGAAAATTTGACGACAATATCATTTTGCATTGTAATTATAAAATTAGAATTACTACAAATTGGCACTCTTAACGTGCAGTTAATTTTCCTGTGTATTTAATTAAATACTACAATATATATATATATATATATATGTGTGTGTGTGTGTGTGTGTGTGTGTATCTGTGTGTGTATGTGTGTGTATGATCTGAATATAAATCTAAACGCTTGGAGAAATTTCGACCAAATTTTGTATACGTGTTCCTTTCAGACAGATGTAATTTTTCCCTTCTTAGGCTAAAGGGAATGTTTCTGATTCTCTTCATCTAATGAAAATATTTTTGACTCAGATAAGACAGCGGGTGTATTTTTACTCTTTGTGTAACGATATTTTTTTTTGTCTCGTAAGGTACCAGGATTATTTTGCATGGTCTTAATATTGGGAGCATTTTTAACCCTGTTAAGGCATGGGGACTCTTTCAGACTCTCTGAACGTTAAAAAAGTATTTTTGTCTTTCTTAACGTAGTAACATGAGTATTCTTGATTTTGTTAAACTACCGGTAGCGTTTTTTAATCTCTTAAGGAACCGAAATAAATTTCGACTTCTTCGACTACCGGTATTATGAGTATTTGTGAATCTCCTAAATTTCTTATACCAGAAGTATTATTGCTTCTATTAGGGTATCAGGGGTATATCATACATACCGGAATTATTATTGATTTTTTCAGATACATAGAAAAATTTCCTCTCATATAAGGTACAGGTATCTTTTTGATTCTCGTAAGGTACCGGAACTAATTTTGACTCATTTAGGCTACCGGTATTATTTTACAGTTTCGTAAGGTAACGGAAGTAATTTAGACTCTCATAAGGACTTGAGAGTATTTTTGGCTGTCGAAAGTTACTAGGAGTATTTTTCACTCTGTTAGTAGACCGAGAGTATTTTTGTCTCTCGTAACTTACTAGGAGTATTTATGTCTCTACTAAAATATCAGGAATATTTTGATTCTCTTAACTATCCGGGAGTAAAATTATTTTATTAGGGTACCGGTAGAATCTTTAACTATCTTGAGATGACTCTATTAGGAAACCAAGAATATTTTTTACTCTCTTAGGGTACCGAGTGTATATTTTTTACTTTTTAAGGTGTCGGGAGTATTTCTTACTCTATTGGGATACTGAAAATATTATTGACTCTCAAAGCCCCTGCAGTTGGGTATCTGAAATATTTTTTTGTTAAAGTCATTTGATCATATTTTACTTTTTTAAGGTCCCGAGATTAATTCTGATCTCTTATGGTATCAAGAATATTGTAATTCTATTTGGAAACAGGGAGTGTTTTGGGTGATATCAATGTACAGGGAGTATATTCTTTTAGGTACTTGTAACTGTCTCAAGATGTCTTACCGTTTATGATGAATTAATATTCCCTCGGAATAGGCAGTTTTAATAACTTCTTGATTAATATAGAATTAAATAATTTTTCTCGCTAATATAAATAAATACCCGGGAAACATCTTGAACCCAGCTAGTAAGAATATAAATTCATGAATTTACATGCACATCTCTCCTTACAGTGAAATAAATCCGTTCGATGCATTTCCATTCCAAATAGTTCTTGTGATGTGGAAAGTACACTCAGGGCTTCAGGTTGTGGATTCTCATTTGTTTCCGATGACTGGGCAAATAAATAAATCCAAGAGGAACTAAGGATAGAGTTCAATTTCCTCCTTGACGTAAATCACCTGGATTATGTAGTTAATGTAGCAAGCTTCATTGGCGAAAGGGATGGATTTATTGCGATGGAGTCGGATTCACACGTTCTATGAATCGTTTGTGAAGTTGAATAACGGGACGGAACCAATTTTGTCCATTTTATTTTTATTTCAAATAAATTTAAGAAAAACAGATTAAACTATAATAGTAACCTATTTGTCCGCTTCTGCGTTCTTGTGCATACAACGTAACATTGAGAGTGAACATCACTCTCGCGCTGTACACACTGCAAGAGCGAGGAAGACGAGCACGAGAGTGTACATGGTTCCCTCGGTCTAACTCGCCCAACAGCCTAGGTCACAGCAGGAAGAAATTGAGTTATTCCCTCAAACTATTTTTTTTAAAAATAAATTATTAAAATTAACTTTTAGTCCGGAGACTTTACGGTTGTGATAATAATATAATAAAAGTATTTACAATTGTAAATATTAAACAAATAAAACATAAGGTATTTACAATTTGTAAATATTTCGCATGTAAACTTGAGGTCTTGAATGTGACTCTTGTCATTCCAAGTTAGAGACGAGAGAAACCGACTAACTTGTTTACCATATATTAACATATTAGCCGACATAATGTTAGCGATCGATCTGGTCATTGGGGAAACTTCATGTTTGAAAAGCGTTAAGGAGGTTATGGGGAAGATAGGAAGAACGGATATTTAGGGAGTATGTAGTGCCAGTTGGTAGGAGCGGTCTAGAGATAGGTAATTCCGGAGTGATTTAGGGGAAGGATGATGTCAATTGGGAGTTTATGTTTTAGTCTGCGATTTTGTGAAGGAGGGGGTGTGCTACTCTAGAAGAGCTCAATGGATGGAATTGGATGGCTGATGAACTTGGTAGATTTATGAATTATGACAGGAATTAGGGGAATTTCAAGGTATTTGTGGATAACTGAGTTGCGAAGGTACCAGGGGGAATTTGATATTAAACGGAGAATATTGTTTTGTTTGGTTTGTATTTTGTTGGAGTGGGAATAGGCAGTGGATCCTCATATGGCACATGAGTACGACCAAATGGGGCGGATTAAGGATAGATAGAGGAGTCTTTGGTGCTAAGGGGGTAGAGTTGTTTTATTTTGATGTTGATTCTGGAGGCAATATGAGGTTTCCATGATAATTTGGAATCAAGGATAAGGCCTAGGTATATGTAGTTTGTTGGAGAGGTATTTTGGTGCCGTTCAGAAAGAAGGAGTAGTTGAGGGAATGTTTGATTTAAAGGGTGAAGAGAATGATTGTGGATTTGGTATGGCAAGGTCATCTTCAAATAGTACTGTTTTAGTAGATAGGTTTTGAGGTATGTCGTGAAAATAGAGGTTGAATAGGAAAGGGCCTGGGGGGGGGGGACGCCAGAGGAAATAGGGAAGGAATTTGAAAGGGTATTGTTAAATTTGACAGAGAAGGAGCGGTTAGTAAGATAGTTAGTAAGAATTCTGAAGAGGGAATCATTAAGTGGGTCTTTGATTTTGGAAAGTAGTGATTGGTGGTGTACTTTATCAAAAGCTTTTTCTGCATCTAGGAAGGCAGCAATGCACGAGTTATTGTGTCGAAGGAATTGTTGATGTAGGATGTCACTGAGTAAAGTTGATGGGCCCAAGAGTGTTTGGTCTAAAGCCGTATTGAGCAGGAATGTAATTATTCCCAACAGCACTTTGTGTTCCCAGACGGTCACCCATCCAAGTACTAACGATGCCCAATGTCGCTTAACTTTTGCGATCGGACGAGAATCGGTGTTTTCAACGCGGTGTGGCCGTTGGCTCAAACTAAGTACAGGTGGGGTTGGTTGCCTTACAACACCTCGCAACTCGGGTCGGATTTTTTGGGCACGAGTCAAAGGAACACGAGGCGAGACACCACGAGTGTTCCTTGTACAAGCTCGGTCTTGCTCGGTTGGTTTATATGTAACTTTGTGTTTATAAACGTAATTAGTTTTGTGAAATTATAGTTTCTGCCCTTTGGAGTGTGTTTGGATAAAATTTTCATAATGGAGTGGAGCAATGAATTTAGTATTAAATTGTCGGAAGCATACCATAATGAATTATTCCTACTACAATGACGCATTCTGGAACAGATTAAATAATAGATAAAGAATACAAATCTTAAAGTAGAGCGATTAAGTGATGCCATCAACCATCTCATGGGCGTCCAAGTAGTGTCGGCTGGTGTTTATGTACTCATGTGCTACAGCACATAAATTAATTTAGGAAGAATTAATTTTTATTAATTTTAAGAACCTTCATAATCATTTTGTTTTAACAATGCAAAGTTTTTCTTCGTATCTAAGACTGTTAACTGCCCGCCTTGTTATGGCCAGCTGTACTACAAGCGGCTGAGCACAGGACCTGTACTTGAAGTGACAATTTCGCTTGCCCAGTATTCTGTTTAACCCCCACCCCCCCCCCCTCCCTGCGCACCCAAAAAGCTAAAAAAACTGTCGCTTCCTAGTGCTACCTAGAAAACGGCACGTGGAAACAATGTCGTGTGCTACGACACAGACAGGCGGTCGCATCTACCGATATAAGCAACGAAATAAAAATAAATTCAGTAACTTGACCCTGTATACAATACTGCAATCATGCGCGGCTTGTACCAAAAATTAACTTTTTAAAAATATGAACGAAGGAAAAATACTTTCGTGTTATAAATGCGGATCAATTTGATGCTAAATTAATCCGCTTTTAAAAATGACACCATATAGACGAAATTAGAAATGTAGAATATTACCTGTTGAGTCAGAGTATTGGTAACACTATCGCTGTTGTAGTGATATTATTTTACATTGTTATCCTCGTAAAAAAAATTGTTTCTTATGTAGCACATAAATTAAAAAAGTCACTGCGTCCAAGGCTTCAAAATCCTTTTTTATTGGAAATGTACACATATTTATAATACGCATATACACAGTCCACTATCGTGGACAAGTGGCCAATTCTACGATACTTGCTGAGCGTGTCCAAGCCCACCTTGGGCCACCTCGCCTCGAGGAAAGTCTCGTCGAGTGTGTACAGCAGGTATTACAACCACTTGAATAACGTTCAGAATTAGCGTTTGATAATCAATGAGCTGTCCATTTGCAATAAATTGCTCTCGTGGCTACATTTAGATGCAAAATATTTCGTTAATCGATTTTATAAAAGCCTCGACAGTCGACTCTTTAAAATAGACTGATTTCTTAGTAGGCTTTATTTCTAAAGAAGTGCTCGGACGTACTCAAGTGAAGCTCTGATTCTTAAATTTTCTTTCCCTCTATCTTAAAGTTATTAGTGCTTTAATTATATACGAAGATGTAGTAATTGAGATCTGTCTTTTCCTCAACATGTGGATGCAACCATTCTTTTCCAGTATCGCTACATTGCTATTGCTTAATCTGAGAACTTAATAAATTTTTGGCCAGTTGATT
Source organism: Zhengitettix transpicula (assembly GCA_037074705.1). Lineage (NCBI taxonomy): Eukaryota > Metazoa > Arthropoda > Insecta > Orthoptera > Tetrigidae > Zhengitettix > Zhengitettix transpicula. Next base: position 176,207,478 of record CM073591.1, on the reverse strand, counting down.
TCTTACCCTCATTTAGTACATTACACAACAAATTTCGATGTGTTTTATTTCGTTTTGTTTTGTAATACTTTTAAAACTTGTTGGATATGGAATATTCGCAAGTTTATTATTTCTTCGAGCAAGCTATTTACAAGTTCGTCTGTTTTTTGTTCTTCTTGTATAGCTTTATTTAATTGAATTCTGCTGTACAAACCTATTTCCAGCTTCCGTTAAAATAAATTTGAAACTATCATATAAGTCGTTAATACAAGTAATTCTGGAGAATATAGAGTTCCCATCGCCGTTGCAACTCATCTGTTTAAATATAGACCATCGTGTGCAAAGCCACTGTTCAACTGTTTAGCTTACACGCAGTGATCGTTCAACCCACTGTATATTCATTTAGCCCTATGCTATTTTATGCAAAGTATTCAACTACTGATAATATTAGCTCCCGGGTTATGTTACACCCGAGTACGCTACTATAGGGGCCTACGTAATTTCTCCCATTACGTAATACAGATTTTATTTGTACGTATAAAATGATGCTTTCAGCCTCTTACTGGCGTTTAATTTCATTTTGTAGTTATTAGGTTTATATTCCCGGGAAACATTTAACCTTCACTTTCTCAATGCGGGATCTGACATTCCTAACAAATATTATACACCTTTCACTTTTGTCTTACATTGGCTGAACTTTCTTTTCGAACTCTTTCATTTTATTATTTCAGCAACTTCATTTTCTCTCGTCTCAATACAACATATTCCTTACGTTTTGACGTATTTGTGTAAACCGACGATGGCTCCGTGAACTGTTATATTTGTTTCGACGCACCTCTCACACCTCCAGTCATTATTAGCTGATGTTTGATTTGCTGTCAGCTGTATAATTTAATGTGCTGCTGATTAAACCATCCATAAAATTCTTTCTACTGATGTTACATTTAACTTCCGATTTGTAATGTTTGTAACTTAGACAATCAACAAAACATCACACACATAACTCTATACCTGGAATGTTAGATTCACGACATTTCTAACAGCCGATTCTCACTTCTCCAACACCAAGACAAATTAATGATTAATTTAGGGATGCGGAATCGGCGTGCAGCTTAATTTGAAAACTGTTCAAGTGTACCTTGTTGGCTACAAATGACTGATGGAATGAGGCAAATGTTTAATTATCTTCAGTCAGTTATTCTTATTGTGAGACTTGTCAATATCACCGTGGATATTTATAAATTTTGTCATTTTCTTTCTTCCGCGGCCTAATTAAGGCACACGAATAGACACGGATGACAGAATTGGTCTACCCTTGATGTTCTTGGAGCTATCGATTGAAACGACGACAAACACGCGAGAATCAAATGTCACCAAAAATAATATACATAAATTTGATTTTACAACGGCCATAGTAGCTTAATATTATCAATTAAGAGTTGGCCTAATGAACAAAAAATTATTAAAGCAATAAATAATATACACAATCCCTGAAGTAATAATAAAAGCTGTTTTTATGTTAAATATTGTTACTAAATTTATAACTTAACATTATTATCACTGAAATGTTATTGATATAACTCTGTTTACTATTAATTGGTTATATGATTATTTTTTGTAAATTGTTTGTATCAGAAATAACTTAATTTATTGTTTAATTTAATTTTGTTCAAATAATAATTCTTTAAAACTCACCAAATTTGTGTAAAGCATTGAAATAACATTTCAGTAGTTGTGTAAAGTAACTTTAGAAAATTATTCGCAATATTCATTTTTGGCACAAACAAATTATACCAATAACTTTTGATGAATTCTATAAATAGGAATTTAATTTACTACCAAACAATGATCTAATCAATATATGTCCTGCAAATAATAATTTCATTAATATAATGTGCTTATAAATTATGTAATTCGGATTAAATAATTTGGAGACAAAACAAAAACACAAAATATAATTTCAGAATACTTTGACATTTTATTTTATAAGATAAATTATAAATGTTGATATTATTTTCTGTCTAAGATACATTTGTTATAAATGTTTCAAGTTAAATTATATTTGAAAATACAATACTTAATAAAAGTCTCTTTTTGCCTATTGTTTTGTGAATTATTTCATGCTTTGATAATGGGTTCATTGGAGAAATAGAACAAATAAATGTTCCATGCATTAAAATGAATTTATCAAAGTTCTCTGTCTCATCAAACAGGATGATAAGGCAGTCAATATAATTTATATGGACAGGGAAGGGAGAGAGAAAGAGAGAATCACAAGCATACTTTAACATTGGGGGCCAGTGTTGCCATGTCCAACGGGAAGGGACATTTTAATTTTCAGAGGTGATAAATAGCCTCTTTCCACAAGAGACATTCGCACAGTGTGAAGACCAATCACACAGACACTGCATGCACTACATCCAAAAATTTGAAGTGCTCCTTCCTGTTTGACATGGCGACACTACCCTGCAATTAAAAGCGATTCTCTGTCTCTCTTTCTTCTACATATTAATGAAATATGACCCACCATCTCTATTTTCTATCCATACCAGTTATTTTGATAATGTCTCATTGCTAGTATTTTTAAGATTAATGATTATTTATTAAATAATATTATTTTGTTATGTATGGCTACCAGATACATAAAATTTTAGCTTGATTGATATTGAATATCAATACAACAAAATATTATGCTTTAAGGTTTGACTAAATAATCACTAACCAAATAATTTACTTATCTAAAATAGTTCACTACGGGATGAATTCATTGTATTTTACATAAAGGGTGTTTAGAAAGTCGCTGTGGACTGGACTTAGGACTACATATTTAGATCTATGTTGGAAATTGGCAGATCACTAGTAGGCAGAACACAAGTTAGCAGAACTGTTTTTTCATATACATGCAATTATTTTATAATTAGTTCTATTGGTGCGTATCATTTAACTGTTTGACGGGTTCATGCTTGTATAGACAACCGTGGACGCCATTTCCTCCATAACGCCACAACAACTTTCCGAACACCCTGTATAACTTTCATAATTGAAGCAATAACAGTTTACATCAACATAACCAATTCCAAATGCAGTGCTGTGGATTTTTATCTCATAAATTTTAATATTTACTCAAAATTTGAAATTTTGATTTATAAGGAAGGAAGTGTTAATGAATTCTGATATAATTTTTAGTATTATCATATTGTCATCAAAATAGGAGACTATACATGAGCAATTTATTAAATATCTTAATGATTATTATGCCTCATAGAGGAACATTATTTCATTATTAGAAACATTTCATCTGGCAAGTAGTCCAAGTCGCCTCCTGAGTGGTGAAGCTTCAGGCAAAGCCAAAGCCCATCGCCGAAATCCAGTGAGCAGAACAGAACTTGTTACAAGAATTGCACCTCCAACACTATACCTAAAATGAAAGTAAACATTCTAATGCTATATATGTGAAATGTATACGAACAAATATTATTTAATATTTACCTGTTTGGCGTTTCATTGAAGAAAACCATTTGCCATACAAATGCAAATACTATGTCAGCTGAGCGAGCAATTGCTACCGGACCTGCTTGCTCCAATTGTAAAGATAATGTCAAAAGTATTTGTCCTCCAAAGCTAAGTAAAGCTAAAGCTACAACAAGTAAACGATCAAATCCACATCGGGGCACACACAATGCACCAAGCAATGCAGAGACACCTAGTGTTTGCATAAGTGCAAATGCTCCAAAATTACACATAACAACTGCAAAATGAAGTCCCTTCAGAGCTCGCAGTAGCACATATGCATTTGCTCCAAACAATGTGGCTGCAAATGCAGCAGCTGCACCCCACATATCAGTCCTAGCTCGATCTGACGGTGCTGCCAAGGCTGGCACACTAGCACCACCAAATAACAAAGGAGGCCGAGTAATGAGAACTACTCCTATCAATGTTAGTGTAACAGTCAGTACGTGAAATGGTCCACATGGTTCCTTCAAGAAAAGCCGAGCAAATATTGCAACAAATACTGGGACACTGAACACCACAACTGACGCATCAGCAAGGGGCATATGCCTGAAACCAAATAAAGAATTTAAGTAACTAGAACATAAAAATTAAAAACTCCACTTATTTAATATAAACAAATTAGTATAATTATGTATATTGTCAACTCATTTATTAATAAATATTCACAACCAAATTTTATAAATGTTCAAGCCAAGACCTACAAATTGAAAATTACAATTCATATACACTCGAACTCGGTTATAATGAGAAAATTATACTTTTGCATTTGATATAATCACGGAAAACCCGATTATCTTTTGGGTGGGCTAAGGCAAGATGGAAATAAGAACAATGCATAATGTATAAAGAGTTCTCGGGTTTCCGGTCGGGTAACGTGATTTGAGCACGTTTCCATGGCTGACACCGCCATCTTCGGCGGGAAAACTTACGCTCTTTACAATGCAGAATGTTGAACAGGGTCTCCGACCCTATAACAGAACAGGACACCGGTTCTTATTGATCATCATCGTCAACAATGCATCATCAGCCCTGCCACTACCTGATCTGCGCCAGGAGTTCGGCTGTGTTCGGCCAAGGCGGCCAAATACATTTTCCATCGGCCTTTACTCAGCCCAGTAATTAAGTTGGTGAAGCGAATATAATTTATTTTAACTATACATTCATTTTACTTATAATTTAGAAATTCAAATCATACAACAAATTATAGAGGCAAGATTTTGCCTCATTTCCTGTAGTAACCCGAAATGAAACTTTTAGGTGACAATGAAGTGTGGTCGAAAACAATGTAATGTTGCCTGTGTCTCTTTATATTACTTTAAAGTTTTAAATTTCGTAACTGTATTATGCTACAAAACTGTCTAAAATATTAAATTAACAAAGAATCATAAATTTTGATTAAATCATTATCAGATTTTACATAGCTGTTGGAGTGGAACAGATGTGTAACATCTCACTCAGCAATCTAGGAAAATATCTTAATTTTTCAACCGAAATGATTACATTTTTCCAATCAAGCATATGATTATAGAAAATTTTACTACTTAATTTTTTTTGTTCATTATAGAGGTTTTAATCTATTTTTTTAACTTTTCACATACAACGTTTTCCGCCTGATCGCTTCAATTATTCAAGCTGGAACATTTTCGTCAGAAGAAGAAAAATAAATACGTGCAAGCTTGAGGTATAACTACAAACTGACAGAATACAACCGAAACTATACGAATGTGTTAAGAAATGCTGCTAGTACAACAGTTCGGCTGAGTTTGGCAGCTCAGTGACGTCACACGTGCTACTGCGCAGTGCAAACTCAAGTTGCGTCTACAATACCGTGATTGCTATATATATAATGGGAAATTGCAGAACGTATCTTTTGAGGTGAAATGGCTGAAAATCGAAAGGATACATAAAAAATGAACGTTTAACATTATTTGTACAAAACATTCTATGACGTCGAATTTTTCCAAGTCACATTTCGTCCTTCCATTTGAAGACTGAGAATGTAAAAATTTCTTCAGCTAAAATTGTATGGACATGGAATCAAGAAAGCGCGAGCAATCATTGAAATAACAGAAATCGACCACAGCGTTAAAACTGTGAACGTGAACAAAAAAAATTGGATTGTCAGCTTCTACATTCTCAACGCTATTTAAGAATAAACAGCTCTATTTCACTGTCAGAAAACAGCGTGACAAGTACAAAGAAAATTACAATTGAACAAATTAGACAGTTTATTAATTGAGTGGTCTAAAATTCAACGTAGTTTCCGCCTACTTATTGACGGTCCTACACTGAAATTGCAAGCAGAACGATTTGTTAGAATTTTTTTTGACCATTTATACTCCAAAGTTAGATATGGAAAGTAATTTTTATTCTTTATAATTTTTATACAAAACTATTTTTGTTTTCAACTATCTGAAAAAAATTGATGTAACAACCACCAATTATTTCAAGCAAAATCGGACGGTCCTATCATGCTCTTTATAACCACGTTCGACTATGTAAAAATTATCATGACATAATTTGAAAGTTGTAAAATTAAAATATAATACGTTTATGTTGTTAAAAATATACTAATTATAAAAATCGCAAAATAACAGACAAAATGAGATGTTGATATATATAGACACAACGTTTCTAGAATCCTTGTGCCTTTCGTCAGGTGATTAATTCAGTTGGCGAAATTAAAATTTATATTATCACCTATTTTTGTCTGTTATTTGGCTATTTTATATAATTCTAAAATTAAGTTGCCTGTCTTGCAGTAGGAACAGGGGCCAAGTATTCATTATGCTTCAACCTTTTACAATTATCCAAACTCTTTCACAAACAGCCACCTACAAAATCAAAATGAACTTTACCTGCTTCTCCGCCAACATCATTTACTCCGCCCTGCTTTCGACATCGGCCAAACTAAACAAACTCTTCCAAAATGCTAACAACTGCAACACTGTCAAACTGTCTAAAACACATCACCCAAAAGTTGATAAATCCATTGAGAACTGCAGAAATTCAACCAATTTGTTGGCTGGTTACGGCCGGACCGGCCGCGTTCATGTTACATACGTCAGGGAGAATCTTGTCTTTTGCAGAGTTATGGGAAGGTGAGCAGTGTGGCATTTAAACACAACAAGCAGAAAAGGATGTTGATCTTTTCGTGGTGAACGTTGCAATCCAAAAAAACTAAAGATATTCGATGAAGTATTAATTGTTCACTTAGTTTAAATCTATCTAAATTCCTTGAGAAAATTATCGCTACACGCATTCTCTGGTACTTGGAACTAAATAATATAATTAATCCTCATCAAAATGCATTCCGAAAGGAAAATTCGACTATCTCCATGCTAATAGAACTCGACAAATCCCGGCGAGGGCAGGGATGTTTGTGTGCGTGAGAGAATCTCGTCAAATCAGTCCTCCGACAAGGAAAAATGAGTTCCAATAATGTGTAGCTAATAACCTGAGCTGTTGAAGCGACTGTAAATAAATCAATATAAAAGAAAAAACTCGACAATCGGATAAATTAGACTTTATCGCAAGATGCTCACGTCTTAAATGTCATTCTAGATATAAACTAAAGCGACAGAACTTGGAGATTGTTTTTTCTTCTTTAGATAATTAACTATTTACAATCTGCTGAGAAGCAACAAGTAAATATCATACACGAGTGTCGGTTAGGATAGAAGACGCGTTCATTAACGCCTCTTCTGTTGCGGCTTTTTTAAGTTAATGTTCTCAAACTAGAAACAGAGGGACAGGTCCAGAGTGTAATGTCTTTTGAGCCTGCGGTTGTGTTCACTTCTGTCTAGATTAGTTGCTAGTTGGTTGGGTGTAGCTCAAGTTTGTTGATTTATCTTTCACTGCTTTTCCCAATTACACTTTTCACTGAACTCACTTTTTCTGCATTGTGTTAGCGATAGTTCAGTGCATTTTTGACGGGAATCTTCCATTTATTTCTATGTTAGTGAATGATGCTGTTCCTCATAGCTGGATGCTATACATACAGACGGGCTTAAAAGCGATCTTGTATATTAGTAGTTTGTTGTCGAGAGAAACTTTGGACCTTCTACCCAGTAGCCAGAGGTGTGTGCTAAGTCTTATGTTTAGTTGAAGTATTTTCTTCCATATGCGTGTCCTCCATGTGAGACCGTTATCGAGATGCATTCCCAGGTATTTTGCCGAGTCAGACTGAGGTACAGGCTGACCATTGAGCATTATTGGTGGGCATATTCCCCGTCGTTTGGTAAAAGTGACGTGTACCGATTTTGTTTCGTTTATATTTATACGCCTTGTTTTTAGTCAATGGAGGATAGTATTAAAGCTATTTTGTAGCTTCGTAGATGCACTGACTGTATCATCTTCTGAGACTAATAGCGCAGTATCATGTGCATATGTAGCGATTGTAGCTCTTTCACAGGTTGGTAGGTCAGCTGTGTAGAGTAGATGCAAGATCGGCCCCAGGACGCTGCCTTGGGGCACTCCAGAATTTACAGGGTTGAGGATGGTTAGTGCATCTTCGTACTTTACTTGGAATAGTCTGCCATGCAAATAGGATTTTAATAAGAGGTAGAGGTTGTCCGGTAGCCACTTCTTTAGCTTGTATAGTAGCCCTTTGTGCCAAGCTTTATCGAACGCTTGGCTGACGTCGATAAATACTGCACTACAGTACTTTTTTATCTCGAAGGATGCGTTAATAATGTCCACCACACGGTGAACCTGTTCTATAGTAGAGTGTGCAGTCCTCAACCCGAACTGGTGATCAGGGATGAGATATTTGTCTTCTATGATACTGATTAGCCTTTCAAATAGTTTAGAGGTAACAGGTAGTAAGCTTATAGGCCGAAATGACTCGGCGAGGTTTGGTGGTTTGCCGGGTTTGTGTATTAGGATGATTTTCGCGACTTTCCGCTGTGCCGGAAAGTGTCCAGTTCTTAGTATAGCGTTAAATATAAATGTTAGTAACGTGAGGCCGTTGTTCGGTAGTTTTTTTTAGTATACGACCTGTAATGAGGTCGTATCTAGGGGATTTCTATGCTGGTAGTTTGTAAATCACTGTTTTTATATCCGTTATTTTGAAGTTTTTAATAGGGAGCGAGAGTTGTAACGGGGCCTCAAGGTAATGTTCTATTTCTTCTTCATCTGTACCAGGAGCTCCCGGCAGTGGTTCAAAGACTTCTTTGAGATGGTTGGCGAATACTTCAGCTTTGTCGACATCGTTTTTCGCCCATGATCCATCCACTTTGCGAAGTGGTGGTACTGGCTTCACAGATTGCCTGAGTCTTCTCGTAGCGTTCCGTAGTGAGTATTCAATTAGTTCTGTTGCGGTTAATACCTCTAGGTACTCTTGGAAGGAGGAGTTCCTGAATTTTGTAGGAGTTTTTTTAGTTCTCTGGAACAAGTATTATATCGGTGTTTTTCCTCAGAGTACCGTCAATTGTGCCACTTTCTTTCCAATCTTCTTTTCTCTATTATTTTATTATTAATTTCCATTGGATATCCTCGTTTGGTTGTCTGGGGTGTTTATGGAGGGGTGGATTCCCAGGCAGCGTACTGCACTAGTATCCGGAATTTTTCTACAGCTTTCTCGATGTCGTTTGCCGTTTTTAGCTCAACGGTAACTGAAATGTTTCTGTCTAATATCTCTTGGTTGTCTGCTTCTGTCCATTATGTTTATGCTCATGGTTAGGAGTACAGGTGAGTGTTCTGACGAAATATCATGTATTTCTTCGACTTTTGTGTGCTTGGAGACGAAGAAATCTAAACAATCTGGGATTTTTGACAGGTCTGTTAGCCAGAACTTGGAGATGGCACACATTAAATCAACTATCCACATATGGTGTAATGGGGAATATTTTTGAGTGTATTCGGATCTTTATTGTTAACTAACATATTATGATCAAGATTAACAATACCTCAAGGATCTTCGCTAAGTGATGAGATTTTCCTCGTATCCATTAATGAACTTAAATCTGCTATCCTCCCGCCAACTAAACACCTTGCATTTGCAGATGGGGGTGGTAGACGTGACTTATCCCTACTATGTTTGTTTCCGGTTCGAAAGGAACTCGTATAGGAAAGTTGGTCCAATTTTCTCCAAGGGTGTAGATTTGTATGCGGAAAATACATACATGCGTAAATGCTCAAACCCCCCAAAAATACTATTTTAATTATTAAAAGATTAGTGCTTTCATTATATAATACAGTTTACGTAAATTTTAATTTTATATTCAGCCTGTGTGCAACCAACACAAAACATTCAATTTTGATAAATTATATACGTTGAAAAGAAATATAAATTTTATTATCTTATATAATAATTTAATTTTGATTATTTACAAAATTACGAAAAATGAGGAGGTTTGAATAACTCACCTAAAAGCATAGAAACTGAGCATAAGGCCTGTTGTTCCTACAAATGACCGTAATATCAACATAAGTCTTCGACCTTGAGGAAATACTGGTTCCCTACGCCACAATAAAATTGGTACGGCAGGAAGTAAAACTCCTACAAAACGACAAGCTGCGAGTTCCATTGGATGAACATCCACGAGCCATTTCACAATCACACTGCAAAGAGAAAACAGAAGGGACGAAAGAGTGGCTAATAGTAAGCCAAGGTAAGGGCAGCTGCTACTCTGTGATGGGCTGCTGGGCTGGGGAGGGGGTGTTGCTAAATCTTCCGCCTCAACCAAGTGCTGAAGTTCTAGGTGCTCTGGCATATTTTGCACCCTGAAAAATAGAGATCTGAAATTAATATGAGGAATTGATCTATAATTGAAAATATTGATAAAGTAGTATACTTAGAAATTTTAATAATACATTCTAGATGACATCACAACAGTGGTTTCTGTTATTAGTCACATGGGAAAAATTCTAGTCGGCGGGTTTTCACCTCATATAAATCAAAGTCTAATTGATTGATGTATGATGCAAAACGCCTTATGTGCAATCTATAAATATATTTCAAGACAGTGAACAAGGTTACTCGAAAATTTTTGTACAGTGTTCATCAGTGTTGAATCCTATAAAGTTATAAATATTAAAATGGTTATCAACGAGATCTCGGGTAAATCTAAAAATCGTGACGATATACAAATTATAAAGAACGAATACCCAATAGCAAATAAAGACGCAGCATGTGAATTTAACTCGTATTTTATTAACGTTTCTCGTGATATGTTAGAAAAAACAGGTATACAGAAAAGTAACACGTCAAAAATTCTTGTGAACTGCTACGTGAATCAATAACACTGGTTAATAAGTCTTTCATCCTACTCCTATTGGAATAGCTGCCTCCGAAACTGGTCAACGCACGATGAGGGGAAAGCTGCGACCCCACAGCAAACCCATCTCCCGCCAATTGCCTGATGCAGGTTTTCTAGGGTTTTCTCTGCATCACGTTTAGGCGAATTACTGGGTAGGATCCTTAACCAATAGCCCGGGGGGCTCCCTTTCCTATGCTATAAGAGGTGAGTTGCCACTATGTGGATTACCCTACACATAGCCTGCCTACACCTACAAAAAAAATATAAACAAAAATGAGATTATTAACATAATAAAAAAAATTAAAATCTTCAAATGCATGTGACATATATGGAGTCAGCAGTAAAATTATTAAACACTGCTGTAATAAATTTTCAATTCCAATGCAGTTCATATTTAACTTGATCTTTTCCTGCGATACATTTCCGGATGCTCTAAAAGTCGCGAAAGTTATACCGTTGTGCAAAAATGGTTCTACAACAGACGTCTCCAAATTATCGTCCTAATTCCCTCTTGCAAATATTCTCCAAAGTTCTCGAGAAAGCAGTACACACAAAAATTGCAACTTTTATCACAAAATTTAAAATTATTTCCACATCACAACATGGTTTTATTAGAGGTAAATCCACCAAAACGGCTTCTTACGACTTCGTTCTATGTATTCATGACGCACTCAACGAAAGACTTGAAGTGGCCGGAATTTTTGCTGTAGTAGATCATGATATTTTACTCCGAAAATTATATTTATATGGAATCGGAGGAGTTTTCCTTTGTTTATTGCGATCTTACTTACAAAATAGGCGCCAAAAAGTTGCGATTGTAAACTCGGATGGAAATGAGCATCCGTCAGAATGGGAAACAATTACCTGCGGTGACCCTCAGGGCTCAATTTTGGGACCCTTACCTTTCATCATTTATTTTAACGATTTACTGATTTATTTAGAACCCTTAAAATCAGTCCTTGACACTGACGACACAAATTTAGTAATCACGGACAGCGACTCGAACATAAACCGTTGAACTCCTAATTCGGTAAACATTTCGGAGCACGCATATTTTCTTGGTCTGTTAATTGAGAATAAATTGAAATAAATTCTCGGGAAAAATTAGCAAAATTTGCGTCACATTAAGAGTGTTAGCTTGGGAAAGCGATATATCTACATCTTAAATAGAATATAATGAATATTTTCATTCTGGCATGTCTTACGGCATAGCAAACTGGGGTCGTTCACATCACGAGCTTAAAATTTTTAAACTTCAAAAGAACCATATCGGATGCGGATTGGAATGCCGGTTGCAAACCTTTGTTTCGGAATCTTGGGATTTTAAAATTTCCTTGTGCGTATATTCTAGAAATTTTAAAGTTAGTCTGAAGAAACATCAATTTATATCCCCCAAACGGTACAAATAATTTATACAACAGTAGTAATCGCTCTGAACTCCGCATTGAAAAACATCGTCTAATCCTTTTTGAATAAAGCATTCATTATTCCGGGATAAATCTATAAAATAGTCTTCCGGACGAAATGAAAACTTTAACTATACAAAGTTTATTTATAAAGCTTTGTAAATCTTACTTAATTAATGCAGCATATTACTCACTGAAAAAGTTCTTAGAAAGGAAGGCCAGATTAGATCCTCTTTAATAAGTTTTCGGGTATTCTATTATTTAACAATTATAATCTTGTAGTATTTAATTGCCAACTTATTTTCTTTATCATGTTCGACGGGAATCGAAGTAAGATTTGTGGCTGTAAACTCCTCCGAATGAAAATTGAAGATAAATACACTTATAATTTCTTTAATTACTATTATACTAATACCGTCAACGTTGTTTTAAATTATATAGCCTATATATATATATATATATATATATATATATTGTAATACCAATTAAACAGGCTATTAATTGTTTTTAATATAATTGAATTGTTTGGCGGTACGGGTGCTTAAAGACGACAGTCGCAGCGGGTCTTTCTTTGGTAACAATGGAGACTTGGAGACCGCGCGCTTAGAGAACTCAGTCTGAGTCGAGTCTACGTCGAGCCTGGGTCGAGAAAGGATACATAAAAGAGTCTGCGAGAGATACAACACAGTAAAGTTTGCTAATCTAAAACGCAAGTAAACAGTTTTGAAGGAGAGACTCATAAAATCGCAATTTAGAATCAGAAGTTTTGCTTCATAAACTGAACTAATTTTCGTATAGAGGGACTTCAAGGAGACGTACGTCCGAGGGCTGACTGAGGGGCGGCTAATCCAAGTTCCAGGATAGCAGAGATCGAGAGTAACAACCGCGTGTGTCCAAAATCTAAAGTGTAGAATTAGTGAATAATGGCCTTTTTAGTGGGTGTTGACTTCAAGATACAAGAGTCCGAACTGGTACCAGTAGCACTGTCGTGAGTACAAAAAATTATTAATGACTGTAAACGATAATTAAAGGGTATAGTCAGATTTCTTCGCGTTTTTCTTTTCATTCGTTTTCTTTTATTTCTTGTATTTAATATTGTATTCCGTTAACTTCAATGAGTTTGGATTGTTAATGTTTTAGTTCATTAGATTGTATTTGTTCTTACTATCAAACCCAGTGATGACCCTGAGATAAAGAGAAATTCGACGTAGTTGATTGTAAAAATATAAAGCTGTATTTTTATAGAACGCCACGAATTAATAAAATAAAATTGAAATATTTGTTTGTTAAATTGATGGAATTCGGCGTGCAAAGCAGGGCTTATAATGTGTAATTATCAACAATAAATTTTTAAATCATAATAATTTTGTTAATTATTCCTATTAATTAAGACCACCTTTTAAATCATTACATAAATTGGCGTCTTCAACGTGTGGATAACTATCATTCAAATTTTAATTAATTTTTTTGTTTAAGAATTTCTTTTAATTTAAGACTTTTTTAATTATTACTTTATATATATATGTAAAGCGTTCTTTGAACTTTGTAATTGTAATAATTTATTCTTTTCTTGTAATCTTATATTATGACGTATTCTATTTCCTCGACCGAGGACTAATTGAATGAATAATAAATATAAATCTAATATTATTTATTACTTCATTTAGAAATGACAGCATTTCTTGTAATTAATTCTAGTGTTGGATTATTTGCTAATGATCATACAGTATGAAGATAAATTGCTTGTATATGAGTCGTAAGGAACACTGTATGGCTGGCTTTTCACTTGAAACAAATTGCAACAATTGACTTGCATGAGAAATTGCAAGTGTGAAGTGCCTGAAAATCGTTGAACAACTTTTTGCATGTAAACATTGAAGAAGTTGCATCAGTAGTTAGGAGCTCGCCATTAGGGATAGCATTTTTTTGGTATATATATATATATATATATATATATATATATATATATATGCAACCATTTTACTTTATAGTTGTTTGAAATTACGCTAAATATGTTTATTTCATAATAGAAGATATGGTCAATGAGTCAGACATTCTTTAAAATATAACCTCTAATTATTAATAATACGTTTCATTCTTCATGCATCTTCTCCCGTATAAAAATATTAAGCTATTGACAAATTAAATAAACATACACAAAGAAATGATTAAACATTAAATCATATGATATATTACAAAATATAAAAGTCTGTGTTAAATGTAGACCATAATTTCATAGTTTTTCAAAGAAAACACGCAAAATGTATATTTGCTTCATCATAAAATAAATGACCAAGAATCAGACATACATTAAAATATATCCATCTATTATTAATAATGAGTTTAATTAATAATTCATTAATGTCCTCCGATATATAAAAAAAGAGATGGACAAGGTAAATAGGCCTAAACATGTACAAGTAAATGATTAAACAGCTGTTCTCTGATCGCCATATTGAAAACAGAAATGTGACGTCACTAGGCACGAGATACTACTTGCACCTCTCCAGTTTAAATACTATCTGCAACTATTTGCAAGGAAAAACTGCACGACTCGCGTAAAAGTTCTTGTACTCGTTTTCAATTACCAGTGAAAATGGTCTGCAAGCAATTGCAACAACCACTCACTGCATTTTCTTTCTAGTGTAAAGCCAGCCCAAGTGTTTATATATAATTCCAAATTGAACTGTGTTGGAAAGTATAAAAATTCATTTGGGGAAGGAAAGTTATCATGGTCACTAAAACAAACAGTGTAATATAAAATGAAAAGAGGAATGGTATAGTAACTTTTATAAGCGTTTAAACTGATAAATGTTTTAATTAATAGGCTAGATACTGAGGTATTGAATATATTCCCATGTATAATGTTTGATGTGATTTGCTTGGCCTCGTGCATTGATCCTTCACTTGTTAGATGAACGACATGTCTAAGTAGTTAAATAAATAGCCAATGAACAGACAAAATACCCCACAACGTTTCTGCAATTCTTGTTGCTTTCCTCATTAATTTTTAATGTTATTTGAGTATTTATTTATGTAATTAGTATGTTTTTAATTAATTTTATTGTTTATAACAACGACACATCGTTCGCTACGCTCTTTTCTAACTTGTTGAATTAAAATGTCAAAAAGACCCTTAAGTTCTTATTCAATTTTTATCCTGCTTAAACAACTTAATGATATATTCAGTCCATTACTTCCAGTAACTCTACTATCTCGTCGTAGTAGAGGACGGTGGAATGTATACATCGAAAAAGGAGTTTTTACGTTCCGTGATATTTTTTCGTTTGTATTCTGTAACGCTTTCACAAATACTTTAAACGATCCTCAATTCGACATCGATCTTGTATTATTAAACGAATTACAAAATTGATTCAAGCTTGTTCATTTTGCCTTTATATCAGGGGTCGATCGGTCAATCGCAAGGGCTTTAAAAGTCAATCGCGGAAATATGTCAATATTCTCCCAAGGAATTAAATAATGACATAAATAATGAGATCCTTGAAAACGAAAAATATCTGTGTGATGTATCTTTCTTAAGAGATGCGACATGTTATTTAAGCAGCATTAACTTTGGGCTACAAATGAAAGATACAACCATTAACGACATGATTAGCGTCATAAGCGCTTTCAAATGTAAACTTCCCCTACTAATTAAACAACTAAATACAAACGATTTGAAAAATTTGCCGTCTTTAAAAGCAAGGACAAGTCCCGGGTAAAATTACGGTATTTACGTGACAGAAGTAAAAAATATTCTGAGTGAATTTGAAAGACGTTTTTCCGATTTTAACAATTTGACGTATATTGTAAATTTTATGATTTCTCTTGTGTAGACGTTGAAAAAAAAATCTGTTTCGGAAATATCAAACACCTTCTTTCTAGACTTGTCTTCTGTCGAAAATGAGATATTGATGATCATTTCGGATATACATATGAACTTTGAGCAAGTGATGCAAAATTGAGGTATTGTATAACTGAAGAGAAATATCCATGTTTAAAACAAATTGCGCTTCAAATAATCGGATTATTTGGGTCAAGTTATCTATGCAAATCTGCGTTTTCCGAAATAAAAATTATTAAATCAAAATATCGGAGTCGGCTAACAGACAGTAATTACGTGCCATCCTATGAAAAGTACGCGGACGACATGCAATGCCATGCATCGACATCCAAAGATTAATTGTGTGTTAATGACAGATATTCATATAATTATATTTCTTATAATGTATGAATAACCGGAACGTACAATAAAAATGTTATTTTATTTACATTCTATTTTTCCCCCTAATAGAAGAATTCAGATTTATCACTGGTATGTACAAAAAAAAACCTACATGGGTTGTATCAGCGACATTCTCATCACCTGCCATACAGCTTAGATTCTACCCCGCCATACTTATTTTTGTCTATCGTTTGCAGCGTACTTTCTTTGAGGTCGATCGCTGGTAGTACAAGTCTGCTTTATATAATAAAAATTACATCAATGTTACACTATTTTTTAATTCCACATGTTACTCCAGTTAATATGATTTTACCACGTGACTCCACTATTTAATTGAATTTGGTATAATTCATATAATGTATCTATTTTGCCTGTCTTTTCATGGATTTGCTCGAATTGAATAATGAAAATTGAAATGATATTTACTCTGTAGTTAATTAAAAAAATTCGGAGGTGCTTTGCCCGCTGATTAACTTTTAATTTCCTATATAATTTAAGTTGAGAACAATATCACAATAGAAAGTCCAAGCATACCACTTTTTTCTCGGCGTCAAAACATTAATGTCACTCTTTCAAACAAAATATTATTAAAATAAATTTTAAAAATCTACTTTGGTAGGCATTATGTGCGACGCAGTTAATTAATGAATCTTGGAAGATTCCAGGCCCTTATTAAGTACAAATGCTATTGTCATACAATTATTGGTCTTTCTATTTTATTGAATTACCTAAAATAATGATACTTTTCAACAAAGAAACAGAATATATTACAAGTACTAAACATGGTAATTGTATAACATTAGACATTCTTCCATACTTAAATGAACATTTCTTTAAGAGCGCGCTATCTCGGGACGGAAGCCGATGTTTGCCAAGATGGTGGACGAGATCTCGGACCCTTTTGGTGACAAAAGACCTTAAGAAGGCTAACAGTTGCAAGGGAGGCCAAACTTTTTAGGGGTGAATAATTTTGCTCCCGAAGGTTACATATATTTAATTGACGGGTACGAATGATTAAAAACATCTGCCGGAGGAATCTGCAGATTTCGGGAGTGCGGAATCTGGCAGTGAGCGGTCGGTGATCAGACTCAGAAAAATCCAGCTAATGTTGAGATAATTGTGGGGATGGTCACGATTCATCCGCCACCACTGATATGTACTCGGGCGTCGCAGCACGAGCGTCGGACGCTACCACCGCAACCAGGCTGCACCAGCTGTAACCACAACTGCGCGGTATCGTTTGAATTGTTTAAATCCAAGTGTCGTAATGCCAGGACCCTCCATTTAGGCTTTTATTCAGTAAATTAAATTTATTTATACCAATAATTTCAATTTTCCCATGTTGAGGTTCACCCCATTACGTTTCTGAGAGAGAGAGAGAGAGAGAAAAAATCCATGTCTCGTTCTTTTTTAATTATCATTTTGTATAAATTCAATTTTAATCTGGCTTACTTTTATTATTAAATTAATATATTAAATAAATTAAATCTTTTTATTGAAGAAATTCCGCCCAACCTAGAACCCCGTAAAGTTAAGTATGCCAAACAGTCACGTGAAAGTAGGGGTGGGAGACTTGGAAGTATAAGGTGGTTTAGGGTAATTGAATACAATTTATTTTCTCAGTTAAACACACTTCAATCCCACAACAAACAAATGCTGACTCGCCTAACCAAAATAACCTTATCTACTCCTTGTGTTCTAAAATAGACAACCTCATCTCCATCATCACACCTTTAATCCAATTCACAACCACAATAATCCCCAAGCTAATGGACACCCAAAAATGAAGCATCCTCCCCCACAATACCTTACCATATGCACTTGGAACGCCCGAGGAGCTACCAATAAATACCACGAAATTAACCTTTTCCTACAAAAAACCAACATCGACCTCCTGCTATTAACCGAATCCAAACTCATCCCCACACAGCCTTACAACTTCCCAAATTATAAAACCTACAGAGCCGACCATCCCAGCTCCTCCTGCAATGCTAATCAAAAGCTCTATAAATCACAACCAACTGCCTTCCATATCCCTTCCAGATCTGCAACTAACTCAAATAACACTCAACACAACCACTAACATCCACATTAACATCTCAGTCAACCAAATCACATCTGACACCTGGAAAAAGCTACTCTCCTCCTGCGTCTCTCCCTACATAATAGGAGGAGATTACAACGCTAAACACCCGAACTTCGGATCCAGAACTTCCAATACCAGAGGTAAAGACCTCAACTACATCCTCTCCAAACTCCATATCAAAATAATACATCCAACCGAACCAACTTACTACCCAGACAGCCTCAAATCACCAGACATACTAGACTTCTTCATCTGCCACAAAACCACTCAATACCTTTCCAACCCACAAATACTCCATGAACTCAGTTCCGATCACCTACCAGTCATAGCACAGCTAAATCTATCCCTTCCTCCCAAAACCACCAATCACAGACCCAATAACACATTCACTAACTGGATCCACTTCTCTCAAATAATAGAAAAACTAACAATTCTCAATATCCCACTGAAGACGCCCTCAGACATAGACTTAGCCCTAAATCATTTAGAATCTATCATCCTCACCTCTGCCGCTATAGCCTCCCACCAAAAACCACCAAAACCCCACCCAAAAAAACCACACCAAAACCAAATTGAAAACCTACTCCAAGAGAAAAAAGCTTTGCGAAAACAATGGTACTACACCAAAAATTCCACAGTCAATCGCCAATACAATGACGTCACCAGACAACTACAAAAACTACTAAAAGACACCAGCGACTCCAAACATTACAACTACATTCAACAACTCAACGCAGCTGACAAATCACTATGGCAAAAAACTAAATATCTGACCAAAAAGAAAACTGACATTCCCCCACTTAAAAAAGAAAACCAATGGCACACCACCCCCTATCAAAAAGCGAACATATTCGCCCAAAATTTGACCAACCAATTTTCCCCAAACTCCTCCTTTTACACCAATCACACCAGCAACAAAACTCCAGCAGCCCCTACAACTATCCCCCCTCCCTAAACTTGTCACCCCTTCCCAAATAAAAACCGCAATAAAGAAACTAAAAAACAAAGCCTCCCCAGGACATGACCACATCACCAACCGCCATCTAAAACATCTCCCCCAAAAAACAATAATCCTAATCACCTAAATCTTCAACGCCATCCTCAGAACCACCTACTACCCAACCAAATGGAAACATGCTACCATAATCATGTTACCGAAACCCAACAAACCAAAATCCCACCCTCAAAATTACCAACCAATAAGTCTCCTTCCTACAATCTCCAAACTATTTGAAAAATTACTTCTCCCTCATCTAATCAACCAATTCTCCTTCCTAGTTCCTGACACACAATACGGTTTTCGTCCAAAACATTCCTGCTCCCTCTCCAACCTCATAAACAACTCCTTCGAACAACGTAAATCCTGTATCACCACTTTTATTGACATAGAGAAATCGTTCGACAAAATTCATTATCCTTCCCTTCTCTCAAAAATCAAAGATTACTTAAATGACACCCATTATAGAATACTCCTCAACTATCTCTCGAACAGAATCTTCTCCATCAAAATAAATAACCACATCTCTCAACCCCACCCCATCGCTGCAGGAGTCCCCCGAGGAAGCGTCATTGCCCCCTTCCTATACAACATCTTCTCCCACGATATTCCACAACATCCCGCCACAAGCACAATCTTTTTCGCAGACGACATCGCCATCTCCTACCAAACCCCCTCTCTCACCTCCAATATCCAACCTCTTCAGTCAGCGCTCAGCCACATAGAACACTGGTCCAAACAATGGCGAATCAGCATAAATCCCACCAAATCAGTAACCGTCCCAGTCACACTATCCAAAAATCCTCCTCCGCACATTCCCCTCTATCTAAACAACGCCGAAATACCCACAAAAACAGAAACCACCTAACTAGGACTCCTCTTCGATTCAAAACTCTCTTGGAAACCCCACATTAAACACCTCCTCTCTAAAATTAACCTTAAATTCAGAACTTTATATCCTCTCCTAAACAGAAAATCCCCACTCGCCCTCAACACAAAACGCCTAGTATATGTCTCCATAATTCAACCCACCTGGTCCTACGCCTCATCCATATGGGGAGCAACAGCCAAAACACATTCAGCCAAAATCCAAACCAAACAAAACATAATCCTTCGCACCATAACTAACTCTCCCTGGTACCTCAGAAATTCCATCATCCACCACAACATTAAACTTCCCCAAGTTAACTCAATAATCACCAAATCCGTAACCTCATTAATCAAAAGCACCTTCAATCATCCCAACACCACGATCCAGGAATTCCATTGCAACCCTCCCCCACCCCCACACGCACGTCGCCTCAAGAGAAAACGCCCTATCGACGTAATCCTTCCCCCAGAACACTCTGGCACCTCCTAACCCACCCCATCCTCATACCCGCAGACCCCACCCACCCATTCAATCCATCCCATCATATTCAACAACACCAGCGATCCCTCATAACTCAACAATGTATGCCCCTCAGACACCCAAAGTAAAATACGAGAAAAATTTGCAAAATTATGTTAATTGCTGGATTAACTTAAGTGTCAAGTTCCCAAGTTAATTACGTACATAATTTTAATTGTATATACTCTAATATTTTATGTAACAACAAATAATCGTAAGATAAAAGTTTTGTCTAATAAATAAATAAAAAAAACTTCAAGTTGACCAACGTTCTGGTAGGACATCAACTGGCACCACTCCACAAAACATTGCCAGAGGTTCGGGAATCATCCATCAGGGCAAGCGCCAACTGTGCATGTCCCATGAACGTGCCAACGCATTTCGTCTGATGAACTCAACATGAGAAGATTATAACGGATATGTCCCTCGACTTTTAACGCAGGACCAGCGTGCCGGAAGTATGCTAGAGTTAAATTCATTAACTTTCCTTGGTTTGGAAAGCGTCGTCTAGTTCACAAGTTCGGACCATGGCTCTGTACAGGACAGAGAGTTGGTTATAATATAGATTTATTGTCAGGCTCAATGGTCCAGACGGATCTGGTTCTTACAACGGTTAGACAGGGAGTCCTGCTAGTCTAAATGTTGCCTACATTTCAGTAGCGGCTCGATACACTTAAGGGGGGCTGCATAAACATAAATAACTTATCTTAGCTATTTGTAGATGAAATCAATGCGGCGGTCCTTCAATGTAGTAAATTTATCTATCACTCTATCGTTGAAACGTGTTCCATAGATAACATGGCAAGACGGGTTAAGCGATCTTCTCCCATAGGATTCCTTACAAAAGACTTGACCGTTTTCAGTTAAGAGATGTAACGTTTTGGTTCACTTGTTAGAGGAAAGAGTTGTGACTAATCGCAAATGTTTGCAAACTTCAGAAAAAGTTGTCATGAGGTTATTACTTGAAAGGTATTGAAAAATATTTGCGGCACCATGAAGATTTTTAAACTCTTCTCTTCTATAAATGACACTTAATTCAGTATCAAATTATCAAAAATAGGAAAAAGATCGGTGCATTTTTAAAACTTTCTTCTGGAAAGGTGTCTTCAAATGTTTATCGAAATTTTACGTCTGCGGCAGTGATGATTTACACAGATGGTCTGAGAATTGAAAGCGCACGTTTAGTTGGTTGGTAATTACGATACTTGGATTTAAACAATTCAAACGATACCGTGCCGTTGTTGTTACAGTTTGTAGACTGGTTGCGGTGCTCTTGCTGGGACGCCAGAGTTCCTTATCGATGGCGAGGGATGGGTTGTGAGCACACTCACAATTTACTCCCGATTCGCTGGATTGTTCTGAGTCTTGTGCCCCGACCGCTCAAGTTCGTGACTGGCTACTCAATACCCGATTTCGCTCTGTCGAAATCTCCCAATTTATCGGACATATGTTTTTAATTTTCCATGTCCGTCCGCTGACTAGGGATGCTTCCTAAGCGCACAATTATTCATTACAAATAATTTTGGTGTCATTTTGTGCTGTCAGGCTGCGTATGGTCTTTTGTCGCCAAAAGGGTCCTTTGTCACCGAAACGGTTCGAGTCCACCAACAGAGACCGCCATCTGGACAAACAGCCGCTTCCGTTCCAAATTAGCGCGTTTTAACTAAATGTTCATTACAGCCTTCCCTTCCTGCTTCGCGCGAATTTGAGAAAGATAAGCGAACGGCTGGATGCACTCTGTACTCGCGTTATGCTTCTTGGTTTGAGCAATGGAAAGAACATATGTTCATAACCACCCTCAACAGGCGGGAAATAAATTGTTTCTATATAAACCTGTTTTGTAAATATATTTCTGAACTGCATATATCGTTGTTCAAATTGTTTTTTGAATATGTTGTAAGTACATTAGTTTAAGTTGGAAATATTAATATAATGTTAAAATTACATTTTCATAATGAAGGCGTTGTTGAAGTTGGACCTACTTTTATATACATTTGTAATTTGAAATATTGCATTGTTCCCTAAACCATTTTGATCTGAATAATAGTGTGTGTTTTATTTTTCTCTTTCTTATGTTAGGGTGAGACTGAAACGATACCTACTTTGTTTATAAATTAAAAGTCCAAATGTGGTTCATGTATTGCTATATTGATATGTGAATATTTCTTAACTTTTGTATTATTGTAAAATACAAATTTTTATATGTTAAAAATATTTAATTTTCTCACATCTCATGATATAATTTGAATTTTTTATTACCAATTTATTAATCAAGCTAAATAAAATCGTATTGTATATAATATGAACAAAGCACACAGTTAAATGTTCCGTAACTGTTAAAACCTGTCATAGCAGAACAGAGGAAACGTAACTCAATATTTTTATTCATAATTTTTTAAAATAATATGATTGTTAATTACTAGTTAAATGTATATTATAATTAAAAACAAACGTTAACATAAAACATTAGACCTATTCAATATAAGCTTATTGTTAAAGTTGCATGTTAATTCACTATATTTGATTAAATTTAATTATTCAATAAATATCAAAAACCTGCAATTTGAAATTCCTGAATTGTGAGACCAGGATGACGGTTTCAGAACATTTGTATTGCATCGTGTTAATTAAGCACTCTGTCAACAAGTTCAGCTATTGACAGACTCACGGTTACCTTTACAACTTTTGACCATATGTTAAGCTTTACTTAAAGCTTCATCGCGAACAACAACAAACACTTCAGAGGTCTCAGTCCCTGTTTGTACAGTTTGCAACAACAATTTATATAAAGTCTTTGCTCTTCGGGCACAAATCGTTCAAACCACTGCTGTCAACTATCATCCAATTAAAATTAGATGACACGCGAGGGATGTGATCATCAATCAGAACGCTTAAAATGGAGGATGGGACAAGCAGCATTGTCGAACAATCGCGGTGTATTCTCGTGTTTTGAAGTATCTGCGTCTCCGTCCACGCGGAAGCTCCAAGTGCCTTCTAATTTTAATCGCAGTATAGCGCTCCGTGGCTCGACTACACGTACTTTCATCCTGACGCCGCTTGAACACTGACAACCAACGGACAGTATGTATTGTTCTCACAGTAGGTCTACCAATGAAATGAAATAAAATTCAATATATTTCTTTTACTCATTAAAATAGCACTAGCTATTCAATACCAGGATTCATTTCTGTAATTTTCAAATATCACAGGAATTGTAAGGATTAGGCTAAAGCACTTATGACAATATTGGTCCTATAGACACAAGTAATGAAGTTAAGCTCATGTTAACTTCTGATATATGAACTCATATTCAAGGAACGGACAAGAAAAAAATCACACTAATATCGTGTTGTATCAGAAATAAAAAAGGAAAGTGATAAAGAAATCATGACATTTGTTGTTGTGAGATAATGAGTGTTGTCCAAAGATAAAATAATGCTTTGCGAATACTATTCTTTAGAAATATAACTTCGACATTGCGATTTATTGCTTCAAGTATTGAGTGAATACTGTCGAGTGTCCAAAATTATCGAGAAGAACGTAAGTTGTGCCAGAAACTCATTAATTCATTAAATTGATTTGCACCCTAGTTTCAATTTTGACTTAAGTAAAGCCTTTCAGGATTTTTAATTTTTATATGCAGAATATAACATGCATATTTTAATTTGGCAAATCAAAATATGTTGAAATATACGTGACGCACAAAAGAGAAAAATATTATCCCAGGTGTTACAGATGAAGAAGACATTTATTTAATAATGCGGGTTCAAATTCTTATTAAATTCTT
The DNA here is from genome assembly GCA_037074705.1 of Zhengitettix transpicula. Lineage (NCBI taxonomy): Eukaryota > Metazoa > Arthropoda > Insecta > Orthoptera > Tetrigidae > Zhengitettix > Zhengitettix transpicula. The sequence continues at coordinate 176,182,833 of CM073591.1, read as the reverse complement.
TAAAAAAAATTCATTTCCGATAGATGGCGCTGAAATTGAAGAAATTAAGTTAATTTAGTAATTTGTGGTGGAGACATCTTATTACATCTTTTGTCCCCGTTCTTATTTTGATAATGTTTAATGTGGAATATCTGGCGATAAATTAATTGTTTCATATTTTGTTGACGGTGATTTAAATGCTGAAAAGTGCTGAAACATTGTTGTTAGGTCGTATTGCCAAGATCTGAACTTAGAAGTTTGATAGCACATGTGGTTTCAGCCTGATTATACTCTACATTATTCCACAGTAGCATTAAATCTGAATTAAAGAAACAGCTGCATTGAAAATTTGCAAGGCAAATCGACAGAACGTCATATTAAATCGGAATTACACTAATCGCTGCATCGATCCAGGCCAATTGATAACAATCAGGGAAGCGATATATTTATTTTCAGATTTATAAATTCACTTAAAGACTTAAATTTGTTCCTTTTCAAATAACTCTTTGAAGTGTTATAAATACATACCTATACGAAGCGGCCATTAACCCTTATTCCGATAACACACAATTCGTGCAATCAAATCCATCAAAGCACAATCAACAGCGGAATCCACACATACATGTCATCCACAAATATGTACTACTCTCAACCGATGATAGTACAGCAATCACAGCAACAACCTGCATTTTATAGCCAACAACAAACAAACTCTCGGACACGGAACCAAGTAATACACAATTCATTACATGAATTCTCGCCACTACCAACGGCATATGAGTGGCAAACTGTTAAACATAGCAAAAAGCGAATAAGAGAAGAAGGAGGGAACTCAAGGCAAAGTGACCCAAAACAATACTGACTAAGTAATAATAAATTCAGCTGTTTTAGCGATCAAGAGAAAATGGGCATAAGCATACTCAAGGAAGAACAAAACGAAGAACCAAAGCCACCACCTATCTTTTTCGCTGGTGTGGAAGACATTAAGCCGTCAATTACAGAATTAAATAAAATAGTAGAAGGAAACTATCAAGGACTCAGTAACGAGCAAGTAAAAATAGAACCCAAAGACAGTTTAACGTATACAAATATTATAAAGATGCTCAATGACAAACATACGGAATTCCATACTTACAAACCAAAACAGGATAAAAGTTGTAGATTTGCGCTAAAAAATTTACATTATTTCACCGACGTCGACAAAATAAAGGACAACCTAAAAACATTGTGACACAGAGTTACAGACGTGTTGAATAGTAAAAAAAAAATACAGCAATGTACGACTGCCAATGTTCTTCGTTAACCTAAAACAAAAAGACTACAACAAAGACATATCTTCTATATAATAAAAAAATATGTATATTTGTATGTATTTACGTTAATCTTTATACAAATTTAAACGCGTGGACAGATTGCAGAAAAATTTGGTACAGATATTCTTCAAAACACGATAAACGATACTGTGTGGGTGAGAACCCCCTGGTATAAATGTGGAAAGAATTATAATTGAAAAACGTGGTCATTAAGTGTGAAATTACTGCGCGCAGAGACAATGACATCACGCGCGCGAGAGAGACGTTACTACGGGGCAAACAAAGGAAATAGTTCATTTTTTACGTAATTAAATAAAGCCGAAATATTTTCATTGAATAAAAAGTATAAATTTTATCCAGAAATACTTCATAGAATGATAATAAAAAAACAATTCGAAATACTTTTTACTATCCTTGCAGAAAATTTAAGTTAATTTTCGTTCCATTTTAATGACCCTAATTTCGCGTCCATTTGTTTATATTTTGAATCTAGCTACATAAATTTAATCTTTCGCAATGTCTGAAGACTGAGGGACAATTATATCCTGCAATACTCGAGGAGTACATTTAAGTATTCTATTGATAAAGGTATGTTTGTTGAGACTGATGCAAGAAAATTCAATGTATTTTATAGCCGTTCAATTCAAGCACTATCGGTCGAAAGTTGTGCGGTACTAGGAATAGATGTTGTTTAAGTAATTTGTTGACTAAAGATTAATATAGAATTAAATACTATTTCGGGTTTATATAAATAAGTACACGGGCAACGCGGGGCACTCAGCTGGTATAAAATAAAACTACTAATGAATACCAGTGTTACTTTTAAAGCAACACATTCCAAGAGTACAATCTACACGTTACCAACAATATGGGTATACAAAAAAACTTTTACAAAAAATCCCACGCTGCGTAAAGTGCATAGGCAAGCACTTAAAATCTGACTGTCCTAGAAAAAACGAGACAAAGAAGTTCAGTGTGCTATCTGCAATGAAAACCATCCGGCACATACAGAGGATATATTGTCCATAATCAACTGCAGTAAAAGTTATACCCACAGCTAAAATATGTCATCTCAACCAAACACATTTAGAACACAATATGTCCAGCCCAACGTGTCATACGGGTAAAGAACGCAAAACGGCACAGAACAAACAAACCACAGCGTTACTTGACATACAACAAAATAACGACATAACAGAATTAAAAAACATTATGAAAGATTTTAGCATCGAAATGAATACAATGATGAACCTTATCTCAATGTAAGTAGCTAAAGTTTCTTAATGGCTCAATTATTGAAAATTGTTGCATGTAACGCAAACGGCTTGTGCCTACACGCACAATAAGTCAAATTTTTCTTGCAAAATAACAATATTGATCTGATGCTAGTGTCAGAAACGCACTTCACTCAGAAAAGTCACCTGAAAATACCAAATTATCGCATATTCAATACCAGATATCCAGACGGTACATATGGGAACTACAATCATAATACGAGAGAATATCAATCATCACGAATCAAAAGATTATAACATGGAATACTTACAGGTGACTACAGTAACTCTAGAAAAAATTACAGGCAACTTAAAATATAATATAATATATATATATATATATATATATATATATGTATATATAACTATTTAATATTCAATTTTAAAAAAATAGCATAACAGAGCATAAAAATAATATAAATCGTAATATTCAAAATTATTCTGTTTTGTCAAAAAATATTTACTTAAAGAATCATAAAATGGATTGGTACAATGTATCAATGTTGGATGTATAAACGAACTACTTCTCGAGATTAAAAATGCTATCAATATAAAAAGTGATACTAACAATTTGAACAAAATTTGTGACACTTTTATTTTGTAATATTTAATTTATATAATGTTATAATTTTAAATTCTCAATTGTTTCCATTTTAAATGGCACTAAACAATGTACCTTAGTTTTTACTGATCGTTCCTGTTTTAAATTGTGTATTTCGGTCCCGACAGTCAAGGGACTATCAATATTTGTAAGTCCACCTAAATTTATAGTTTGTTTTTTTCCCAATTTTTCTTAAAAAAAATATTTTATTCATTGTAATTGCTTTATTTGGTTTTGTAGTGTTAAACTTCAATCCCTGAACGCAGTTAAATTTTAAAAAACAAATATCTTTTTCTTACTTGAAATTGGCTGTTGTTTATTTATAAGTTGTGTCAATAGTCTGAATATATATTTCGAGTGAGTTATTCATGAGCTTTCAAGTGCTTACTTATATGTACGTAGGCAGGAAATGAGCTCACGTATTTTGTCAAACTGTAGTATCTAATTCAAGTCTGTCTGAATTTTATCATAGTAAAATGTGAAAAATAACAATTGTTTCCGTTCGAACAAAACAAGCTAAGGAATCTCAGAACAATCAATTGTTGCACGTAAGCACTTTTAAAGTTTGTACGTAACTGGAAACGTTCCAGACATAGGAAAACTATTTCAATTGCTATGTCAATTAACTTCAACTTCAACTGTTTTTTTCGTTTATACTTGTTTGTGCGCTGTTCCATCATTTCTAAAGATTGCACACCTTGATACACAAAATATTTTCTAAATTGTAAAAGATTATTTCACTAAGTATTAAATATATTGTCTGTGATAAAGACAGTTTAATATAATGAAATGCGCTCTAAAGTAATAAAATTAACCTGTTACAAGTATTTTTTGAAATATTTCAATTAATTTAATCGAGGTAATCGAAACATTCGAGCCATAAAAACAAAATATCATCTACAGCTTTTAATTGTAAACCAATAGCTGGGTGCTCGGTGTTGCCCGAAAAAGTATTTCATTATAGAATAACCTATTAAGTCAAGAAGTGATTTAACCTATGTAGAGGGAATGCTAATTTCATCATCTTCTGGTGCCTCAAAAATAACCCGGTACTTTAAGAAACAAAAATACTCCCTGTAAATAAGAATGACTTTAAAATGCCACCCCTTCCACCGCCACCTCTATAGCTGTTAGGGGTATTTCACCGATCCATTGTTTCGAATCGGAAGTTAATAATTTGAAAGAATTAGAAACATGAGTTTAAGATTATACTCGGAACATTGTTTTCCCCTTCCACTACTGAGGGCCGAATTATAGCTTAACCGGCATGTAGAATGTCGTAATTAAACTCGCCGACTTCCAGAACCGCGAATTCGAAACTAATCTCGATTGTTTTCGTGGTACTGTTAGTGTACGCCCCTCCACCACTACCCTTAATGGTGGTCCCCTCCCAAACCGAAAAAAGTTAAAATTTCACAGAAACATTATCGAGAGAACAATGTGAATCTCACTGACCTCTAAAAGTATATATCGGCCTTTTATGTATGTTTTAAAATTTCCACTACTTTCAACCCCTGTCCCTTGGGGTGGTAGTCGTGTCCCCCATAGTGTTTCCGGTTTAAAATGAACATGTGTATAAAATGTGGTCGAAATTGCTCCTCGTTTTTTAGATTGTACGCGGAACTTTGTTTTCGCCTCCCACCCCCACTATATGGGTTGAAGTACAAAATAACCAGCAAGTTGAATGAATGACCCGGGATTCGATTTCAATCTTGGTTGGTTTCCCGTTATTTTTATGTAACGCCCCTTCATCCCCGCCCCTAAGGGCCATCATCAGAAATACTATTAATCTCTTTGACCAAGAAAAATATTTATTCGACGCAAATATGTAGTCGTTTGTAGTTGTTTCTTACCCCCACGGTGTTTGTTTCAGGTACGAAAGAAACGTGTGTGCAAAATTTGGTCAAATTTGCTCCACGGGTGATGATTTGTACGTGGAACACACACACATACACGAATTGTCAATTTGATTTTTTATAGGATTAGACAGAAGAAGATAACTAAGTCTCCAGATTTAATCAGAAATTTATTTCTCGTAGGTCGCATTATATAAAAGAATTTTCTGCAGAGTCATCTAAACACAATTTTAAAACATACAGACATTACGTAAGCATAAAACATTAACTGTATTACTTTACATTCATCCAAAACGTAGCTATAGCTTCTTACATTTGAACGCTTTACGTTTGAAAAGATTCAGACATATATATTCCAATTTATATAGTTCATTTCGGAGTTTCTCAACCAATCATATTGCAAGTTTTCTTAAAAAAAATATATTTTACCTTCCTATTTGCATTTTTTCAGTTTCGAAAAAAATCTTATATCTATAAACATTTTTATTATCCTTAATTTTATATGGCAAATTATAGTGTTTTTGACCTCCTGTGGTTTAGTGGTCAGCGTCATTGCTTCGCATCACAGAGGTCCCGGGGTCGAATTCCGGCGAGGGCATGGATGTTGTGTGTCGCTGTTTCAATACCGACAAACTCCCACAAATTAGCCCAGACAGTGAAATACAACAATGTACAAAGTATTCTTCATCTAAAATCTTTCAATCGAAATTACGTTTTTTAAACTAATATCGTCGGCCAATAATGTTAAAAATTTACACAACTAATTTAAATAAAAAATTATGATTCTTTATTATTGTGTTCAATTTGTTGTATTATATAATTTTTTGTTACCATTGTTACCTTTAAATTCACTAATACTCATCAATTATAATATGACATTTATATTAAAAAAATTAAAAAACGGCCTTCAGTCAGAAAATTCATTATTAACAAAAATTTAAATATTCCGACGTTTTGTCCTTTTTTATAAGCACTTCAGGTTTAGTAATTTCATATATAAATCATACCAAAAAGGTTGAGGCAAGAATTTGCTGCATTGCCTGTTGTTTCTGACTAGAAGCAGTTTAATTATTTATAATACTCTTAACAGCTGGGTTAATAAAAGTCATTTCGGCCGAAACGTGTGAACAAACTGCACGTTAGGAATTTAATCTAAATTTTCTTATAATAAATTGTAAGTAACACTCTATAAATTATATATACACATAATTGAATTAAAAATGATCATGTATGACTGTTTCTTAATTTTTTTAGGTAATTAAATGTAAAATCTAATTAAAGAGGTCCAAATGAGAGATGAAACTTTGTGCTTGATAAATATTATGTTTTAAATTTGAAAGTATTTTTTTTCTATTAGGTTGGTGTTTTATCGTTCTTCAATGTACAAAATTTTAACAGCTAATAATTATTCTACTGATTTTATCGTCAAATTAATAAATCTCAGAATTAATTACATATATAATAAAAAATACTGTTGTCCGTCTAAAATCCAATACTAACAATTTTATTGTTCTACCTCATTAGGATTGTTTATACCAAGGTTAAAATGTTATTAAAAAAACTAAATATCTCTGTAATTGTTAAATCTGTTAATTCTTTGTCTGATTTTGTTAAAAATCACATAGATTGTCGTAATACTTTGGATTTCAATAATGTTGTTTATATAATTATTTGCAATAGCTGATAATTTTGTTATATCGGCCAGACCCAACGATATAAGTTAACTAAAATTAAGGAACATAATACCAGTGTATAATTTCTACCTTTTAAACATTCTCCGATTACTAAACATTGTTTGGATCTTAACCAGTTTTGAATTTTGATAATACTATTATTCTAGATAAGGAAATTAATTTTAATAAAAAGTCTGTTACAAATTAAGATCAACAGATTTAATGATTAATATTTGTTAATTTATATATTGTTCATACATCATGTTCATACCAGTTGATCAAAACTTCTATTATATTGTTCAAAATTAATTTATGTTTATTGTCTGTTATACGTGTCGTTATATTCTTGTGATTTTGTCTCACAGACGTTAATTTTGTTTCTATTATGTTCAAAGTCGCTAATGAACTTAGGTGTTGATATCGACTGTAAATAAAACAATTGAAATGAATAATGTTTTTTTTTTTTTTAAAAAAAAAGGTTTTACAGGTGACTATGGCTACAATAGCAGACTCCTTTATATAACGTGACGTTCGGAAATAAATTTCTTGTTAAATCTGAGGACGTCGTTTGGTTTTGCATTTCTATTTAAACCAATAGAAATTTTTAAAACAAGTCTTTATAATAAATTGGAATATAATGGTGAATAATTTTTTCCATAATATATTCGCTATTGGATGGCGGCAAGCGCACGTGGAGACGCAGAGAAATGCTGTTCCACTTGTTTTAAATCTAATGTTGCCGATACTGGAGTACACCGAGGAAAATGATTGGCAATCGATAATAAGAAAAGATGGAGCTGTAAAAGGCAGTCAATGTTACATCGAATACGCCGCACTACAAATTATTACACCAAGTCGGCTATTATATATTGGTTAATATTCGTGTCAAACGTTTGTGTCACAAAACGAGTGGGAAATAGGATAAATACCTCCCGAACCGTTTTCACCTAAGCACCGACATTCGACTGACTATTTTATGCATTGAATTCATAAAAATTAAAAGTGATCGCTTTAGTTAACTCAGAGAATTTTAAGAAGCTAGTGACATGGTCAGCGTGGATAACTTCAGTGTGGTGACAAAATATAGACCAGAGTCCGACATTACTATTACATTGAATATTTTCATTGGCATATTCTCGAAGTAGCGGTAGACCTATGACATCCTAAGACTGTCGTGCGCAATATTGATTAGAGTGCGATACAAAACCTGACCCGACTCAAAATTTGTTCGGTCCATAGAAGCACACAGAAATACTTTCGAATCAAAGAATATAAAACACTTCTGGTAAAACAGTGATTATTATATTTAAGTAGTATTTTTTTAAAAAAATCGTCGCTTATGCGAATGGTAGATTATGTATGTTATAAATACAATTAATCGTGTTTACTCACCCTTTATCCTCTTTAAAGTCTGTCAAAAACCTGCATTCAGTCTTGCTTTAATAATAATAGAACACGTTATAAGCAGAGAACATCGGATATGTTTAGATTTACTGAACCTTTGAATTCGTTAAATTTTTCTTTTCATAATTTAGCTTGCACATGGTGATGTAAAACATTAACGCTTCTTCTTGAGAATAATAAAACTAAATGCTCTCACATGTTAATATCGACCGGCAAAGGTTCAACTACAGCACTTTACGGCCTGCTCACGCTGTTGCTACAATCGCCAAGAGATGGCAACACAGTATATATAGCTCCAACGATAGCTGCGACCATCAGACTATCGAATTACTGCGACCTTCGAACTACGCTGCAAGCATCCGACAGGGCCTGGAGTTATAATAAATACAGTGGACGCCGCTTATTGTTATCAACATTAACTGAATGATAACTAAAGACGAACATTTATAATTGAAGATTATAAATTTTAAAAAAAGAGTTAACGGTACTTAAGTACTGTACTACTTGGTATGTATCCATTCATAATATGATTCATTTATGCCTTTTCTTTATTTAATCAGCTTTCTGGGTGCCCGGGTAGTCATATATCCATAAACCCCGATTTTACTCCAATCTCGAACGCTTTTGCGCTATTTTTATGAAATGCACCTCGACCCCTATCCCTAAATGTGCTCACCTCCCATGCCCAAAGGGGTTGAACTCATTGACCCCGAAAAAGTTTAATTCGACAAATATATCGACTGTTTTAACATGTTCGTAAATTTCCACCCCCGCGCGTAGTCCAGGTTGTCATAATTAAACTCAGCGACATCCATACCCCAGGATTTGACTCGAATCTCGGTTGCTTTTGCGTCATTTTTATGTAACGCACCTCAACCCCTATCCCTAAATGTGCTCACCTCCCATGCCCAAAGGGGTTGAACTCAATAACCCAGAAAAAGTTTAATTCGACAAAAATATCGGCTGTTTTAACATGTTAGAAAATTTCCACTGCCGCTACTGTGGGTTAAACAAAAAGTATTTATTCAGCCAAAAATCGCCCGGTTGCATCGTTTGAAAATTTATACCCCGCCCAGCCGATCCCACCCTCTCACGTTGTCATAATTAAACTCAGCGGCATAACCCCGGTTTTGACAGTCGATATATTTGTTTTTGCGCTATTTTTATGTAACGCACCTCCACCCCCACTCCTAAGCGTGCTCCATTAATGTAAACCTCGTACTCATAATGTTTTTGAAAATCAATAGACCTTTGCTGTACACTACGACACAATATTTATAATGCTAGTCGTTGTTGGAGGTTGAGAGGTTTCCACAGCATTGTCGTAATGTTCTTCATCTTCACACACTGCTGCTGTCACTTGCGAGTCAGTAGTAGTTACTATTTTACATGTGCCGTCTTCTGTCTGTCCAGCAGATGTAGTGATGTTTTCGTCGACAGCAACCCATTCCTGAAAATAGTTTTCTGTCGTGTCTGGTGGTCGAGTGCATAGGATTTCTTCAACTTGTGATGCTTCTCTGGAAAATCCCCCATGCCAAAAACAGTTATGCTGATATTTTATGCCATGGCATAGCTAATAGGTGTAGGGCAGCAACAACATTCGTTTTCTTAGCAAGGGCATTAATTGGCACTCATCCCTTGTGCGTTCTCAATAATTCTTGTCTCATGGCGAAGTTGGAATGATTCCCTGTTCACATGGCTATAATATTGATGTCGTATTGGCCGATAGGAAAACAACACTGTATTTAATTCACAATTCATTCTGTACACTGCACATTTGTCAATCAATAAAACTACTTTTCGAGTCAGCTTATTATCCCATTTGAATAACCATTCTTGAAATATGGAAGTTGTCATCCACGCCTTGGAGTTTGCATGATAATCAACAGGAAAACATTTAACACTTTTAAAGCATTGCGGGTTGTTACTTTTGCCAATCACCACAATCTTTCTTCATCCCCAGACATATTTGCGCAACACAAAATTGTTAAGCGATCCTTACTTGTTTCATCTATATCTGTATCTCCTAAACGGCTGCAGATGTCGACCTGCGGTCAAAAAGCATTGTGTTCAGCGTGGCCGCTTTCATAAGGATAGACACCTAAATCACGCGAGAGGATGGAGATTTAGGAGAAAACGAGCAAAAAATGAAAAACCTAAAAACGGCTATATATCCTAAACGGCTGCAGTTAATGACCTGCGGTCAACGGCATTGTGTTCCGCGTGGCGGCTTCCATGGGGTTACACAACTAATTTACGTGAAAGACTTAAATTAGGAAGAAAAACGAAGATTTTGATCATTTTCATTCTTAAACAAGTATGTGTGCTGAGGTGCAGCACGGAATTACAGTCAAGTTTCATGTGCATTATACACACAATCGGAATAAATATGAGAGAGAATTTTTGGTCACTCCTCTTCCAACCATCTCTCAGCAGCAGTCGGACCAGCATCATTTTGTTCACCGTGCATTCGTTTGAACACAATGTTTTCCTTTTCTTACAACGATGAAACCAGCCTTCTGTTGCTACAATATCTGCAGTAAGCTCCTCTGCTTTCTGACCCATACGAGGTCCATCAAAACGAGCATCCTTTTCACGAACATTAGTAAACCACATTCGGAGAGCAGATTCAACCTCATGGTCTTTCCCAACACGATTTCTCTTACACTGTAAGTTCTTCTTCTTCGCCGTCGCCTGAAAAATAATTTCTCCATACCTTGCACGGGAGAGGTTGAGAAATTTGTAACTTCACTGCTGCATTGCGCTGACTGCAAACTGCCATACCGTTCAATAATAGAAACCTTCTCGTTAATTGATAAGTCTTTACGTTTAGGCGAACTTTTTACGCTATCCATCACATCAACTTTGCGAACGAATGGGAACTCTCGACTCCACGAGCCAAACTAAAACAACAATTAGTACTCAAGAATAAAAGTTTAACGTTGGTTAACTATTAAGAGCAGGTGCACAGATCCTTCTGCATTATTTTCCATGAACGGCTCTTGATACTGTGTGCTGGACTTTCAAAAGAATGATAACATAAAACGAATTCTGATCACAATAAACGACGTTTTATTAATATTATAATATTAGTCAAGGCGGGACATAATGAGAATGATATTATTAACCGAATCATAACATTAACCGTGATTACAATATGCAGTGTCCACTGTATTCAATAAATCTCCGAATTGTTTCAAAATTACCCTTTTCAGCAAACAATTCGGGTAATTTAACATACTGTATGCTCATTAACTGAAAGAATGAAAAAGTATATAATTCCACTTTAATCTATTACTCTGGAAGTGATTTAATCTACCTAGGCAGAGGGAATGTTACTCCCGGTGGCCTAAGCGAGTTACATTTTCTTTATATAACTCAAGAGAGTAAAAAATACTCCCGGTATCATTGACAGTTAAAAACACTCCCAGTATGCTACTCACTTTACAAAGTCAAAAATAGTTCCTTCGCGTTAAGAGAGTCAAAAAGACTCTCCCAGTACCTTAAGAGAGTGAAGAATAGTCCAAATATCTTAAGACACACAAAAATACTCTCGTAAATCTTAAAGCGTCAAAATACTCCCTGTAATTTATAATTTCCTAAAATGCCACCACTTTCACCCCACCTCTATAGATGTTAGGGGTATTTTACCGATCTGTTTCGTAAAGTATTATACAAAATATAATTTTATTGGCAGCACGTTTTTAAGATTGTACGCGGAACATTGTTTTCCCTTCCACACCCACTCCAAGAGGTATAACTACAACTGGAATTTTGAATATCATTATTAAACTCAGCGACTTTCACAACCCCGGATTCAACACCAAAGTCGGTTGTTTTCACGCTATTTTTATGTAACGCCACTCCTCCCCCATTCTTAAAGGTGCTCCCTCCAAATCGAAAGGGGTTGAAATTTTCACAAACAACATCGGGATAAATATTATAAATCTCATTTACCCAGAAAAATATATATTTGACGCAATTGTGGGCATTTTTAGCAAGTTTGAAAATTCGTACTCTCGCCCCTCGGGGAGGTAGTGGTGTCTGATCCCCACAGTGTTCTAAAGGAACACGTGGACAAAGTTCGTAAGATGGGTGTAGATTTTTGTGCGAAACATACATGCAGTCGATTTTATTTATTAGAAGAAAAGATGAAACACTACTTGGACTGTGAGATTCTCGTCTTGCATCTTATAAAAAAAACGTCAAGAAGGAATGGTAGAACTGCTTTCTGGGTATCAAATTTTGAAACCAGAAGCAACTGTGAAAAACCGGGGTAAGAAAACTAATTTAGGGTTAATTATAGAAAGTAATTTAAGAAGGTGATAGCCTAAAACATTCAAGGAACAGCCGAGAATCTATATACGTCCCAACGTCATGTACTTATGAATCACTTAAATTTTTGAAAGATTTACAACTTCCAGTCGATTTCCAGCGAAATTGGGTATTTTTATAACTTTTTACATTGAAATATCTGTGCAGTAAAGACACGCATGTTAAGTTAATAATTAAATATTCTTTATTTATGAACCTAACAAAAGTAAGCATTAGTACTTAATTCAAAAAATATTTTTAAAAAAAGTTGCATGCTATCCTATATTTAATATACTGTAATAAACGAAGGGATGGCGTTAATTACATTAAAAGAAATAATTATCAAAAATTTACAAACATAATATTTTTATTTTATTTTATGGCAATAAAAGATAATTACAAACACAAAATTTGAGATCTGGTTCTCTCAGGGCCTTGACTGGGTTTGATAATGAACACAACAAATTGATTTAAAATCTCATTAACAAAACAGTTTACAATTTACCTAAACAATATGTCGATAGAATGAAAGAAATTAAAAGTAAAGAAATTAACTCTGATTGACAATAAAAAGAGAACGAAATCTGGCTTTATCCTTTAATTAGCGTTTACAATTAGTCATTAGTTTTTGTTACTTACATACTGTCCAGCTGGTTCCAGCATTCCTTTTGGTTTCGGAAGTGCACTATTGCAAAATTATAAACTGATTCTAAATGTCGACTCACAGATTTTACAAAATTGATAGGCTCCCAGGAACTCAGATGATCCTCCTGAATGTCAGCTATCTGATGTCTGCTTGCCTTACAGGAATCCTATGATTCGTAGATTTATTAGTCTTTTACTGATTTGGACTTAAACTGTAACGTATCTCCTTGAAGATTCATTTTAAGTGTTTATTCTTTCGGAGCGAACTAACTTTTCTTTAGCTCCTTGCAGTAGACTTAAACTGTCAACTTTACTATTCCGCTCTTTGCTGCTCACCAGAAAAACTTCATCCGTCCACAGCAATCTTTCATCACCAACTCTATCCTAGCTGGCTGTAGACGTAAAAAAAACTGACTTCCTTTCATGGCTGGCTATAGATGTAAACTGCTAGACTTTCATGCGCGTAAACGCCATTTTGACTTTTCAACAAAAGCACCTGAACTCGCTTTTCCATTGTTGCTTTGTTCGATCAGACCGCTATAATGGATTTATCAAACAATTCAATTATCCAAACAATTAATGGCCTAATTAATTGGCATTACAATACATAAAACGAAATAATTCAAAATTTATTGTTGACTAAGTATATAAAAAATGACAAAATGTATTGTTGACAATATATGTACATATTAAACTACTGAAAGGAAATCGATATACATTAATCAATGTTTAAGTTATTACGGAGCACATCTCTTACTCTCTTAGCACCAGCATTGCTGTGTTTAGACCTATATATTGTGGGTTGTAGCTGCGTTAGGAGATTAGGTGTTATTAAGGCCTTAATTAGTTGGCAATATCCTGGTACTTCGGATAACAGAAAATTATGCAAAAAAAATGCTAAAAAAACAACAAAACATTCTAGCCTTTTGTGGGTCAAGACATGGAATTCTGGAACACTCCAAACCTGGGTGGACAGTACACGATTGCATTTGTTGCTGGAAGAGTCAATATTTACTTCTGGTTATGGTTTTATGAAATTTGGTGAAATAACCAAAAGTCCCTTCAGCTAAAAAAAAAATCTGAGGAATTTGAAAGTGGTGCAGGTGGACACACACACGTTTACTGTGCTGAATGTTTATCAGTTTTCCAAATTCAGAATAGAAAAGAACTCCACCAGAAAATATTCTTGCGTTGATACCTACGTTGGCATTATAATTTTTTTTGTTTGCATTTGCCAAAGCTGAATAATAATTTCTAATAGTAAGATACTCCAGTGTCTGGTGATTTTTTAATAGCGATGTGTTTCCATCGAGAGCTTCCAGAGAGTTTGGAAACTTATTTGTTTCATATTACTATACCCATTCTAAAATAATTAAAGTATTCATTTTAATCGGTGATAATTTCTTACAATAACTGTACGTGGCTGTATCGTTCTTGTTTTATTTGACCATTCTTTAACCCATCGCGTTCGTACATTATGTTTGGTTCCGACAGTAATGAAGGAAGCTAGATAAGCTTTTTATTACTATTCATAATTTATGGAAGAAAACAGAGCTATTATTTAATTGCAATTGAAAAATACTAATCACACGGACAGGTACAGTGAACAGCAAAAATGAAAATGAGCAGAAAGATCGACGAAAATATTAATCGTGCGCGATTGTATAAATATTGACAGTGGATTGACTCAAAATATTGCCTTTTCTGTATTGATCAATATATTGACCGTGTGCGGACTGCTTAAAACAGTAACCCTGTCGTCGACGATCTTTGTTTTCATCAGCTGTTGTCGAAATGTTTCAGGGATAACAGAGAAAATGGCACCAGAATTGATTATAGCTCGTACTGACTTGACAAAGTATGAGATCTAGGATTACGTAAATATAATTCCCTGATATTTTGGCGACGAAGGATTTTCTTCTCAAGCGGTCTCACCTCCAGGGAAGGTCGCTTCGTGTACTTTTCCGTATTATATCGGCTATATATATATGTTAGAGCGTCTAAACGTTGACGGAGATCGTCTACTTCTTGCAATGATGGCCTGTATCGTACGGGGGAGACGTCCGTTTGACCTTCCTGGTCATATTGTCGTCATATACGTCAAGCCGTCGTATGGCACTTATATCACACTTTTCTCCTCTCCTTGCAGTAACGTCTTAAGACGACAGTCACAGTGGAAACAGACAGGTCTGTTATTCTGGGTTCTCCAGACGTCAGGTTTCCTAGGGATGTAAGCAGGTTCTTCCAGAGCAACAACTTTGGCATTGCTGGGTTTACGTTTAGGAAAAACGTTTCTCCAAGAGTACGTCGGTGTTGTGATGGGAACCACGACATGTCTGGCTGAGGTTCGTCGGTCGATAAGCATAATGCTTGTTGTATTTCTTCCCTCACTATTTGACAAAGGAGGCATGATAATTTTGTCCCCTTAAGGGGAAGATGCTGGAATTTCTGATGTGGCACTGAAAGGGACTGTATTCTGGCATGCTTCTTTCCTTAAGCACATCATCCTGTGTACAAGTTTCAAATAGATCAAAACTTTCGCAATCAAACTTTGGAGCCTGCAGCTTTGTCTGTCTGATTGGATCCGCTGTCTCGACAGCTAACAGTTGGTCCACCAGAAATGCCACATATTGAGAGGTTTAGATGTGTCATTAAGTTGCCCTCAAACTTATCAGTAAATAGCAGGAAGGATAGTATTTAAGTTTTAGACCAGAATAATAGATTTTATAAGAGTAATTGTAAAGATTGTGGGGTTATGATATATGTGCTTTCTGCTATTCAATGATTCATACAAAATCTGACAAATATTTTTTGTTAATTCTCAACATTTCGGCAAGAGCTCAGGCAGTCAGACGACAATTTTCGTGGATCATTTTACCAATTTTCTGGATGTTGAGGGTCATCCGGGATGCAGTTTGTCAGTCACATCCCTCCTTTTTAAACCACTTGAAAACTTGTGTGTATGATACACATTCAATTCTGTACACTTCCATAGCTTCTGTACCAGTTTTCCCTGACACTATCATAAGGACTTGAATGGGCAATAGCTACAGTGAGACTGTGTCCATAGAGCTTGGGGTAGGGGAATTAAAACCTGCTGTTGCACTGTTTGCCAGTAACAGTACCAGTTCAGTTATTTACTTGCCACACCTCATATATTACATTGGCAAATGCACATATGAGTATGATTGTATTTTAAAGCTTTAAGGAAAGGAGGTAATGATAGGCTCAAGTTTACAGGTTTTATTGTAAGTTGACAATGTACAATTTGATGTTCGTATTTAAATGATTATGAAGAGTTTGTAAGCTGAAATATCCTAAAGGAACTAATTGACGATTAAGTAAATTATTTATTCAGATGACCTAATGGTTTCTCCAATTATTTAATATTTGTAAAATCAAAAATAAGAATTACGATAGTAATTTTATTTTTTGGGCTTATTTCTTGCAAACAACTTCAATGCATTAAATGTAAAACTATACAAAATATCATCACAGTTGAGTATCTAGTTTTTAAGTAAATAATTTATTTTGACTGTACAGAAATTCAAAGTTTCTGTGGATAATTCAGGTCCACAAAATCAGTAACATTAAGTTGTTGAAGTTGCAGGAGGTGGATCTTCTGCTTTACTTTCAAGTGAGAAAGGAGGGATTCGACAGTCAAATGAGTACCCATCTTCACGTTCCATTCGGAAAGTACCCCTGAAACCAAAGGTACAATTAAAGGTCATGTTTCCAGAATCAAATTTATATTAAAAATTTATCATTATCAAAGTATATAAAATCTTTCAAAAAAGTATTTCTGAAAAAAAATTTTGACATCTAATCCAAAATTATAACTATGGATTTATTATAAAGCAATCCAGTATTGCATTTAAATTAAGCCACAGTTAATGTATGATCACAAAATTGTGTATAAAGACCATACAATTCTAATGTGAAGATTAACTTTTTAAGATTTGCAGAGTAGAAAAAACAAAAATGTATCTAATCACAAATTATTCATGCAAATAACATTACTTTATGCATACAAGGGTAGGTCATGGCATTAGTTTTTGGAATGTACATGGAATAATATTAATTGATTATCTTCATGAAGAAAACACAATCAATATCAAGTATTATGCAAACTTATGAAAACTGATGAAATAAAGAGAAAAAGGGCACATTTGCCAACCCCCCCCCCCCCCCCCACCTCCAAAAAAAAGTTGTTTCATCACAATAATGTTGAAGTTTACACTTCCATTATTGTGATGGCGAAAATCAATGAGTTAAAGTTCCAATAGCATCTTCAGACACCCTTTTCGCCAGTTTAGTTCCCTTGGATTTTCTTTTTCAAAACTTGAAAGAACAGCCCAATGATAAATGATTTGCCAACAATAAAGTTGACACACATGTTGATGAGGAGATTGATGGTCCTCACTTTAAACAGGGTATTAGGCAAGTGAACATCACTGAGAAAAGTGAATAGAGCTAAAATGAAATTACACTCAGAAATAAATATATTTTTCCCCAATTTTTTTGTTTTTATGTTATCTTTTGGACACTTCTGGGACTACCCTTGTAAATATAAAACAAACTTTTCATTAACATCTATGTGCAATAGCTTTATATAAAGTTGAACTTCCTTCAGTATCACAATAGCATCTAACTTAAATAGAGAATGGTTGACTGATAAACACCAACAACATGCAAGTACATACCACATGTGCCCACTGGGGGCCTGAAGGCTAACATGGCTGCTGTACTGGAAAGCTGGTAAATTTGGAGATAGCACTGGTTCCTGTCCAACAACACCTCTGCCCCTCACTGTTTCAAGAGTGCCTGACAAGCTGAATATGCGCCAATGGCGCTCTCTCAATTGAACTGTCAACTCACCCAGGTTTTCCAGCCTAATACAGTACCGCCACTAACCAAACAAGATACATGTCAGCCACATCAGAATGTTAAAATATTAAAACAATTAAGATCTTAAAAGCAATAAAATTAACATTTAAATAATATGAATCAGTAATACATTTGCCAGATTTATGTCATACGAAAGCACCGTAATATTGCATGTAAAGTTGAAATCCTGCGTTTAAATTAAATGAATGTGAAAATAAGTCAGAAAAAGGGTTGGAATACATTTGGTGACCTAACAAGTAATCAAGTAATGATTATTGTAGACTAGTAATGCAAATGGTAAGCAGTCAAAATTAATTGTTTTTTATGTATAATACAAATGAATAAATTTAAAGTGAATAAGGTTTACTAGCATTATGAAGACAACAAAAATTATCAATTGCACAATAATTAAAATGTATATCAGTTATTCAAAAATTATATAAAATTAATTCCCAAATCACAATTAAGTGTGCCCCTAGTATTTATAACTACAAAATATAATATTTACTGACCCAAAACACAGCATTCGCTTGTGATTCCCTACATCCCATATAAAATGGAGTTACTGTTACACGAATATTCTCAGTAGTTTCTTTGTGAACATCAGACAGCTCTAGCCATGGATGGTTCTTTTTTTGCCATGCTCTCAATGTTTCTTGAGCAACAAAAGGAGGATCTGCAAAAGTTAAGAATGTCAAATACACAACTAGTTTTTATTTTATCCAGTTACAAAATAAGTGTTAATAATTAAAATGCAATAAATTAACCAAATAAAGTGTTCATTATATCATGTTTATTTAGCTTTTTCTGCAAGTGTGTTGTAAATACAGCGCACATGTTGGGAAGAGGACGCAAGGGCAAAGTAATTACGGGTCCTGTCTCGATGTGACAAGACAGAGCGGCAAGACATTTATTTCAGATGAAGGGTCTGGGCCGGCACAGGAAGTTGTAATGTGTACTTAGGACGTGTACAGCAAAAAAAGGGCATGTGGGTGGCCAGTCGCAAGAGGTATCGGTTTAAGAAAGGCATTCAAGTAGCCGGACCCAAAGTGATTTTAGGGCAGGCTATTGTCTCTGATTAATGGCCTGACAAGTGGCGTATTTACTTAGGATTTGTAAGGAGGGGTCAACGCGAGTCTTGTGCAAGTCTTGTGAGGACAAGTCCAGAGTAATTGAGGGTGCAAAGTAATTGCGGGTCCTGTCTCGATGTGACATGACGGAGGGGCTAGCTATTTTGCTAAGGAACTGCAGCTGCAGATTGTAAATCTGAGTAATGGAGATTCTGTCACCGCGAAGATGCGACGTGGGTCTTGGAACAAAAGGAAACGAGGTGGCTAGTAGTATATATGCAAGGGATGAGCTATTGTGGTTCAGTCAGCGTGGGAGAGGGGTGCTGTGACCATCGTGAGTTAGTCAGCGTGGGAGAGGGGTGCTGTGAGCATCGTGAGTAGAGTCAACGAGGGAGAGGAGTCAGCGTCAGTCAGCGTAAGAGAGAGATGCTGTGGGCATCTAACTTGTAAGTTAGTTGGAGATGAGTGTCAGAGCGGAGGGTATGGAGAAAGAAAGCAGCCTGCGAGAGGAATAGAAAATTATTCAACTATAAACATTTTCATATGCAGAAGTTCAATCTGTATTAGTATCAAAATTTGACCAGTCTTCAATGGTAGGAGACCAGGATACAACATCCAGCGTCGAGTAGTGTCACCACGAGCAACTGGGATATCCTTCGCCGAGTATGGAGAACCAGCTATCGTCGAACCAGTAATATGTGTTAGAGTCAGTGTGTGTAAACGTCCAGTCTATAAAGTGTGTGTTTAATGAACGAGCCAAAGGTTCCTGAGAAATCGTGAGTTTAAATTTATGGTATTAACATGTGTAAACGTAATTAAAGGATACAGTCAGATATCGTTCTCTTCTTGTGTTAATAAAATAAACTCTTGTAAATTTAGAAGCAATCTGTAGAAGAAGTTTGTTAATAAGTTTCATCAATACTTCTGTTTAATTTAAAGATAAATGTTGGGTTCTTTGAATATATAAGTTCTGTCCGTTATCAAACCCAGTAGAGACCCATGAGAGAAAGAGATCTTTTTATAATATTAAATAATAAATTCTGTTGTAAATTCTGATAATTGTTAATAAAGTTTGTTTGTTAAAATATAAATATTATTTTTTTATTTTCACGCTTTTATGTGTTTATTACAATATATTATTTCATTGTCCTGTTTCAGAAAACGGAAATTTCTGGCAAAATTTTAAGAATAATAAATTAAATGTGAAATACTAGAATTTTTAAAAAATAAAATTAAAAGTTATATTAATGATATATTCTGACTATTATGATAAATCTTATAAATAAAAAAGAGTGTATGTATGTTTGTTTGTATGTTTGTATATTTGTATGTTCGTTATACAAATCTACACCGGTAGAGCAAATTTCACCAAATTTCGTACATGTGTTCTTTACGACCAGGAAACAAACACTGTCGGGGTGAGACATGTCTACCACCCCCAGAAGCGGGGGTGCACGGGGGTTGAAATATTTAAACATGCTAAAACAGCCGATATTTTAGTCGGATAATAATTTTTAGGGGTCCAAGATATTGATGGTGTTTCTACCGATATTTTCTGAATATAATTTTCATTCCCTACACCCTGGGAAAAGAGCACCCTTAGGGTTTGGGGTGGAGAATACAAATCTATACCGGTGGATCAAATTTCACCAAATTTCGTACACGTGTTCTTTGCGATCAGGAAAACAACACTGTCGGGGTGAGACGCGTCTACCACCCCCTGAAGCGGGGGTGGATATATTTGAACATGCTAAAACAGTCGATATTTCAGTCGGATAAATATTTTTAGGGGTCAAAGATATTTATAGTCTTTCCACTGATGATATCTGAATATAATTTTCATCCTCTACAGCCTGGGGAAAGAGCACCCCTAGCGTTTGGGGTGGAGAATACAAATCTACACTGCTGGAGCAAATTTCACCAAATTTCGTACACGGGTTCTTTGCGACCATGAAAACAACACTGTCGGGGTTAGACGCGTCTACCAACCCCAGAAGCGGGGGTGGACGGAGGTTGAAATACTTAAACATGCTAAAACAGCAGGTATTAGATTTGGATAAATATTTTCGGGGTCAAAGATATTGACTGTGTTTCTACCGATGTTATCTGAATATAATATTCATCTCCTACGCCCTGGGAAAAGGGCACCTTTAGGGTTTGGGGTGGAGTTGCTTTACAGAAAAATAACGCGAATACAACCGAGTTTGGAGTCAAATCGAAGGTTATGGATGTCAGTGAGTTTACTTCGGATAAATATTTTTAATTGCCCATTTAACCCGTAAGGGTGGGGGTTGGAAGAGAAGATAAATAGTCAGTTCTTGCACGTTCTTGGAGGAGAATTACGTGAATACTATTTCAACAGATGTTGTTGAAAATATAAATCCCTTTAGACATTAGTGGTGAGCTTGCTTAGGGCTGGGGGTGAGAATTGTCTATTATTCTAAAACTGACAAAATGTTATGTGTTTATGGGTATAGTGTTTCTACCGATGTGATATGAGTAAAAATTCAACCCTTTCCACCACGGGAAAGTAGCAGATTTAGGGGTGGTGTTGTTCATACTATTTTAACCTATGTTGTTTCCATGAATAACGACGTTTAATCAAAAATAAAAGTGTTATAGTCTTTTAAAAAGTTTTTATATTATAAATTGTTATAAACATAATTTTAAATTTATTCCGTAATTGAAGTTGTATTATTGAGAAGAAATAAATCAACAAATAATCACGGACAAATACATGTAACAAAAACTCTACATGCTAACGTAGTTTATAATATAGTTTACTACAACTTCAATGAAAATATTATCCACGTAATCTACATTATTAGAACAATTGTTCTCAAAATCCTTAACCATATAAATCAATCCATTAATAATCCCTTTTCTACCAGAACGAAAGGGCTTAATATAAATAATTATTACACTTAATCTTATAAATAAAAATGAGTGTATGTATGTTTGTTTGTATGTATGTATGTATGTATGTTTGTATGTTTGTATATTTGTATGTTTGTATATTTGTATGTTCGTTATACAAATCTACACCGCTGGAGAAATTTTCACCAAATTTCGTACACGTGTTCTTTGCGACCAGGAAACAAACACTGGCGTGGTGAGACGCGCCTACCACCCCCAGAAGCGGGGATGGACGGGGGTTGATATAATTAAACATGCTAAAACAGTCGATATTTCAGTCGGATAAATATTTTTAGGGGTCACAGATATTAATAGTGTTTCTACCGACTGTTGGGGTGAGACGCGTCTACCACCCCCAGAAGCGGGTTGGGATTATCAGTAGAGCACTTTTAGGTGTTGGGTGGAGGAACGCTGCAATAAAATAACGCGAATACAACCGAGATTCGAGTCAAATCCAAGGTTATGGATGTCGTCCAGTTCAATTATAGCATCAAATTGGGCATTTAGCCCTAAGGGGCGGGAGTGGATGGAAATTTTCTAACATGTTAAATCATCGATATTAGCGTGGAATAAATAAATACCGGGACCATTGACGTTGGTAGTATTTCTACCGATGTTGTTTGTAGGCATGATAGGGGTGGGGCTGGAAGGGATTTCCTTGAAAATAACGGGAAAACAACCGAGATTCGAGTCAAATCGAAGGTCATGGATGTCCCTGAATTTATTTATGACAATCTGGACAACGCGCAGGTATCGGCTGGGTTGGGATGCGTTGACCGGCTGTTTTTTGCGTCAATTAAATATATTTCGGGATGAATTAGATTAATAAAATTTCCCTACATGTTCTCTGTGTGTAATTTCAACCCCTTTCGGACTCATAAGGGTGCACCCTTAAGGGTTGGTGTGGAAGTATCATTAGTTAAAAATAAACCAGAAACTATCAGTATTGTCACTGAGTTTAATTATGACATTAAACGTGACCGTTTAAGTCCCCGAAGCAGGAGTGGTCGGTGGTGAAAAATTTCAAACATGTTAAACGGTCGATATTTGCGATAATTATTTCCTGGGGTTAATTACTTTGAAAGTATTTATACCGATGTTGTTTGTGTATAATTTAAACCCTGTGAGGGGAGCAAGCTTAGGGGTGGGGTGGAGGTACGTTAAGTAAATCCCGCAAAAACAACCAAGATTGGAATCAATTCCGAGACTATGAATGTCGCTGAATCTAATTGTGACAACCTTGGTTAAGCGACGGGTTTGGGAGGTGTTGGGCGGGGCAATAAATTTTCAGACAATGTAATCGGCCGATTTTTGCGTGGAATACATTCTTTTTCATTATCGCATATTTGTGGGGGTGGTCATCTTCTAACATGTAAAAACGGCCGATATATTTAGTCAATGACTTCATCCCCCTTCGGCATGGGAGGTGAGCACATTTACGGATAGGGTTCGAGGAGCTTTACATAAAAATAGCGCAAAAGTAACCAAAATTGGAGTCTTATGGATGGTTATAGATAAAAGACATCTCGGGCAACGCCGGGCACCCAGCTAGTTATAAATAAACAACAGCCTTTTTTAAATCAGAAAAAGATATTAAATAGAAATGTCAAAATGTTTCATCACTAATTAATGAACTCATCAGGGTCGTTCTCCACTGCCCAACTATCAAAATTTTAAAAATGTCATACCTGATAAGTTTATAAATTAGCAATGAAACATAATGGAATTTCTATTAAATAGCTTTTTCTGATTTCAAAAAGGCCTTTGTTTATTTATAAAAAAGAAAGTTATATTGAACAAAATCCACAATACTATCTGAATTTTAAGTCAAAGAAAGTTTTTCATAACTTTTAAAGTGGAGAGTCTTAAACACCCACTTATAAGAGAGACTTAAGCGATGTTAGGATACCCGGTGTCAGGAATGATAAGTCGAGTCTCGTAAACTAATGCTTTATTGCACCACATGGTCGACTGATGCAACCCTGGTTGTTAGCTGGGGAGCAGAGATGTGTATCACGCGAGAGTCAGGCTCTCACTGCACGTACACTGCAGGGTTTCGGTATGGTCCCTTTACTTGGTGGGGGGGCGCTGATTGCATCCCCAAGCAGGGTGCATAACAGGAATTTCTTATCCATTTGGGGGCACAGAATATTTGTCCCCACACACTCAATAATCAGGCAACAACATTAAAATCAAATAAAAAATTAATAAAACCTAATGTTACAGAGTTACAGAATAAAGGGCTTGTAATATCATTTTATGTAACTTTAGAATAATATATTTTAAAATAATATATTTTTAAGCTTAAAATCACAAGTATCATGTTAATTTGGATTTATTATACAACCTAAATCAATAATTTAGTGTTAACCAAATAATAAAAATATTTCACCTTTGTCTGCTACATGCAGAAGAAATTTATCAAACAATTCATGATGAAGCGGTTGACGTTCAGTAGTTGTATATGGTAATACATCCTCGTGAGCAACATAATCCAAGCCAGGTATTGCATATAAGCTTCGACTGCTTTCTTGATTACCAAGGAATGTGACTGCCTCTGTTTGAGCTCTCTGAGTAAAAATAAAAACAAATGTAAAATTATAAGTTAGTGAAAGTAGAATAACAAAACTTGTGATCAATAAATTGAATTAAATGGTGTATATCAGCAAGTAACCGATAAGAGATAATATTGAGTACCTAATCTCAAATTGTCACCAGGTCAGATAGGAAGAAGTATATCAAACTTTCACAGGTCTAAGCCTGCACACAGTACTTCAACCAACACTAGGCACAGAGCTCAGGAAGAGGTTTTGGCCTCTAAAAACTTTGTAGAGAAAGTTAGTGAACTGGTGGAGTAATGACTGGCCAAGCTGTGGTTAGAACTGCACAATATGAAGTCAGCTGATACATATGGTGATTCCCTCTTGAAAAGAGAGGTTAAAGCCTATGAAAAAATGAAGATCTTCCCCCTGTCCTGAATGACAACACTGAACTTTGATTTCAGGTAAGCCACCCACTTTCTGTCTTTCCTTTCCATATATATAACACTTAACAAATGTGCTGAGGTCAAATTAATAACACATTTAGATAGGGAAGAGACAGCGATGTGACTTACCTGAAATCAATAGTTGGTCCAGTCTGACAGTGGTGAGGGAATACCATAAGTTTTTGAGGGCCTGAGCCCCCTTTGTCAAGAGAGAAGGTCTGAACTGCATGCTAGCCAGGCATTTTAGACATTTAGATAGGAAAGAGAAACAGGTTCTCTTTCTCATTTAAATGTGTTATTTAATTGAACCTCACCACATTTTCCATAAGTGTTTTATATATATACACACACAATGTAAAGAACTTTTAATTTGGTGACAAAGTCACATTGAATCTTGGATAGTGAGGAAAGATAGAAATAAATAAGAGGAAGGTGGGAATACAATATTATATGAATGCATATGCTCAGGCGTAGAATTACACACAAAGAAAAGCGTACGTTCAATGCACGGAGAAGGAATATATAGCATAACAATTTGTGAAAATCCATTTTATTGGTGTCTACAAATATGTTAAATATGAAGTACAAATTAATTACTAATATCTTTATTTGTTTCTAAAATATTTTTAAAATGTGTTTTCAATATATACATACAATGTATGGGCAATCCCTTGAGTCAATGAGAACTTGGTAGAAAGTGTGTGTACGGCCTTTCACTTCCTTTCCAACTGAATGAAATGCATCATCTTCCCCACCAATGCTGTAATTAATTATGTTTATGAAAACAACCTTATGTGTTTATAGAATACCAATATGGAATTAATAAATATATTCAACAATATTTTATTGAAAACACAAAATAATTATTATAATAATAAAATATTTTTATCATTATTTAATTACTTAAAATTAATTGAGGTTTATAATTAAGAAATAATTCCGTAGTTAAATATCAGATTCTGCGATTGTGTATTAATTTGTTATAAATTAATTAGGTATAAAATGCACTTCATCACAATAAAAACCAATCGAATTCCTCATTATTTACCAAAATGGATAAAAAAACAAGTCTTATCCATTACTGGATATATAATAATAATTGTTGTATCACAAAAAACTGCAGGACCAAATAAGGAGTCAAGAGATAATTTAAGAATTTTATTGTGTGTGAGATAGAACTGGATCATAAAATTGTAAGAGAATGTAGAATGTATGTTGAGAAGTGAATATAAATCGGGAAAGGATGTCAAAAATATTTAGATGAAAAACACAAGGAGTTACATGAAATAATAGAAAACATCTGATCTGAAAACTAAATTTAAAAAGATTTTATTTGGTTTTGATTATTAATTTAATAATAAAATTATAAAGGTTACGCAAAGTGCTCTTTTGGGTAACAAATTTACATAAATCTTTATTATATTTATTCCACCATTGTTATTACAGTGGAAATATCAGGTACTGTAACAAATATTGGGAGGAACTGATGGATTGTATTGTTTTGTTAGTTATATAAAAAAAACTTTTACCAACATTTACCAAAACTAAAAGAAAATTTGGACAGTAAATTCATGCAGCTAATGATTACATTACTGAAAATGTTTCTTAATAAATACAGAAGACAGTTTAAAAATATAATAAAGTGTTAACCACACAAATTGAGGATTTTATTTACAATTTACTATCTGTATCAAGTATAACAAGTTATTTTTAATTTATGGTACTGAAAATATGCTATGAAGGCTTTTGATGATTTAATGAATTGATTACATTTAATTATTAATCCAGAATTTTCTTTCAATTCTCATGAGTATGAAGATTACACAAATCAAACACTTTATTGACATCTCAGAAATCAATATTAATAATTTGTATAATATTACATTGCCATCACACATAATGAAACCGCAAATTTATGATTTCCATTCATATTCACAATGGATTTACCAGATTTCCCACTAAGTAAGCCACATCTGGTCTACCTCACTCATATATTTATACAATTACTATTCTATGTCACATTTTTGTATTAATAACATTTACACATGATTATAGTAAAATGTAGTATAAGGCAACATAAATAAATGCAAAAAACTTGATGACTCTAACTTACCTCCTTGTCTTTGGAGTGTCTCTGTCATATACACGAGCAAGCCATGGAAAAAGTACTACACCCCTATAACCAAATACTCTATGAAGAAACAGCTGACCAGTGTCATATTTGCCCTCAGCTTTAGGAGTTTCAAGTTTCCCAACCTCAGCTAATCTGAAGAAATTTTAAATATTAATTATAAAAATACAATGAAATTTATTAATGATAAATCATTTATAAAACAATATGAAAGGTTCACAATGTGAGATAGTTAAATTGTAAGTAGGATAAAGTTATTTTTAAATTAATGTTCAGTAAAACGTACGCAAATATATTAAAAATTTACATTTTTTTCTTAGTATAGGTAAGTCAAAAGGTAAATCTTGCACGATTTTTTTTGAGCAGAGCCGTCACTGACACGTGATTTGGTTAGAATCACATACAGCAGACGATGCAATGAGATTTAAGTGATTTATTATGGGTATAGCGATCGAAATCTTGTTTATTTAATATATTATGTACGGAATTTACCTTGTAAAACGAGCAAACTGCGTTGCCAGGAGCCGGAAAGGAACTTCCAAGATTATTCTTCGCCTACATTTCATAAGTCCCATTACTAGTTCCATATCAATTAAATATATCGTAAAGTTAGCGTTCCTTTGATAGTCCTAGTAAATGATACGGTGCCTAAAATAAAAATTATCATTAAAAAATAATAATAATTCATGGGCTAGTAAATAGTAGAATGCAATTTACCATTTTTAATTTAAAAACAAAAACATTGCCAAATCTTTGAGCATCAATGACCACAGATAACAAACATTAAATGTCGATTGTCCATTATCCAAAGTGCCAGAGCAATTCTGTTCTTTTAAAAATAAGATACGGTTTTAACGAGAGAATAATACACTTTTGTAGACATCTCCACTTGCATAATGGCTTGTCTATCTGCTGTTGATCCATTCATTCCATTAAAATACTAATAGAAGTACCTCAGATTTTTATTTCCTAAGAAAAGAATAGAATAAATCAGTTTTCACTGGAGGTCTAGTTTCGTGATTTCTCGGTAACGTGTTTCTCTTTAGCAGTTACTAGGAAATAACATGTTCCTGTAATAGGTGACTTCAGTAACCGTATATATCTCAACTTTCTTAACTGCGCGCGTCCTAATCGTGCTTCTTCTAAATGTGTATGTACGTACCTAGGCGAATTATTTTATTGTAACAAGGAAAATGGGAACTTCCTTTAATCATCACAGTATCAAATCATATTTTGAACCTAACGAGAAATAAGGAAAATGAAACCAACACGAATAATTTTTTTTTTGACACGACATACAATAACCTAGTATAAGCAATACTCAATACAAAATAAACAACATTGAGAATAACAGTCAAATGAATAAATCAATGAAAACTTCAATTAAGAAAATTATAATAGCTTTCGACATTTTAAAGTAAAAATGTTATTAAATGAGCATATTTTCCAGTAAATTAAAAACACGTATCGGTAAATAAAACATTTTAAATTTAACTAATAACTTATGATAAATATTTAGTAGTAAACATAAAAAAATAGGTTTGCCAGATTTCTTGCAAGTCAAACTGGGACCCCCTCCCCCAGAAAAATCAACAATATTAGAGGACTTAGTGTCTTTCTCTCAGATATTTTTGCTTTCACTGACTACCTTCTAGCTCTTACTTAATTTTTAATTTATATTACATAAGATAATAAAATCAACAAATTTAATACTATTTATTATTTAGAACAATAACAGTCAAAAATAAACGAAAATATAGACACTGGAATAATAACCATTTTCAACAATTTATATATTTTTTAGGCCTTCTGCAAGACTATTTAATTTATAGGTATATAATCATATATTTGGCTACAATTGTATCAATAGATTTTTGCTCTGTGGAATACTTTTAACTACATTCATAGAAAGTCTGTTTCTGTCAGTTGAATCTCTATCAACGAGAATGTTATCTCAACGATTTGATTATGCCCTTGTATGGAGAAAATATATTCGCACATGCGATATTTCTTTATATTGTTCGGGAAATTCCATTTTTATTTACGAAAATATAACTACCCATTTTTTCTGCAGATATTTTTCAATTTCGATGTACTATGGACGAAAATGCTTAAAAAGTGTGCATAATAGAAAAAATTGAAAACTGGGACTTTTGAGCAGAGAAGACTAAAAGGTCCCTTGAACAATGGCAAAAAGCGCCGTTCACTTTAATTCCGAGTTTGCAAATTTTGCGAGAAATCGTACATTTCCTTGGTCAGTTGCTAAGTGCCTTAATGCCAGACTTTCTGAAATAGACTTAATTCAGTAGATTAATGATTGTTCATACTAGAAAGCCCAACTCTTATTTTCTTTTTCTGGATTCCTGGTCCGGTTCGTCGTGAAGTAGTGTGATACGTGATCATAAAATGACTTAATCACCGGCCAAATCACGTTACCGAAGTAGCAGCGTTATTAAATTCAATCCGGCCACCAGGGGCGAGCAACGCTCCATAACCTCCACGACGAGGAGTATTGAATTGTATTGATTTAATCCACAAATCTTGATATACAAGAAACAATAACATTCACAGCCAACACGCATAAAGGCATAGACTTATTCATTTCTGCTTAGCCCTGGTAAGGGAGCTACCTCATTCGGATGCATGAAAATTACTTGTAAGAGTAACATAAAATAATTTTGTTGGAGTTTTAGGAAAATAGCCCAATTTTACAGTAATATACAAAGAACATTGACAAATATGAGAGTGACGCCATTTAGAGCCGATAAACTCAAAGTACTATGGGAATCCTAAGCTAAGGAAGTGAAGCATATCCCACGATAGACAAAGAACATCTTGAAATTAACTAAAACTATTCTATTGTCGGTCTGATATTCATGAATATTACAAATTAATTCAGCTGCTCAAATTTATCGTAGAAAATAATCTAGATGAGGTTTGTAGTGAAATTACGAAAGTGATAAAAATTCTCTTGACAGTTCCCGAGACTACATCAGAAACAGAACGCTACTTTTCATCTTTAAAAGAATAAAAACTTTGATAAGAAGCAATATGAATTCGGAAAGACTAAATGTTCATACAGAGCTCTCAATGGAGAAAGATTTCTTTAGTTGTAATTCAAAGATTAAGAGAAAAATATTGATCTTTTCGCGCAAATAAAAACAAGAAGAATGAATTTCATTTTTGAATGAATAGATTAGCTTGAACTGTAATACTTTAGTAATAAGAAAGATAGCCAAATGCAGACGAAAGAAATGATAATATAAATATTTTTTTAAAACAAAGGCTAAAAATTTTAAGATAGATAGATTTATTCTCCATTTGCCCTCTTATGAGGAAATAGAATGTAATGAATGTAACATAAGTAAAGACATAGATAATAATTAAAATTCTAAATACAATAGACAGATTACATACAAAATGAATGCATATTAATAGTAATAATTAATGAAGTTACACAAAAAAGTTCAAATCAATAAGGCACTGTTCACATTCGACCATTCGCACTTATACACACTTTCTTTAAGTAACACGCACACACTTATCACTTCCACGAGCAGCTTCATCTCCTAATTTTAGCTACGAGCCGCCATTGAACAGGCTTCCTTGATAATAATATTATCTCCAGTTATAATTTCAATGGCTACCAAATCACACTATTACGCCATTTTTTATCGTGTTTTAATTTAACAGTGTCAGAAAAACATCTTTTATGCCCTGTCATTAATACATGTTCAGCAACAGCAGATCTGCTAGATTGTTCTAAATAAATATACAGGATGACCTGTTACAGGGTAGGCGGTACTGAGAAATAATTGTTAAACAAAACATTCGAGCCGTCTTTGAAATTATCCAATCAGGTTGATGCGCGCGCAAGTTCAAGCAACTTGTCAGAGACAGAAAAATTTCTATTTCTGTTCTATTGGAACATACATACATACATAAATTAGATATTTGAACTTATTTGAGAGGAGAAGTGGTCTATTGACCACACTCCGAATTAAATTATTTTATGCTTGATATGTAATGCAGTGCGCTGATCGAATTGCAGCTCCACTACATCATATTAACGCGTGGTTTTCTGCTGGAGTATTTACGGAAGCTCTCAAAGTAGCAAAAATTTTGCCACATTTCACAAAAAGTTTATCTTCCGAATTATCCAACTATCGACCAATTTTTTTTATTCCTCTACTTTCCCAAATTTTTGAAAAGTGTATTCATAACTGAATAATAGGTTTCATGATTAAATACAGCGTCATATCTCAACAATAGTGTGGTTTCCTGAAAGTAAAATACATTAATACTGCAATGTATGGTTTTATACAATGCATTCAAAGTTTGCTGGATGATAAACTGAAGGTTACGGGAATATTCGCGGACCTCTCTAAAGCCTTTGATCTAGTCGATCACAATATAATGCTGACTGCGTAAAATCGAATACTACAGTATTACAGGAAAAGCTTTATTTGTACTAAAATCCTATTTACATAATAGGAAACAAACAGTTTCGCTAGAAAATTATAAAAATCATAGTGCAGCAGGGGACGAATAACCGTTAGTTATGTAGAAATTTATTTACACGGACAAAATATTACATAGAAACATAAGCATTGTACAGCGACGTGCGTTTGGACAGAATGTTAACCAAAGAAAACAACAATGTAGCGACAGTATTGGCGCGTCGACCCAAAAATGGCACGTTAATAATTCTAACACCCCCTCTAAAATCGTTCCGGAGATTGGTGGTATGCCTGAAGTCCTAGACCAGTCAAATATTCCATATGCTTGGCTCCTGGAAGGGGTTTCGTGAGGGTGTCAGTAAGCATGTGTTGTGTTGGAACATACTTGAGCTTCATCTCCTTGTCCTTTGTCCATTGACGAATGACATCTGGTCAATGTGTTTAGATCGACTGTAATTTGCTTTCCTTCCACTTACTTTGCCACTGGTATAGTATTTATTTCTTAAGACCGAGCAACATTTTATGATGCGTTTGTCTGAGGGTCTAGAAACAATACAGTAAGTGCCATTTCGAACCAAGATTTTCATCTCTGGGTAAATCGCGTCCTGCCATTCATTCGAATCCGGACCTGTAGTTGCTTCATGACAAGGGATCTCGTCTGCGGTCATTACCAGCTCTGCTTCGTGCCAATCGTGAGATTCCTCCTCTTAATAAATGTAGTCTTTACTGATCTGTGGTTCAGGATCATTACAGATGACGTTACAGTGCTTTGCAGGCCGACCGAGTTTGCCTGTCAGTACTATTCTCAGTCTTCTGGGGCTTCTATTTAGTGACGACTAGGACGCTGTCTGAGATGGGTTAGCGGGAACGCTCTTTTCGATTAAGCTGGAGTCGACCTGGAGATGAATAGCTTCCGTCCCAGATGTAGAAGAATCAATGGCAAAATTTTGTTTATCAAACTTTGCTAAGGGTTTAGAAATGCAATCTTGGACAAAGTACTCAATATCGCGACACTTGCACTCATTTTGGGGGGTCTGTAAAGAATTTAACAAAGCGTGTGATGTGAATTTTCTTGTCAGACGGTACCCAAACTCGATAGGTATTCGCGGTATCAGAATAACAAAAGAGGAGACCTTCGATTCCCTTCGCTGAAAATTTTTCTGTCGGACGGGTCTTGGTTCCGAATCTGTGATTGTAGCCGAGATGTAAACGTTTGCCAGTCCATAATTCATATGGAGTATTGATACAGAGTGTCGTCAATTTAGTATGTCGTACCTGTGACGGAACCGTTCTTCAGCATATAAGTGCCATGTCGCTACAATTAAGATGGCCCAAACGTCGGTTCCATTCCATTAGTCGTTGATCCAATTGTGATATTACACAGTTCTTCCTTTCCTTGTCATACGAAGCGTAAGCGGCGATCACCATGATTTTCCCGCGTTTGATATTTCGTCGAATCTTCGATACAGACATCAAATTACTCGGAGATCCGGAACGTATAGTGTTTTGAGAAGAGTCGTGGATGATTGATAAGTAAGCCGCCTTTTATTTCGATATTCACAGCGTGTAGTTTGTCAACAGCTTTGGAAGTGTTGCAACCTCGAATATGCCGTTGTTGATCGGCGCTGATTGACAAGATGAGGCCACCTTCGCCTTCCCGCCTTGAACTTTCCACGAAGTTAGATTTTTTGCGTGGCGGCCGATTTCGTTGCGTCACTGCCACTGGGGTCTGGAGGTCAAGGTGTGTCGCCGTTGACGTACATGATTCACTTTTGGTTAGGAACGTCTCGACTTCAATGTACCACGTATCGTAATTATGTTTGTTCAATAATTAGATAATTGCGAACATGCCGGCCATTCTTGGGATGTTACACGGTATTGTTCAGTTCGTGTTCTTCTGTGTCACACGCGTGATTTTCCTGAGCCCGTAACCTATAAAAATCACAGTGCAGCAGGTGACGAATAACCGTTACAGTTATGTAAAACAGAATTTCATTTACAGAGACAAAATATTACATAGAAACAAAAGTATTGTACAGCGACGTGCGTTTGAACAGAGAGCTAAGCAAAGACGACTTGAAGAAAGAAAACAACAATGCAGCGACAGTAGTGGCGCGGTGACTCAAAGATGGCACGAGATGCATGTTTATATTTCTAACA
Organism: Zhengitettix transpicula; assembly: GCA_037074705.1. NCBI lineage: Eukaryota > Metazoa > Arthropoda > Insecta > Orthoptera > Tetrigidae > Zhengitettix > Zhengitettix transpicula. Next base: position 176,149,164 of record CM073591.1, on the reverse strand, counting down.
TAAAATCCTATTTGCATAATAGGAAACAACAGTTTCGCTAGAATACAAAAGTGGTAAGATTGATTTGTCTGATAGGCAGGGGTGCTACAGAGTTCAATTTTACGCCCATTCCTTTCATATGATATATAAATTACTTCCCAAACTGTACCAGCCCTCTGAAAGCAGACTGATATGCTGATGACACACGTCTGAATCTCAGATTTTGATTCTAATAGACTCTACCTCAAAGTCGATGACGATTTAAAAAGCTTGAATGTTTGGGTTAAATTCAAAAGAAACACAAATTTTTCAGCATCATCTTGCAAGTTGATACTTGTTATTGACACTGTACACTTTAATATGTTACGAACAGATTAAAATCAATTATACATGGAGTATACGATTTAGTAAAATGTTGGGGAGCCTATGTTCAGGTCTATACAATGGATAGAGTAACCATCACTTAATGGGGTGGATGGTAAGAGCATTACGTACTAAGCGGTGATCCTGGGGTTGATTCAAGTTCTGGTCCCGATTTTTGTACCCTAATCCCTTTATACATTATTATATATATTGTAGTAAACACTTTAATCAAAGGAAAATAAGGGACGTTGGGGACAAATTATGTGGTATTGAAAATGATAAATAAAATTAATAGAAGGAAATTGAAATTAAACAGTTACTTTTTAAAAGATAACAAAAAAATTATTATTTTACAAATATAAACTTCGTTTACTTTACATTTTAAATTATTTTCACAATATCTGGGCCGTTTATCGAGCTTCCAATAAGGACGGCAGAAAATAATTAATTTTCAATAAAAAATACTATTCGTAATCTGATAAGTTATATAATTCTAGTAAAGTTATCGAAATCTGACGGTAAATTATATTTATTTATAAGGTTTACAGATGAAAATTTGTTTTAATTACATACCATTTTGTTTGGGCTTCTGAGGTTTATGCTCAAGTGATTTGCTTTTAAATTTATTTATTTATAACACTTTTCACAAACAGGCCATTGCATTCATTCTACTTTCTGATCATTTTCAAACACTTTGGAAAACTTTCGATATCTTCCTGTTTCGCTGAATCTCTAATTGTTTGCAGATGGCATATCACTGGCTGACTAATTCATTTTTACTGTTCACCTACTGCTCTCTCTGGATATCTGATTAAAAAATGCTTAGATTCTGCTTTCTCAATATCTGACAACCATTGGGAACTGGCAACTCCCAAGTAGAAATTGAGAAGTGGCAAAATGTGAACAGGCGACTCGCATCTGACAAACACACACACACACACAGCCGTCCGCTAAAGACATATATGCCTTTTTGAAAATACCTTGTAGCAAGCATTATCGCCAAACCATACATTTATTTAAAATGCCATGGCCTCAGAGTTACGCCGCCAATAATTAAAGAAAAAAAAATTATATATTAATTACATATTTGTAATTTCTAGAATATATCGTAACGAGGAAAAACTATAAATGCCTCAAACATTGTTTAGAATTGAATAAAATTGTCAAGGACTTGCCGCGTCTTGGAAAAGACGAAATATGGGGGTTGCTGGGGTGTGAGTGACAGCGGCCGGCCTTAAGTTGAGAAAATCTATGACGGTCACTTTCACACATCTATTAGGCAGACCGGGAGTGAAACACAGTAGCTGTAATGCGTCCATGGAAAGCGGGCGTAAAGTAAAGGACAAAATGTAAAAAGTTATTGGGAGGGCTCGATGACGAGCGAATAGAATTTTAAAAGTCTGAATCATCGTCGCTATTAGTACAAGTTAAAATTGTGAAAATACAACGACATAAATTAAAAGCGAATCATTGTTAATGAAATACGAGTATAGTGTTTGTTTATGAAGAAAGCGTAAAGTGTACAGTGAGAAGCCTAACTGACGTAAATAAGATTTACAAGCATCAAAGTGGAATTTCAAGAGTGACATTCGGTCAAAAGACATTTAAATTAATGAATAAATTTTGTTCATATTACCACAAAAGTTTCTCCATTATCTTCACACGCAAAATTAATCTTAACGATAAAGGTCGATGATTTATGTTTTAAATATTTTTTAGAAATTTGTAAAATTTATGTATTTCCATTTAATTTAATTTTTTAAATATTTTATATAAATCAAAAACTTTAGTTATTTATAATAAATAAAACCTAATAAAAAATCATTAATTACAATATATATATATATATATATATATATATATATATATATATATATATATATATATATATAAATATATTGATGGAACTTATACTTTAGCATTATATTATTATTTTTTAAATTCATTGTTTTCATTAATAACACATTGTGAAAACAAAAACAAATCCAAATATAAGAAAATAGTTTCTGAAAGAAAACAAAATTCAGATTAAAATATAATTAGCAATATACCTAAATCATAGTAATGTGAAATAGAACTGAAAAATATATAATTGTTAAAAATTTACTGATGTTTTCTGATAAGGTGGAAGGGAAAGAGAAGCTAAATATTGTTACATGTATTCAGTTCTTGATTCTCAGGGTTTGGTTTTAAACAAGTCATTATGATTTTACAACATAAACATATATTCTCATGTTTCTAATTCTAATGTATGAACCAATTCTAGGTGTTTAACACATTTCATGAACTTAACATTTCACTCCCCCGTCTAACCATTCTGTTAATGTTTTATAAACTAATTTTTATCTCTAACAAATTTGTCTTATTATAGAAAAAATATCCAATATAAAGCAACCTTAGTTTTAATTACATTAGGGACTGTACTGTTTGATTAAATGCTATTTACTATATCCAGTATATTGCTTTTACAATTTGAACTGCACTATCAAGTTCCTCAATACTCAGATATTTAGAATTGATTAGTTGATAATTTTTTCTAAGAGTAAAATTCAGTGGAGTGATCAACTAAAAACTAGTTATAGCTTATAATACAGTGAATTATTTTTCTCATGTTATGGTTAAATTTATCCATTAATAAAAATGACATTGATTATATAGGTTTCTTTGTTAAAATATGAGTCCATCTCGTGTGGTATGAAAGCTATCAAGACCAGGACTCCACATCTAAAGGATTGAAATTAGTCTATTGTTGCTGAGATTCTATTACAGTGAACAATAGTGGGTGTGGCTCACAGGATGAAGCCTTGAAATGTAAGAGCACTCTAAGTCTTCCTCAGTTTAATGAAAGATGTCGATGGTGCCAGTTGCTTTCATTCTGTTCGTACATGGAAACATTGCTGCTGCTCAAAGCATTTCCTTTCCTCAACTACAACAAAGTGGTAAAACAATTTATTCAATACAGTTAATATTTTTTGAAATTACATATTTGATCCACATATTTTTTTAACAGAATAACTTTAAATAATGTATAGTTTCAGATTATTAAAATTATAATTATTTTTTACTATTAATTCAGTAATATGCCTAATTGTTTTATTACAGATTTTTTTACACATATTTGGCCATTGTTTCCTTTGCTTCATAATAATGGTACTACTGATACATACCAGAAAAGAGACTTTAATACACAGGGTAAGTTTGGTCTTTTGTATTGTATTGTTTTTAATGTATTAAATTCTCAAACACATTCAGTATCAACTCAACCTTTTAATATGTTAACTGCAAATGGTATGTATTAAGGTAAGGCACACAATGTCCCTGACCACCACCTTAGATGTTATATGATGAGTCCTTTTGTATCCCTTAACAGTCTTTGTAATATGTATTGATCAATGGCATTATTTAATACATAATTATATTATGGGTATTATTTGATCACCACCTTTGGTTTTTGGGTAGTTAATCCTTAGCTCAGTCAGTTTGCATTAATAATCAATTCCTAAATTTATGTCTTACTTACAGAGTTTAGAAACATGTCATATTTCAATAATCGATTACTCATTTTTGCTACATGTAAGCATATTTTACTTTATTTAGTAGAAATTAATTTTCCATCATTATTTAATCAAAACTTTTATCCAACTCTGCTGTACTACATATTCTATTTAGAAATTAGATTATTGTATAACCACCATATGTTTTAAAAGTAATTTTATTTGCCTGTATTCAGAATATTTTGAACCATATCATTGTAGAAACTACGAGATATTGGTGGTTTACAAATAATTATATTAATCTAAGAGAATGCCAAAAATAATTTTTCTAAACCATTGTAGTTATTCACTATAATTTCTGATGTTTTCCTTGGATGTTTTTGAACACAGACTAAGCAACAGCAAGCACAGAACAAACATGAAACCAACACTTTTTATGTACTGTGTTGGATCAGTTAGTAAGACAAAGTTTCTATTCATTAACTCTCTCCAATATCAAGTCATATATATATATGAATTCAATTCCAGATTATTTTCGAAAACGTATCAATACAGTCACCTGCTATGCCAGCAGTGGTGAGCAATATGAAGGTTTTCCTTGTGACCACGAAAACTGTATTCCACTGACCTGGTTATGTGATGGTGAAAGAGACTGTTCTGGTGAGTATCCTAACGTAAGTTTACTTTCAAATTTTTATTTTTCACTGTACATACAATAGTGTACTGAAAGTTGTAGATAAATATGAATATGCATTTGCAGTTGGATTTAATTGAACCATTCTTCATATAAATGAGTAATATTATTTTTCTCAAATTTATGTTGTAATCACTTATCATCTCCCCTGTATCTTTAGTAAACAATTGCTTTGTGAGCATAACTGCAAATGAAAAATTAATTAATTTATATACTGTAACCTGCTTTCCCTTCTGGGATGACAGACACAAAAATGTTAGTGGGGTTTAACTTTATATAAATTACCTAGCTGGCATAGGATTTTTTAAAGAACAACAACTTGCAGTAGATTAATATTTATTTTCAACGGAAAAAGCCCACGAATAATTATTGATGTGTGTGGAACATCAAAATATTAATTATAGTCTATAACTTATTGTACAGTCTCGTTACTAGAAATGTCCTCGGCGACTGGAACCTGGAACTGTCGCACTTTTTGATAGATTCATTTATGTCTCACTGTCGGTATTTTATACTTTCACTTTGTTCACTTTCTCAGTCTTTGGAATCCAACTATCAACTGTCCACGCAACTCAAGATGTCCATCGCACTGTCCTAAAATAACACAGCTTCAAATTTTTTGGAGGGAGTCACTATGTCACGTTACAATACAATCGTTAATAATCATTAAAATATCGCGATCCGCATGTTACAAGCAGGTCGTAAATAAGTGATTGGACATGAACGCGTCGGTTCTTGAGCCAGGCAAGAGACACTCAAATTGGCACCGTGGGGCCCGGGATTTGATTTAATTTTGAAGGGGTTTAAGTAAAGTTTCCCGTTTATTGTGAAAATTACCGTAAGTTCTACGAGACTGGAGATTGCCGCAGCCAATACTTAAGGAATGGGAGGGCCTCTCAGAACTCTGCTACTGTAGATGCGGCGTCCTCTGGTGTATTCCCATGTCCGTACTCGATTAAGTGTGGGGCAGAGAAGCAACTGCTACCGCGGACAAACTCCCCAAAGACATGTCTGACTCAGATCGCTGTCAAAAACTGATAATTGGGCTCGTTTTCCGCCCTGAACCATCCCAACCTCAGGGTAATATATAGATACATATTGCAACACCTATCAAAGTTTTGGCGTATAATTAGTTAAAGCTATCCGCAGAATTACTTTTTTTAAAAAAGAAGTATTAACATTACCAGTAAAATTACATTATAGTTGTGCTGAGTTAAATTGATATTGTGACCACTAATTCACTGGACACCAGCTAATTACTGTGGCACTCGATAGATGCGTGAAGCCTCCGACTGTTACCCAGCATGTAGTCAACGATGATAGTATATTTAGATCTGTGTGGTTGATGGTGTTTCCTATATACCACTGTGCATTGGATATAATTCTATTATTCTATTTTGAACCGTTTCTATTGTCTTTATCGGAGCCGCCGTTCACCATATACCACGTCAATGTAACCATATGGGACGCATTATTTTTTGTAAACAAGATTTTTTAATTTGATCTGGAAACTTCCAGTTCCTCCTAAAATACATTTTAATTATTTTAAACGGTGTCTTAATCTTTGAACCACTGCCGTGATGTGTGGAGCCCATGTTAATTTAGTGTCTAATGCTAGGGCCAAGTATTTAACTTCTGTTGACTGCGATGCTTTCGCCATATAGTTTTGACGTTTTGTTTGTAAGAAAATTTTAATGTATACGTTTGTATTTCTGTAGAATGAGAAATAATACATTTGTTTTCAAATATAATAATACCATAAATAAAACAGTGTTTCCTACACCCGTGTAGCAAATTTGACCATATTTCGTACCCGTGTTCGTGAAATCAGAAAACAAACACTGTGGTGTAAGACACATACACCACACCCAGGGACGGGGGTGGAAATCTTCAAACATGCTCAAACGGCCGATATATTTGTCGGATAAATATTTTTTGGGGTCAGAGAGATTGATAATTTTTCTACCGATGTTTTCTGTGTATAATTTCAACCCCTTTCGGCATGGGAAGGGAGCAATATTAGGGGTGGGGGTGGATGGGCATTAAAAGATAAAAACGCAAATACAACCGAGATATCTGGGGTTATGGTTGTCACTGAGTTTAATTATAACATTCAACTTGCAGTTTAGCCCCCAGGGGTGGAAATTTTCTAATATGTTAAACGGCCGATAATTCATCGTATAAATAGTTTTCGGGTTCAATGAGATTCATAATATTTCTCTACAAGTTCTCTGTGTTTAATTTCAACCCATTTCGACTTGGAAGGGAAGCACCTATATGGGTGCGGGTGGGGTGGCACTACATAAAAATAATAGCCAGGAGTGACAGAACCGCACAATCCTGTTGACAAACTCTAGAAAAGTTGTGTGGTATTTATAACACCACTTCATTTTGTCTGCTATTTGTCTACTTTATCTAATTATTAAATAAGACATCGATTGGTCAATTGTGAAAGTTGTTTCGACTTCACGAACTTCATTGTTGATTACAAAGACTGACTGCAATATGTTGTACCAAAAGTCGAAAATAGACGATAAGCAGCTTTCTTTTAAGTCTGGATATTTTTATTTAGACAAAAGTTTACAAAATTAAATCATTGCGCAGCATTTGCAGTTTGGAATCCATCGCAAATATGTCACAAATAAATGAGTTCGCAAAATACACAAATGTATTTTAATGAATAATTGATATTATTTAAACAAAATTAAATGATTTATTAAACAATTAATCTGCATTTTTTTTATTAAATCGATAGTTCGTTTATGAAACAATTTATTTTATTTTAAAGTGAAGGATCGAGAAATAATGACAAAATTCTTTAAATTTTACAATACAATTTACTTTTATTCAATAAAAATTTATAACATTTTATATTAGATTAATTACATTTAACGTTTTCAATGTTTAGAGATTTTATAACTCTTTTCTCAGGGTCATTTATCTGGTCTGCTTTGTAAAGAAACATCCTTTATATCTATAGAATTTACTTTACACAATACTAAAATTTACTAACTAAAAAGTTAAACAATCAAAACAAAACGAGAAAGCGAAATCTGACGAATACATTTAATTATCGTTTACAAAAACTTAATTAAATTGGTTTCTATTTACAAAATATCTCCTGGGCTCGGGCTCACAATTCACATTAACAGGCCATGAATCACTGACTCTACACTTGATTGTACAAAACACGGTCGTATCTTTCGAGTTTCTCCTCTGGGAACTGGAACTGCTGCTCCCTCCGGATTATTAGTTAGACAGATTGTTGAAAGATTGTCTCTATGTGGAAACTGATGACGGTCTCGGAACTCATAGAAATTTTAATGTGGCGCTAATTATTAGGTTACTCTTTGCAGTATTACAAAGTATCTCGCTGTCCAAACTTTATACTAAAATTCTAAAACTTGTAACCTTCTCGGTTTGATCTATACGCTGGCCACGCTGTTCGTTGTCCGCTCTCAAAGTTTGTCTTCCTCACCCGACAACACCAGACCGACTGCTTTCCAGAAAGTGCTCGTGGCTCAAACAAAGCCCGCATATACATTGTTGTCTTTTGAAGATTGGTACCGCTAACAATCCATTATAACTATCCAATTATTAAAATCATCAATGGCCTCTAATTAGTATTACAGTATATTTCAAACTTTTCAAATCTTTAAACCTAGTTTTGAAATTGAGTGTGTGTGTGCGCGCGCGCGTATATATATATATATATATATATATATATTGTAATGCCAATTAATTAGGCCATTAATTGTTTGGACATAAAATTTTGAATTGTTTGATCGAACAAAGCGACAATGGAAAAGCAAGCTCAGCCGCTTTGTTGAAAAGTTAAAAATGGCGTTGCGCGCTAAAACTCGTGAGCACTAGGAGTTAGTTGGTGGCGGGACATTTCAGAGGACGGAACGAATAATACTAGAGCAGAGACTAGCCATCGTTAAAGTATTATTAAACAAAGTTGTGAATTTAAGACAAAGTAAAAACGTTCACGGAAGTATTACCTCGTAAATATCGCTAAGTTAGCAGTTTTACGTCTATCAGCAGCAAGGAAAGGAGTGCAGTTTTCTGTCTGTAGACAGCCAGGAAAGGAATTCAGTTTAAGTCCAAATCAGTAAAAGACTAATAAATCTACGAATCATAGGATTCCTGTAAGGCAAGCAGACATCAGATAGCTGACAAAAAGGAGGATCATCCGAGTTCCTGTGAGCCTATCAATTTTGTAAAATCTGTGAGTCGACATTTAGAATCAGTTTATAATTTTGCAATAGTGCACTTCCGAAACCAAAAGGAATGCTGGTACCAGCTGGACAGTATGTAAGTAACAAAAACTAATGACTAATTGTAAACGCTAATTAAAGGATAAAGCCAGATTTCGTTCTCTTTTAATTGTCAATCAGAGTTAATTTCTTTACTTTTAATTTCTTTCATTCTATCGACATATTGTTTAGGTAAATTGTAAACTGTTTTGTTAATGAGATTTTAAATCAATTTGTTGTGTTCATTATCAAACCCAGTCAAGGCCCTGAGAGAACCAGATCTCAAATTTTGTGTTTGTAATTATCTTTTATTGCCATAAAATAAAATAAAAATATTTTGTTTGTAAATTTTTGATAATTATTTACTTTAATGTAATTAACGCCATCCCTTCGTTTATTACAGTATATTAAATATAGGATGGCATGCAACTATTTTTAAAAATATTTTTTGATTTAAGTACTAATGCTTACTTTTGTTAGGTTCATAAATAAAGAATATTTAATTATTAACTTAACATGCGTGTCTTTACTGCACAGATATTTCAATGTAAAAAGTTATAAAAATACCCAATTTCGCTGGAAATCGACTGGAAGCTGTAAATCTCTCAAAAATTTAAGTGATTCATAAGTACATGACGTTGGGACGTATATAGATTCTCGGCTGTTCCCTGAATGTTTTAGGCTATCACCTTCTTAAATTCCTTTCTATAATTAACCCTAAATTAGTTTGGATAATTGAATTGTTTGATAAATCCATTATAGCGGTCTGACCGAACAAAGCAACAATGGAAAAGCGAGTTCAGCTGCTTTTGTTGAAAAGTCAAAATGGCGTTTACGCGCATGAAAGTCTAGCAGTTTACATCTATAGCCAGCCATGAAAGGAAGTCAGTTTTTTTACGTCTACAGCCAGCTAGAATAGAGTTGGTGATGAAAGATTGCTGTGGACGGATGAAGTTTTTCTGGTGAGCAGCAAAGAGCGGAATAGTAAAGTTGACAGTTTAAGTCTACAGCAAGGAGCTAAAGAAAAGTTAGTTCGCTCCGAAAGAATAAACACTTAAAATAAATCTTCAAGGAGATAAGTTACAGTTTAAGTCCAAATCAGTAAAAGACTAATAAATCTACGAATCATAGGATTCCTGTAAGCAAGCAGACATCAGATAGCTGACATTCAGGAGGATCATCTGAGTTCCTGGGAGCCTATCAATTTTGTAAAATCTGTGAGTCGACTTTTAAAATCAGTGTATAATTACAATAGTGTACTTCCGAAACAAAAAAGAATGCTGGTACCAGCTGGACAGATGTAAGTAACAAAACCAAAACTAATGATTAATTGTAAACGTAATTAAAGGATAAAGTCAGATTTCGTTTTCTTTTAAATTGTCAATCAGAGTTAATTTCTTTACTTTTAAATTTCTTCCATTCTAGCGACATATTGTTTAGGTTAATTGTAAACTGTTTGTAAATAAGATTTTTAAATCAATTTGTTGTGTCCATTATTAAACCCAGTAGAGGCCCTGAGAGAGAGAGAGAGAGAGAGAGAGAGAGAGAGAGAAAGATCTCAAATTTTGTATTTGTAATTGTTTTGAGTTTAAAGTCACAAGTTGATAAAAATAAATTTTATGTTTTAAATTTTGTCTATTATTTCATTTAATAAACGACATTTTTTTGTATATTACAATATATATAAAATGATAAAGTCTGAAAATGTCGTATTGTTATTGCTAATTGGCTGCCTTTATGTTCATTTATAAAACAATATATCTATTAAAAATCAACAATCATAACAGTTTATGTTGCTAATGATTGTACACTATAAATTTAAATGTTTCCTTCTATTACAAGGTGGAACTGATGAAATGAATTGTTACCAAAAGCGCTGTCCTTCAAACAAATTTCAGTGTGTTATCAGAGGTTCTTTGACATGCATAAGCAAAGATAGAGTTTGTGATGGAATAATTGACTGTCAAGATGGGTAAGTTAAATTTTTCGACACTACCTCTGCATTTAAACAGATGAATAACAACATTGTTAACATTTCATTCCCCCCCCCCTCCCCATCCCCAAGTTCTAGAAATAAGCTTTTAGTGTCATTTCAAATAGTAATACTTGTACCCAAATTGTTTTAAATACTTTCTCAAACTTACATTCGCAAACTATTAATACATTTTTGTTTGCTACTTTTTAAAACAGCTGACAAACCAAAAAAACCGAGGATGTTTTGTGGTATACAGTAGTGTTAAATTATCATATTCTACAAAACCTTATTAACACAGCATGAAGCTGCTTATGACGGTATATTCCGAAAAATATTATTTAATTTGTGAAAACAGCACTTATTTAATTCTACATTAAATGTTTCAATCTTACTTTAACATCTTACGAAAAATAATTTCAAGAATTTTTATTATAAATCAGAATTTACTGTAAATTTGTAATAATAGCTTTCACTTCACTAACCTATATTCACTTAAAAGAGTTCATATTGAGCTAAATTTTCTCTTAGAGGACGTGCTCAAAGCATTCTTTCAGTTGAAGTAGTGGTTATTTATTGTCATAATTTGGAATGAGTTCCGTATTTACGCGTTATGCCACGCCAATGTAGACGCGAACCCCTATTTTCTTATGGCCAAAAATATTTATCGAAAATTAGTAATAATTTTTTTTGGAAATTGTCCTTTTTTTCTTCTTCCAACATATTACTTTCTGATTAAGAGCGTTTGAAGCAGAGATAACAACGATTGCTTAGATTCGTCAATAATGTTATATTTAATTGGGCGGGGTTTTAACTGATACAAAAATTAAACAGAATTTAATTAATTTAATATAATATCTTACTGATAAAAAACATTTAAAATTGAATTTGATATAAAATTAAAACTATTAAACAACAATAACAAAAATCTACTCTTTTTCGCAGGCTTCTTAAGAAAATAGTGGGATGAACTAAAATGTGGCTAGTTAATTTATCCTTTTTAATCAAATTAGGACCCTGGCATTACGATACCTGATTAAACAAAATATTCAAGATACCGGGAATGTCTAGTTGTTGTGGCGTGTTGGGTGAGATGTCATGCTGCTCTGCGGTGGCGTCGGACGGCGTAGCGGAGAAGATCATCAGTGGTCGGCGTTGGACAGTTGATTCGCTCTCTCAACGAAGCGCTGATTCAAAAACTGCTCGGTTTGCGAATTAGACTCGATTGCAATTTCCCAAAACTTCCCACCGACTGCTCATACTCTTCCCTACTCCGATTTAGGCCCATGAGATCTCGAATTTCGACCTCCATTTCCAAGTTGACCAATCGCTGATGTTTTTGTTTGAATGTCATTGGTTGACCTCAATCCAGATGGTAGGAAACAAATGAAATCTATTGTAATTCCAGTTAAACGAAATTTTTCCAGATGTTTAAACAATTTAATGTGACCGTCTGCGAAACAAATTCTTCCGGGTGTCTATTAGTTATAGGTGTTCCCAGGAAGCTCTCCTTTTGTTCGCTGGTCAATTGCATCTATTTCCTTTCTACCCAAGACATCCTTAGTTTCCAGTAGTTCCAGCCACTTAACCAAACAAACGTCTTCCGCTAATAAAGTTACTAGCAACCCACAAATACAAAAGTGGTGTCAGAAGAGTGGTAGGGAAATAGCGCGACAATAATGGTTGACGTATCGCAGGAATTACTTCAGGCTATCAGGATAATTGCCACTGCAATCCGAATGTCCGTAGGCATCACATCAGCGACGCCACGGCGGTCTCCGTTCAACACGAGACCGTGCATCAGATGGCACATCAATCGTCGATTATTTTACTCGCTTCACGTGGGCCTCGAAACTGAGCGAAATTCCAGATCAGCACGACAATAATGCACTGTGACACGAATTGAACATCTCATTTTTCGGCGAGTCCTTCAGATCAAGAAACTTCCAGTTATTCTGAAATTAGCTCTAAGCTTAGATGCTACACGAAAAATTATACAGAGATCAAACGATTCCGTGAAACGAGAAAAAACAGCTAATATTGCATTGAAATTGAAACAGATCGCGGTATATTGCGAGTATGACCATTTCCTCGATCGGATGCTTATTGAACAACTTATATTTGGACTGGAATCCCAATAAACGTGTGATGAAATAATTTCCAAAAACCATAAACATTTTCTGAAACCTTCAAAATTTCTCGTGCACTTGAAACCACTCGCAATACCGCCAATGAGGTTAAAAAGTCGGAGCAGCCAAACAAGATTGGGTTCGAGAAGCCACAATCTCGGAAACACGGACGCTAACGCCAGCAATTCCAAAATCAATGCTCATCTCAACAAACTATACGTGTAAGGCGCGGCGGGGTACTCGTTTTAGGTACAGAATACAGAATGTCAAGTACAACAAATGTTGCAACATCAGCCAAATGTGCAGAGCTAATGATCACAGGTCTCCGAAACTCAGCATCTAGACGAACAGATCAACGTTTTATTATAACTAAGAAAACTCAAAGCCGAAGCCTACAGTTCCTGGACGTCTGACGCTAGAAGTGTAAATAGAGGGCACCGCAGTCAGGATGGAACGGGACTACAAAAGTCAAATCGACAGTTCGCTAGTTATAATTGCATTGGTCAGCATCGAGTTGACGTCTCGATTGGAGATACAACAAAAGAGCAAAACCTCTACGTAATGGACGGAGAATTCGACAGGTTTCTGTGTGGGGAATTCATGCATGAGATAGATTTTAAGAGGATTTTTGCGAAACCAACTTTGGTGCACCAAATATATCTAATGCACTAACCTCGGACCAAGAGAAACAGCTGGGAAATGTGCTCGATATAATAATATATTCATCGACATCCCTGAGAAACTGACCAGCCAGAATGAAGCTTAAAGCAGGAGCTACACAAGTCTTTTCCAGAACCCGAGATGTACCTCACGCACTACGCGATGCATACGCTAACATTGATTCCAAGATTGCTTCAGGGTTCTATAAACGAGTCGACTACTCGGAATGGGCCTCTACAACTCATTGTTACAAAAGAAGGACATCAAAATCAGGATTATCGACAACTATAAACCGACAATAAACCCGAGAATCATAATCGACACGAGTACTCGATTCCGAAGGTCAAAGTCCGGCTCAACAAGTAGAAAGGCGACACAATGGATGTCACCGGCTGATATAGTCACCTAGAAGTTGAATACATACGCGCAGGGAACATTCCCGATATTTGGCAGCGATGCATGGATATTGCTCTAGATTTACGTAATGTAGTCAATTTTTTTGATAACCGACCGATTTGACAACCTTCTGCAAGCATCGACAATAACGATAGAACGGCAGGCCTATACATAAATGGGATATGCACACCCGATCTATATGAGATGCTCCAAAGCCATCAGCGCTTGATGAACTACAAGTCTTTCTAGGCAAGGGATCCCTGATCTATCATCGGATATGCTTCGGAGGGATCCTGAACGCCAGAAGGCACACTGGCATATGTGGAGACAAGGATACACTGATTTCGCCGAAAGTTCTCATGCTGCACGACCTTTCACTTCTTATGACCCTAGCAAAATCTGACTAGGCGCAGTGCTTCCTCACAGACTCGGCAACGCCCTATCGCATACGCATGTCGAAAAATGAATGCAACAGAGCGGAGATAACTGCAGATCAATATCGAAGAAGTATTCCCTATCGTTTGAGCTGTACAGAAGTTTTTCACGCCACTTCACACTCATCACAAGCCATTGACGCAGATTTTGCGCTAGAAAAAAATCGCTACCTGTGTTTATTAATCGCATGGCCAATTACGCGGATTTACTGGCAAAATTCACAATTTCGACGTCCTATTCATGACATCAAAATTAAACGCAAACGTAGATGGAGTGACGCCGATATCGAGTGTGTTGCTGTATCCTGAATTAATTACGCAGATTATGGACACTCTTAAGTCAAAATTCCGAGAACATAACTGGGAATACCCGACTACATAGGGCCAACTAAAGTCACAATGCTGTGAGTCATCATGGACGCCTAAAACAAGTGGTTACAACTAGAACTGACATTCTCTGCAACAGCACCTGCGACAATTGCAATCTTGGATGAGCTATGGTGCTCCTTTTGTTTCCGATATCCGGTACACAAAATAGTGTCTATATTTTTATGAGATAAAATATGACGAATTAAATGCCTCATATCATCCTTCTAGAAATGGACTAGCAGAACAATATGTGCAGATGGTGAAATATGCCCTTCACATGAACTCGACCAAAGTATCACTACAATTTAATCTGAACATGTGGGGCTCCACCATGACAATGGGACCTGACCTTTTCTGGTACATAATTCATGTACAAGAATGAACCTGGTTCGACAAACGATGTGAAAACTCCAGTCACGCCAGAAACTCTGACACTATAAAATCCATGCAGATGAACTCGAGTCAATTCCCAATGATTGTTTATCAAACTCTAAATATAAGTTAAATAACAAAAATGTTATTCTTGATATCTCTGATTCAGCATAGAAAATTAATTCTGTTCATTAAAATTTCTGTACACTTGTATGCTAACACAATAAAATAGAAAAAATGTTATATTAATTGTAAAAATCAAAATAAATTAATAGTTAAAGGTCATTACAGATCTGATGAATCGACTAGAGAATCTTGTTCAAGTCAAAATTGTCACACACAAGGTAAACTACAGTGTTCTGATGGTCGAGGATGTATAAGTACTTCAGAAAAATGTGATGGCCATGAAGATTGCTCTGATGGTTCTGATGAAAGAAACTGCGCCCAGTGTCATCACCAATTTGAATTTCAAGTAAGACTTTTTAAGCATGAATATTACAGTATGTGTAATGTTTTAATTACATAAAACAAACAGAGCTGAGATATACATGTTGTATTTTACACTGCAACATGGCTGAACTGTTTTCAGAAACACTGGTAAGATCTGTTAGCGATATTGTGAACTAAATACCAACAATACATTCCAACAATACTACTGATTATTAACACAGTATATGAGTGGATAAAATATTTCATAGCATGGGGCCTATATTTATAGTTATTATATTTGACTAATTTGTAACAATTTTGCAGTCAATATTAAAGCTTCCAGGAGTAAAGTTCTGAAATAATATTGTCATTTGAATTATATTTACAACCAAACACTGCAATAGTTAAATGTTAATAGATACATTACAACCATAAAGATGTAGCAGGGTATTACATGGACACAGCAAAAGTTGTTGATTAAACACTCATCATTATAAGCAAATTATATACAGAATTGAACTGACCTCAATATTAGATATACAATATTTACACAATGATACACTTCTAGAATTATTAATATGGAAAACAAAGTATATTACATAGTTTTCTGGAATGTTTTAGAAATATTAAAATTTATTGGAAAGGGTGGATCTGAAACCAAGGGTATTTGCAGAGTCTACTGATTGTAATCGTTTTGTATGTGAGCATGTCAATATATGTGGTGTTAATCTCTAAAATATTTCCAACCTAATACACCAAGAAAGATGTTAAATATTTTTTAGAATCAAATTAGAACAGACAGCTTTGTTTCTTTTTAAAATATTATCATTTACTTAAATACTTACAAATACAATTACCATTTAAAATAAAAAGAGGTATTATTTATATTACTAATAAAATCTAGGATGCTGTCAAATATGTCTCACAAGTGAGATGTAGGTCAAATAATTTCTCTCTTACTTAATGATAATAATGTTGCTCCATAAAAAATTTTGTTTTTGAGAATTAGTACAGTATTTTTGTAAATAGTACCAAACAGAATAGCAATATTTTTATGAATTGGCATTTTTGTAACATTTATAGAAGTTAAATTAGAATTCAGGCTCAACTTATTTGATTTGAATTTAGTGAAGGCATATTATACTAGTTACATTTTTTCTCAGTGCTATGACAGAAGGTGCATTCCAGAAACATGGCTGTGTGATGGGCATAATGACTGTGCTAAAGGAGAAGATGAGATGTATTACAACTGCCGGGAACACAACACTTTGCAACGTAATTTCTTTGGTTTACCATCAATATAATCACTGTATTATGGCTTCTAGTTGCATGCCAACTATTGCAACATTCTCAAAATAAAATAAACATTATATAGTCACTTCAACTATACTGATACTAAAGCAACCAAGATAAAATGTAATATCCATTCATATAAAAGTTGACATACATCAATGTTTCAACACTTTTACATATTCTAAAACTAAATATACCAATAGATATGTTTTCATTGTGAGTCAATTTTCTTGGTTGCTCCTTTCAAGAATTTATGGCTAGTGTCTTAATATGCAAGGGGATATTTATTCATCGGACTGTATTTATGAAAGCAGATTTTCTAAATTCTAAATAGATGTACAAAAAATTGTAACTTTAAACTATTCACCAATTTTAATAAAGATTTCTAACAAAAAAGGTTGAATTAACTAAAATTTTATATCTTGAGCCAATTGAAAAACTCAGTGTAAAAATTAACTATAGTCTATTTGTTAATATTTAAAAATATTTTAACTATCAAAAGTTTATTCCTATGATATACCTGATATCAACATTTGTTAAACTTTGACGTATTGCCAGTATAATTAATTCACAGTATTAGATTCTAAACATGTACATAAAACATTGATGTGATAGTTTGGCACTCATAAGTGATATTTCCTGTATTCGAAGCCAAAGGTACGCTAAAATCGTCCAACTGTGGAAGCTCTGAAGGAGGCCATTCAACAAAAAGTTGCTGCCATTACGCTCAAAATGACTTGAAAATTGTCGTAAGCGGCTCAATCACCAAGTCAATAATGGTGGCCAGCTCTTGAATGATGTATTTAGAAAAAAAAAAATCTGTATCTCATTTAGTTTTGATTTTATTAGCTTCACAAGTTATTTCGGCCGGACCCTGGATAAGGAGACTTCAATTTCCTGAAGAATGATGACAGTTTGTTCAGGAGTGCCAACTATGATTAAAGTAGACACAATAAAAAAATGTTCATATTGATATGTTGAATATTGGGCTTTGTTTTATTTGTTCTTGTTTTGTAAAAAAAAAACAGAGCACAGAAGCAGAAAATGATTTCAAATTGCTAAAATGAATTATAATCAAAGCTGTATAATACTGGTATTAACACAAGTCATTTTAATTGGCAAAGAGAAAAACTACAAAACTGTTTCATGAATGTGTTATTAGTTACTTTTTTGTGGTAAGACTCATCATTTTTAATCAACAAATTGAAAAGCATGTCTTCAATTCAAAGTTATCTTTGTTTTTAATTATATATATATATATATATATATATATATATATATATATATATATATATATTGGAGTGAAGTGTGTCAAGACACTTTTGAAGCAGAAAAATATCACTTACTGATTTTTTTAATTCTTGGTAATTACATATTGAAACTTAGAAGAAACTACTTTTATCACAAATATTCTGATATGTTGGAAAAGGGTGACCAAGGTGATGTTTATAAAGAGTTACAGAAAGAAAACCTGTAATTTTGTGGTGATTCAGAGCAATCATTCCCATTACAAAAAATGTTGTTTACCCTTCAGTTTCATTACAGCAATGAATCTATCACCACACAGCACTGACATCCACTGTTGCATCATCATACAAATGGACGTTTCACCTTCTGCATTTAAGAATTAAATCACAGAATCCTGTCTAAAAATATGTCAATGTCAGATATTTTGAAAGAGGGTGCAGTACTGTCACCTGTTGACTTAGGAAGTTGTTACTGCAATGAATTTGAGAATATTTTTTAGAAATCACACCACATTGAAAATTACCTTATTGAAGGAGAGAAAAAAGGCGGCATTACTTATTGAACCGCCCTCATATATTAAATGATAATTTGTTGAATTGGGAAAAAGTTTGCAATTAGAAATAAATTAGTTTTAAACACGTGATGATGGGAATGAGCCCCCATATTCATCCTCTTCCTCATATATAAAGTCCTAAACAATGCTGGATTGTATAATATGTAATTACATCAGTAATAAAAATGTTTATAACATTAAAAGTTTCATTATAATAATAAAATCACTGACTAAAAAATTAAATAATTTACATAATTAAAATTAAATAATTTACATAAAAAGTGTTTGTATTTAATATGAATACACAATATATAGAACAGGCTGCATAAACAATGTACTTGCAGAGGATAAAAGAATGTAATTCAGTCGTCCAATGAAACGAGAGGAGAGCACTGAAAATAAAACAAAATTTGTAGAACAAACGCAAATTATTATTAATTATTAATAATGAAGTAACATAGTTTATAAAGAGTTTCATTTTCATCAATTTTACTATTACAATATACTTTCTATACACAACTAAACTGGCTTCTCAGTTAAAAGTAAAACTGGATTTAGAAATAAAACAAAAGAAAATTATGGTTAATAGCAAGTTGAATTACTTTTGAGTTTTGTCAACTGACAAGTGCAGTTGTGTAGCTCTTGACTCTTCTTTGCACCTGAGGAAAGGGACAAGGATCCCAGAAATGTTGTGTAGTATTTATATTATCAATTTTTTGTAAGAATTGGTTATCTTTTTATTCATTATTAATTGAATTCCTTTAATTGAGATAAAATACTGATTGATGGAAAGGAAGAAAAGAATTAGTTTTTTCTTTTAAGAATTAATCTAAATACATATACAGAAAGGAAGAAATCAAAAGTAGGATAGAACAAGAAAATGTATGCTGTATGCAATTGTCAAAGGATGATCAGGAACAAAGACATTTGCTGGGCTCATCTTACACAAACATTCTGTATTGTGACAGACAAATAAAATAGAGGATTCAAAATATTTAAAAATACAAGTGATTGAAAGATTCTAGAGAGAGAGAGAGAGAGAGAATACTGATTTGAAATGAGTAAGAGAAGTTAAAATTACTTACGAAATATTCAATGTAACATATATATTTGTCAGCTGGTACCATATACTGAATGCACAACAATCCTCGTTCACTTATCCTGATAGAGGCTTTTTGTGAAACACCTAGAGGTTTGAAAGATGACTTCAAATGGGAATATCTGTATCTGCAAAAACAAACAATTGTCCACTTTAAAAATAAAGACACGTCAGTACACCTCATAATACAAATTTTAGTTATGTATGTTAAGAGATGGCAATATAAACTTTGGCTGCCCTGAACACTTCGTAGTTTTATAAAAACATACCAGGGAAGAAAGCCTTTTGATCATACTGGTATGAAAATGGAATAATGAGGTAATCACATATTGAGGCACAGTTTAGTTACATGATGAAAGGTACAGATGAAGGCAGGGTAATGCAGTGATTGCAGTATATGAATAAAGTAATTAATGATATCATATGTATGAAATATTGTGATCAGAAGAGTATGACTTGGGAAAGAGTAATTTGGAGAGGTATATCAAACCAGTCAATAAACTGATAACCTGAAAAAATATTCAGGTGGTTGTTTAAAAGATATATTTAACCCTAAGCACACAAGAGGTGTTTTTCAAAAGCATGTTGTGAACTTGCAAATAATAAACTAGACAATGTCACTTCACTCACCCACATGCACATATACATAAATATATAATATGGTAAGGTATAAACTATATTAGCAGTTTAAGCCACAACATCTCCATGGCAGACTCTGTATATTCCTCAAGTGGATTAAACTTTCTTTGACCCAGATGGAAACTCAAGAGCTACTTATCCAGAATATACACTGGGAAAAACTTTGATTATTAATAAGTTGAAAATGTTACACTATAAATGAAAATATATTGCAGTAGAATTACCAACCTTGATGTACCAGCAGTAGTGCACTTGAAAACTTCAATTACATCACTATCTTTTGGAATTTCTACCTAAACACAAATATTAAATGAATAAACCCATTATTCTATGAATTACCTGTGTAGTAATGTGAGTAATACAGAGACTTATTATTTCAATAAATCAAGCAATATTTAAATATTAGACTGAAGAGAAATAACTATTGTATGAAATTTATAATTTTATTAGAATAATTAAATACTGAGAAGTATACTTACAAAATAACTAACTTATGTTATCACCAACTATTTTAAATAAATAAAAAAGTTTTTGGATATGGCAGCAAATTATAATGAGCCCTGCACTTGTGTCTGATGTAGCAGCAATTGGCCAAAAAAATAAGGAAATAAGTGTCATTGACTGGTCAGTTGCACTTTAATGATATTTCCTGATCCAGACTTCAAATACAGTTTATAATTTTAGCCTGTTGTAGATATATGTATATATGCATGGATGGCTGTGTGTAAATATGTGTATGTACATATTAATGATATTCAAAGTTGAAAATAATGGAGAGAAGTTAAGTTGGCACCAGTCATGTTTGATCTGCTGAACTGAATGTTTTTGAGAGCCAGCAGAGTTAGAGAGTGCATCGCGAGGAATTGTCATGAGTATCATTTATATTCCAGACAGGCAACGAGTGTGTACCAAGTGCCAACATGTACTGACGATAGAACATAAATAATTGGTTGATATTAAATAAATGTGTATTTGATTAAAACAACAATCAGCCATACTGTCTTTATGCACAAATATTCAATACATTCAAATAATGCTGATGAATGTCACATTTTCAGCTATTTTGGAATTTACACAAATATTATAAGGCTAAACTACTATATCTGAAGGAGGAGGACAAAGCCCTAGAAAGAGTGTGTGCGTGTGGGCTTTATTGTTGGACAGAAGATCTGTTTTTAGATGTCTGGAAAGTATTTACCATGTTTAAAAATCTGTTAAATGACTTTTATTTTCATATAAATATTATAAATGAGTACTGATCTGTACAATGACTGAATGACAACTCAAGATAAGTGATTGTAGACACAATATGAGCAGTTTCCCTTAGCCCATTTTGTTTCCGTACTGTGAAGTAGGATTTTTGAAATCAATTCGATCTTCAAACTTATTTTGCATCCAAATGGCACATTTTTGGACATGGGTTCCTTACTAAACCTTTATCTACTAAGCTCCTCTACAACAACTGGAAGTCGGTAATAGGAATTCAGAAACTCCTGTATATAAATTATCTCTCACAATATTGCCTTTGTTGTGATCTTTCTAGGAAAGAAGGTGGGAGGGAAAGTGTGGTAGTTAGCTGGTATTGGTGTGGATTTACTAATGGTTCATCCTGGAAATGTTTGAATTCAACACCGTATGATCAATTGGCATAAGATACAGAGACCTTAAGTATTCTGAGGAGGGATGCTAGCTCCTCCAAAAATTTCAACTGTTTCCTGTCTGGCATGGTGACACCAGATCTTTAGTTCATGTAGGTCATTAATTTTCTGTCCATATGAAGTATATTGATAATGTCACATCATCTTTCATTTCTCTGATAATCTACCTTAAATGTCCAAGCAACTCATCTATGTCCTATTCTTACATATATAGTAAAACATCATGTATAGACGTAATACATATAGCATTAACTATTACTTCAAAGATCAGAAACTTGATGATAATTAAATAGAAAAATGGGAATTTTCCACATACTCATTTTTTTCTTCAATTTTAATAGTTTTTTAAAAGGAACATATATATTTTTAACATTTACATACAACAGTTCTTTAATCTGCAAATTTCTTGGCATCTCTCTTAATATCGTTAACAATTGTTTGGCCTACCCCATAAATTGCTGATATACTAACTGCACCTTTTCTACTTAATGACCTTCAATTTCTTAGGTAAATCAACATTTATTTTCATTAATTGCTTTACAATTTGAAACAAGACTGGACATACAGTAGTTAGCCAAGGCAAAACAAGATATGAAATTGTAGGCAGAAATGAGATGTCAGAAAATTGCACTATGTGTGAAACTATATGTAAGCAATAAATAGGAAATAGGAGATATTGGGTTCATCACTATAATAGATGACGAAAAAACACCAGAAAAATGTATTCCTGAGCTATGAGGTGAATAAGAAAAATTTTAGTTGCACATTCGAAACATCTGCTTCACAAGATAGGATAAAAAAACAAGATATGAATTATATGAGATGTTTATCTACTTCAGTGTGTCTGTATACCATTTTAAGGTAAGTTAAACTACTTATTACAGTCTATGTATATAAAAATGAATGTCTACCGATCTGTGTTACCCCTATGTGCTCCTAAAATATTCATCCCATTGCAATGAAACTTTGGTAAGTTGTTGTGTGTACATCCATGAAGGTTTCTGTTGGGTTTTCGAAGTGTTACAAAACTTCCAAGGGATGACCAAGGGTGAAATTTAACAATATGCTAAAATTGCTGATATTAGCATCAATTAATTACCTTTAAGGGTCTATGTGATTAATAGTTTCTATCCAGATGTTTTTAGTGTATACTTTTGACACCAAGCTCAGTTGTTTCAACCTCTAGCTTGCAGTCATGGAAATTGTTCCTTAGGTCATACCTTATTTGGGAGGCTATTGAAATCAGAAACAGGCCAGCCAATTTCAACAGAGACAATTAAGGAAGAATTGTGTAGGAAACAGAATTTTAAAAAATGGTTAAAAATAGCAGTGAATTCCTTACGATAGTGTGTTATTATTAAAAACTCATATTTTAAAGATTATTAATATAACTGCAAGGATACACTTTCTGTTCTACCTGGCATAAAAGTAAAAGTGTTCCACTGATAGGTTAACATTGAACAATTTTTATACATAAAAAATAATTTATTGGTCATTTTTTAAAATTAAATATAATATTAAGTATACTGTATTAATGGATTTATATTAAGAGAATTTCTGCTTGAAATAAACACTTTACTCTGTTTATATCTCTGTGTAAGAAAATCAAATTTAATTACTACCTATTCCTGTACTTCTCTTTACTACACTTTAAATGTTTAATTGGTAATAAAATTGCTACACTTTTTCATGCTCATGACTATGTTCTACACTTACAAATACAACTATATTTTATCAACCATTGGAAAAGATTGCCATTGAGGATCCTAGCAACAGTACAATACTCATCTTACTAAGTATACTAGCTCCTTTGATTTTGGACTTCTCTTTAAAATTTCCTCATAATATAACTAGTGTTATCCTTTACTGGTTCTGGAACTCACCTACTCCGCATACCCTAATTGTTCTTTAATATTTGTAGCAAGAAACACTTCGAATCACTTCCCCATCTAAACTCTATTCACACACATCTATAAAAATATGTCTAGTGAATGAGATTGAATGATTGATTTTCATTTTATTTTTGTTAGGTCAAGCGCTGACTTTGTTGAGATATTATTGTAATTAAAATGTATTTTGTTTGGTCACTGACTTCTGTACAATTCAAATCAAAGTTGATCCGAAATCAGTTCAGAAAAAATCATAAACAAAAGCTCAAGTACTCCAGAACATGTTTGCTATATTTTCTTTTTGAACAATAGTTCACATAAACGAATAGTCAATTAGTAAACTGAAAGGGATAGCTTAGTTGTCTGAGCAGCCACCTGGTAAAAGGGTTCAATTCCCGGTCTGGTCAACATTTTTCCTCATGATTAAAATAAATAATTTAACATGGCCTTAGGCCTGATGCTTAGCTAAGCTCTCTTTATTCTTGAACTGTTATGTTTCAATTTTTTTAGAGTAACAGGTTACATGAGGATAATCTATATGGTGGCAACTCCCCTTTAATAGCATAGGAAGGGATTTCAAAGGGGGGATGCAGAATGGCATAGGAAGGTAGCCAAGGTTAACCAGAGTCCCTGGATCCTACCTGGCATTCGTCTAAAAGTGATGCTAGACAAACCTTAAAAAACCTGCATCAGGTAGGTCAGGTGCTTGGTACTTGTCCCTCGCCCTTCAGATGGCAGGAGATGGGTTTGCTGTGGGGTAGCAACATTCCCTTCTTTGCACTTCAAGCAGTTTAGGAGGCAGCTGGCCGACTATTCCAATGGGAACAGCGGACAACTGTTACCGTACGCCAAAGGTCTGTGACCCTGGAACATACACCTCACAAAACAGGCTGAGGTGCCTTGGCTTGTGGGAACCTTAGTTCATAAGCAGAGAGAGAAGAAGGCATCCCCAAAGGTAGCCTTCTCTGTCTCTTCTAAAAGGTTCTGCCTGCAAGAGCTAACAACAGCTCTCACAGGTTTTGCTTGTCCACATTTTACATTATTTTATTATGAGGTATAAATACCTTAGTATTTCCAGAAACACCTGCAGTACTAATTCGAAAATATGGTGGGTCGGGTGACAACATTATTTCTACTTGATAACTGGTGGAGTCAAGTTCATAAAATATCTCTTTTAAATACTCAGCTTTAATAATAATCTTATTAAAAATATGAGAACCATCAATTTCAAAATCAAGCATATCTTCAGGATCTTGAGTTTTAATATTGCAATCTGTAATTACTCCATTCTCCTCTAACCTGTCAACACATGAAACAATTAATGGACACAATCAAAGAATATGATGATCTATACTTATCAGTAAATTTCTTACATAAGAGTTAAAGGAAATCCAAATCCTTGATATGACATTTTCAATGCTGTATTTTGGCTTCCAAATATGTTAAGGCAATCCAGAAGAACTCCAAGTGATATTTTGAAAACTGCTTGTTCAGCAATCAGTGAATATTCCTAAAATAAAATCATAAGCATAATTTTGTACCAATAAAGCAATAATTTTATTTCCATTTAAAGAAGAAAATCAATTATACCTCAAATACTTCTGCCTGGATAAAGGCGCTCACTTGGACAGTTTTACTATCTTCTACAGTAATTTTAAGTCCTTTATCTGTTGCAAACACTACAGCACTCTGGAATAATAACATCAAATTTTGCTGTTTAGTACAAATATTGTTAATTACATTATTGTTACCCTTTGACAATACTGTCAAATATTGATACCTACTTCTTTAAAGTGTATTGCTTTCAGAACCATCAGAAATGATTTGACACTGTCTAACCTTGCAACAAAAACGTAATCATCGTCGATTTCGCCTTGTTCTGTAACTAAAGACATGATTAAATAAAGTATAATTGAAGTACATATAAAACACTCTGTGTCACATTTCAAAACACATTTGAACAGCTGACTTAGATTTGAAATTTTTGCCGCATTGCGCTATGACGATAGTGTTTTATTTTTTATGTAATTTACCTACAGGTGATTGCAGTATTACCACATGCGCTTTGGTTAGACCAGTAGTTCAAGTTAAAAACAAACAGTTTGTAACTATAAGATACATATGATATTTCATTAATTTCCTACAACGTTTCAACTGCAAAGTTTAGTATTTGTCAAATTTCTGAAATAATGTAAACATTTTGATCATAAAATGCATTCTATTTCATTCGCAGTTAGCTAATGTAATCTGGAATTACTTAGGTAGACATTTACATACAATAAAAATGCAAGTTGTATAGTAACTACGTTTGTAGTGAGAGCTGTTTAGTCGCTTCCATTCTGTGTGGTGACTTTGTACATTCAAGTTCAGGAAGCAGTATACAAATGTAAGATAAATCGAATATTTTATTTAACCTGCATTCATGAGATTTTATAATATTATAATATACATCTGGTTTATATTTTTTTCGCGGGAATCGGAGATTTATTTAACATGCAGTTTGTGTAAATTAATAGGTGTAGACTTGCTCAAAACTACTTACAGTTATAATGCATCCAATTTTCATTAACAAGAAAACACATTGCATTGACAAAGTACGATGATATAATTATTGAAATATGTTATTTGAAACTATATATTTGGCAACGTATTTAACGACTGCGATTACAATAATTCAAAATTGAATTAGGCAAAGAATATATTTTTAATGGAGAATATTATTTTGCTATATCTTGTAAATGCAAAATTTAACTGCTAACGATAAAATACA
This sequence comes from Zhengitettix transpicula, assembly GCA_037074705.1. Classification (NCBI taxonomy): domain Eukaryota; kingdom Metazoa; phylum Arthropoda; class Insecta; order Orthoptera; family Tetrigidae; genus Zhengitettix; species Zhengitettix transpicula. Next base: position 176,122,465 of record CM073591.1, on the reverse strand, counting down.
CAAAGTTTATAAAGAAAATGTTAAGTGTAAAAGAAAAAGAACTATTTCACAGGAATTACAGTAATAAGCATATGAAAGTTTACAGCCAATAAATTCGTAAGCATTCGATTTTTAATAAATCCTTAAATAAATTTTACTAGAATTAACATACAGGCAAAAGACGTCAATGAAATAAAGACAACAAACAGAAAACCTCAAATCAAATTCGTCACAAACGGCATGTTACTTTTTTTTGCGATGTCACATACATCGATTGCATGGATCGGACACATGATATTTTCAAATTTCTGTTAATATTATATTTAATTTTGAATAGCCATTATTGGAGAATTAATAACTTATCGCTTGTCCATTATATTTAATCCCTAAATCTGTTTGTTCCACTTAATTTTATATTACATTGCAGTCACTCCTCTGGAAAAAAAATTGTAATGGCGCGTGTATGAGGTAACTTGTTAGGAATTGGTTATATGGTGGTTGTCGCAGGGTCTCTTCAGTTCCAGCTCATCTACCATTGTTTGAACTAGTTATATTACGACTAGTGGCGGCTCGTGAGTTTTTTAAATTATGTGCTATATCACCCCAACAAGAATAAAATACAACAACAGCCATAGAGTTGTCAATTCTCTGCGGCAAACGACTAGTTATATTTCCAATAATGTCTAATCTTTAAAAGCGAAATAATTTAGCACCAAGATAACACATTATAATACGAAAACAACCGACATTTGTGTCGAATCCGGATATATGCAAGTCGCTGTGTTTAATTCAGACATTGAACATTACTGTTAAGTTGTACTTATCTCCCTGTTTGCGGCGGTGGGGAAGGAAGAAGTTCAAGGCCGTTACATAATTATGATACGAAAACAATCGAGATTGATGTTGAATCCTGGGTTATGGCAGTCACTCAGTTTTAATCTAACACTCAACAATCCAGTTAAGTTTAATTTCAGCCCCTAGGAGTTTGGATGAACGTGGGCGAGAAAAAAGTCCGTTTATAATCTTAAAAGCGCGAAACAGTTTCTATCAAATATTGTAATGTGGTGCACGTTTTGGTGTCCCACACAGACTCCATATTGCTCAATTAATTGTATATATATATAAATATATATATATATATATGAATTTTATTATTTTTATTTACTGTATATCTAATCAGGGATGTACGGAGTCGGGGACATGAATACTCATGGTTGGGGGGTTTAAGTGGCCAACCAGATCCATCTTCTTATCCAGAGATGAACCACGGTGAATAAAAGCATGTCGGTCAGCTTGCAACACGGGATCAGCGATGTATATGCACGGGGCGAAGGCTTTTTTTGTTAACCCAAATAACAGAGCTGGCAACCCTCGACTGCTCGCTGCGTGGTGAACGTAAAGAACAGAATAAGTAAACATGTAAGAAGCTAAACAGGACATCAGCATGTGATGGGATGCCCGTTGAAAATTTATTTATAAAACCAGCACTAATTCAACCCTCGCAAAACAGTACTCCTTAGCGTTCGAACAACGGAGAAATCGACGCCAGACGGGAATATTATTTACAGTATTTCCACTTTACGACCATGGAGCCGGAAAAAATCCAACGAAAATAATTTTCGCCCCTAGAGAAAAGGAACTTTGTTTTGAGGGAGACCTGCAAAAGTATTATTCGGTTTTAGGAGTCCCCAGTCTTCGGTCAGACTCCAGTAGTAACTTGCATGCATCCAGTTAATTTAGACCACACCTTACTTCCAGCGGGATTACGAGCAGCGCCTTCCATTTATATGTCCCGGCTTCGCCTCGTCGATCCCAAGTGTGCTTCGTGGACAACACTTGTTCCAGCCCCTCTGGTGCAAAGTGTAGTGTTCAAACCGTTAGCTAATCCAACATTTTTGTTTTTCGGAATATTTGCCCACTAGAATGAATCCTTGAGATAAGCGTTTGTGTCCCCGTAAAAGCGAAGAGAAATAAATATTTGTTTCATTTTGATGAAATATTATTGATACTAGAAATTTGAACCTTATCATTTTAATTAAGCCCTGCTCAATAAACCCCATATTAATAAATTTTCTTATAATATTCTAATTAAAATATTCATTTATTTCTTGCTGAAAATAATGACAATAAAACAAATAAACAACCCCGTCACTTCGCGAATAACGTGGTGGGCTCGTTCTAAATTAGGAGAGGAACACATGAATGCGCCAGACCAGAGGCAATTTTAAAATTTCATATCTGAGTACCATTTACATTTCCATGTGTGTATGCGCGAGTGAAAGAATGGTCAAGTTGAATCAGACGGGGAAAGAATTCGATAAATTTTAAAATGGATAGCCCGAACAATTCATCGCCGAAAAGTGTCGAATCATAGGACAGAAATAGTCTTGGCGATCTACCTTTATCTGGGCAATAACTGAATAACGAAGCCGGAAGTTAACATTTATTTAATCACAGTAACAACGATGGGACAGAATTAACCCGCAGTCTATCAAGCCGAAACGAAGACCGCGACTCGATAAAGGGGATACTTGGACAACTGTTGGCAAAGATGGAACAGAATAAATTAAGTTTAAACGAAAAGTTGTATAAAATGGAGATCCGAATTAATGTTAGTATTAATGAAAAGGTTCAAAATTTGGATGACAAAATGGACAAAATGAATTAAGAAAGGGAACAAAAAAAAATAGAATTAGAAAACAAAGTTGAAAAAGTTGCCAAAACGAAGTAAAAAATCTGACCGGTCCAAACCGATCTCGGGAAACTAAATCACAAAATTTATGAAAATTAATCTGTAACGTCAAAGAAATTTAGAGAAATAGAGAATAAGATAGATAACAGAGAAAAGACGTGGGAAATAGGGTTACATAAGACAAAGGTGAGGGATAAGGTGCAGACGTGCCAATAAGAACAAGAAAGGAAATTGCAAGAACACGTGGGCCACATAGAAAGAATGATCGAATGTAATGCAATTAACAACAGTGATGACGCGATACCTACTCAATCAAACCTTGACGCAGTGATGAGGCTATGTGTTCAAATTTGACCGTTGGAGCAATGCCGGCTCCTGGACACAGGTCCAAGATGAGCCAGACTAAGAATATTGCCGTCGCCCTCCAGGTTGAGAGTTGCGCGCAGGGCTAACTACCCTGCCGTGAAAAAAAAATTAGTTGCAAGACAAACCTACAAAAATGGCCGGACGTTTAATTCAATGAAGACCAAGCACAGGAAAGGAAAACAAGATGTCATCTTTGCAACTTGGAATGTGTAAGCCTGCAATTCTCAAGGAGTATAATTAAGTATTCGTAAAAAAAATAAAGAGGTATGTTTCTTGACAGTGATCCAATAAAATTCCATGTATTTATAGCTGTTCCTCAATCTTCAGACATATCGAAAGATTCTACTTGAAATTGTAACGCCAGCACATTTACGAAGCAAATATAAACAAATGATTGCCACGAAAATTAATTTTACAACTGATTTTCTGCAAGTATTATATATATTATTTTGTATTATTTTTATTACAATTCGATGGGGTGTTGCTCAATATAATTATACTTTTCAAATTTCTCCCCCGTTCCCCTCTTGGGAGTTTCTTAACACTTTTAAAGGCGTGCACACAACAACGCACTAAAGTTTTATCGCAATCGGATGAATGGTTTAGGCCTGTTACACGCACGACGATTTTTATCTTGTCGATAAAATTATCGTCGACGGTCAAAGAAAACGGAATACATATACATAGCGATTATTATTGCTGCGGTAAATTTTCCGTCGTACTATTCTCAGTTTAGAGTGCTGCGAACAGTGTAGTCGAAATGAACAGAGAGCAGATTCTAGCATTACTGTTATTTCGTCGTCGAATGAAAATGAATAGAAAAATCGACTTATTTTGGTTCATCCAATTAATGAAAGAAGCGAGGAGGTGAAGCTGTTTGAAGAGTTGCGGCAGGATGACGCGAAATATGTTAAGGGTTTTAGCCCATAACACAGTCTTTCTTGAATTAATGAAAAAAGTATTTAATTATTTATGATGTCATCTAAATGATTCGTATTCGAAATATGCAAAAAAAAAAGAACACAAAAGATAGGATGGGAAAAAACCAATTCTAATAAAGAATGAAAATAACTCCAGCGGTATAAAAACCGCCCTGTGTGCAAACATGCATTGGGTTACGTAGGCCACTAGTTGCAGCGCTAGAGGTGATGACCGACTGCTCAAACTGTCTACCGCGACAATTTTATCGCTCAGTTAATTTACCGCCCTTTCATTCACTTCAACATACTATTACTAATACGGCTGCAGCGATAAATTATCTTTAAGATAAAAATCGCCGATGTGTTACGGATCATAGAAACGTGTAGGGGACACACAGTCAGAGAGACACACATACATATATATTATATTGTAGATATTACAAATGTGTAATGAAATGTTCATTTAAATTGCTTCTTTAATTTTTGGCGGCGTAACTTTGAGACCAGAGCATTGTAAAGAACAGCATTGTTTGGTGCCAGAATGCAGAGACTAAAATGGGCGCTACGAATTGGTGTCGAGAAAGCGTATATAAAACGCTCAGAACTAAGTACCCAATGCCCGACCTACCCAATGCAGGTTTTTCTAGGGTTTTCCCTGCATTTCTTTAGGCGAATGCCGGGTAGGATCCTTAAAATATAGCCCGGGGGCCCTAGTAACCCTTGGCTACCTTCCTCTACCCTTCCGCATCCCCCCTTTCAAATCCCTTCCTATGTTATTAAAGGGGAGTTGCCCAACGTGGATTACCCTCATGTAGCCCGTTGCCCTAAAAAAAAAATTAGCAGTAGTCAGTTACTCGGATATTCAGAGTGAGTGTGTTTGGAGATCCTGACGAGATATTCAGAAAACATTAAAATGTAAAGTCAGAAGTCAGTCACTCAAATAGTCAGAGAACAGAATGTGAACAGTAAAGCACTTAGACAGTCAGCGAGCAGTATGTAGTCACGCAGATAAACAGCTACTTAGATAATCAGATAGCAGAGAGTATGTTTGGGAGGACCTGACCATTGTGGTCCGAGCTAGTATATGTGCTGGTCATATTCAGCAAAGTATGGGCTGAATAACATCAGTTTTGTACTGAAGATTCTCCACAGTAAAAATAGAGCGTGACAATACGAATTCAGCGAATCAGAAAGGCGCCGAAACTATTGGAAAGTGATATGGCCTGTACGTGAAATAGTGTTCAGTATAAAAATTACAATAAATCACGTGTGGACAAACCAGAGCAGCTCAAACTAAATGGTATGTAAAAAACACACTTTATTCTGTAAACCTTTACGTAAATATCGTTTTCCGACAGATTTCTTTTAACTTTGCTAGACTGATATAACTTTTCAGAGTTGTAATAGTTTTTTGTTATTGTAAGTTAAATTCAATTTTTACACTCTTTATTAGAGGCCCAATAAGCGGCCCTGAAATTAAGATTCTCATAAAAGCTTAGGCATTAACTTAAAATCAAATTTGTCAAATAAATAATTTTTGTTATCTCTTTAAAATTTATAATTTCAACGGAAACTTCCTTCCATTTTAGCTTTTAATAAAATAGTGTTTACTATATAATTTGTCTCTAACGTGGTGGCATATTTGTTTGTAGTCTCTCCTTTATATTACTATATATATATTGTAATAAACAACAAGTTAACGATTAATTTGCCCCACGTTGGTGAAGCCATTTATGTAATAAACACCTTAATAGGGTTAATTAATTAATCAATTAACGAAAATTTATTTATATTTAACAATTTATTGTTGATAAATTTACATTGTATAAGATCTATTTCGCACGCTGAATTTCATCCAGTTAACAACAAATACTTAAGTTTTTTATTTATTAATTCGTGTCATTTATGAAAATACAATTCTTATATCATTACAATCAAATACGGCGGATCTCTATATCTCAGGGTCACTACTGGGTTTGATAATTAGAACAAAAGCAATGTAAAAACTGAGAATTAACAATTAAAATATAAAAAGTTAACCTAAAACAATATGAAGATAAGTGAAACAGAAGAAAACTAAATGAAACGTAAACTGAACGAAATCTGACTATACCTTTTTAATTATCGTTTACAAATTTGTATAAAAGTTTTGTTACTCACGGAACGTCTGTCTGGTACCAGATCTCTCTCTTGTATCTTGAAAACTACCACACTAAAAAGCCATTTTTACACAGACTCTACACTTCATTGATTTTTTTTAATACACACGATTGAAATACTCGTCATCTGCTATCTGGAACCTCGGATGAGCCGCCCCCTTTGGTCTCCTGGTGGATGCCGGTCTCCTCTATGCGAAAATTGTTTAATCAGCGTGAATCAACCATTTGCTTCACCGTGTGCAAATTATTATGTAAATCTCTCCGTAAAAATATTTGCTTGCTTTCGTGTAAAAATACAGGATCTCGCCATTCGTACTTTATATCTGCAGGTTTTACTGTTTGTTGCTCTAGGTGAACTGAACTGTATTATATCTTCCCGTCGACTTTTAACTGTTTCATCTCTCATACGCAGATTTTAGACTCTTTCACCTTTCATCGGCGATTCCAGACTGCCGATCTCCAAGCGCATACTCAGTTCTCTAAGCGCGCGGTCTCCATTGTTAAACAAAGGAAAAAAACCCATCTTCATTGTCGCCTTTACGCATTCGTACCGCTAACAATTTAATTATATTAAAGCCATTAATGGCTTGTTTAATTTGTATTATATTATGCCCCAAATTTAGTTTGAGAAAGAACTGCCTAGACTTTTCTTTTCGAATAACTCAATTTCTTACAAATATTTGCCCTATTTCGTTCAGTTTTCGTTTCATTTAGTTTTCTTCTGTTTCACTTATCTTCATATTGTTTTAGGTTAACTTTCTATATTTTAATTGTTAATTGTCAGTTTATACATTGCTTTGTTCTAATTATCAAACCCAGTAGTGACCCTGAGATATAGAGATGCGACGTATTTGATTGTAATGATATAAGAATTGTATTTTCATAAATGCCACGAATTAATAAATGAAAAATTAAAGTATTTGTTGTTAACTGGATGAAATTTGGCGTGCAAAATAGATCTTATACAATGTAAATTTACCAACAATAAATTTTCGTTAATTGATTCATTAATTAACTCTATTAAGGTATTTATTACATAAATGGCTTATCAACGTGGGGCAAATTAATCGTTAACTTGTTGTTAATTAGAATATATATTGTAGCAATAACCCTTTCATCCACGCGTTTTTCGAATCCATTTCGAATATGGGCGCCAGGTAATTTTGTAAGTGAAATTACCAAAACAATTTTTGATATAATTTATTTATTTCTCGAGCATTGAGAACATTTACTATCTACGGTGCGTGGTTGTTTATTGCATTATTTTGTGTTAAACCACTGGGACCTCCGTCCTTTGTCGAGTCCTAAGTGGAACCGAAGCATTGTTGGCGGCGTAAAAAAAATATGAGTTGTGTACAAGAATATTTGGCGATTATTGTTGCTTCCTGGATATTGTCGAAATTCATGTGGTGAGATGCTCAGAGCTCCAGTGTGTATATAGCCTAACAGATATAAAATTCAGAGCGATCGACGGTTTGCAGTCTATGAACAAATAACTGCAACGATACTTCGCCGACTGTTATTCGGAGTCTAGCCTACATTCACGAGTTAGACATTTCTTCAATTATTGGGAGCCAGCAAAGAACCAAACTTTGAGAATAGTAGTATTATGTTGATGGAGAGAACAGCGAAGTAAGTGTTGTGAGTAAACTTGGCAAGCAGAAGTGTTGCCTATTAAATTCTGTGTATAATGGTCTGTCTTTAAAGTGTTAATAATCGTTTGTGTGTGTACGAGCCCATTTCTTGGTACAACAAATTTTAAGGTAAAACGGCACAACTTAATATCTGTAAACCCGCCAGTAAATGATATATATTATCGTCAGATTTCGGAGTTCAGATTTCACATTTTTTATTTTATATTGTTCTGATTGTTTAAATTAATGCTTTAATAACTTTGTAAATTTAATTGTTTAACATGAATATGCTTTATTGAAAGCCCGATGGTCGGCTCTGAGATCTAGCTGAGGAATATTTGTCAATTTTTACATGTAATATAACTTCAATAGATTGATTAAATAAATTTATTTATTTGTATGGTAAAAGTTTTGATATTTAATTAAAAATCCAATCACTTAATTTTAATTTTCTACACGTTTAAATTGTTTAAATTGATTATTACTAAATTGGAACCTCAACGTGAGGCTTTGTTTGAATTAAATCATTGTAAAAGTAGTACTACTACAATATATATATATATATATATTGTAATAATTAAAAATACTATTGGCTGAATGTGGCTTAAATGAAATACACTAATAACTTTAAAGAACAAACAAAATTTATTGTGCCAAATTTAAAAAAACTATTATATTTTACACAAAATATTTGGAATCTCAGGGTCTTGATCTGGGTTTGATAAATGGCAGAATTTAAATAATCAAAATTACATTTACTTTTTATGGAAATCAAAGCGTCTGAACATAGACGAAATTTGTTGCGGAAGAAATAATACTAAAGATTGAATTTAACAATTTCAATTTTATCAAGAATTAACAATCTCATTCTATCGATAATTAAATAATTAAAATTAAAGAACGATCTGACTTTTATCTTTTAAACACGGTTTACAAATTATTTTAAAGCTTTTCTCTACTTACGGCTGCCCAGGTCTCATTTTTAGCTTTTCGTGCAGAATTTTGGGGACATCACTGATTCTAAGTTCTCACAGACTCTCATTGGCGTTGTTTGTTAGTTGGTTTAACACAAATTGGTTGGTTCTCGATGCTTTACTGCAACCTGGATTTGTAGATCTCGTGGCTTTAGTTGACAATGGACTTCATTGGTTTGTCTGAATATTGCTTTACTTTTTAATAACTGAAAGCATGTTTGTGACTGGGCCACAATCTTTCGTTCTGACTGCCGACTGTAAAACTTTCAATGAGTTCTTTCCGTTCGTTCTATTCGCTGTCTGCTGACCGACTGTACTGTTCAAATTTTCGTGACTTGGAATTTTTGGTCTTTTCTCCTCGCTGCCTACGGCCCGACTGAACTCTTCGTCTCGTAGATTTTGAGCGCGTAAACTCTCTCAACTGATCGACAATGTTTTCTTTGTTTCGCCGGATTGTTGCGGCGTCCGCTCTATATCCACTAATAATGAGTCCTCTACAACTTTCCAATTAGAACAATGTCTTAATTACCAATTACTACAATATATATATATATATATATATATATATATATATATATATTTGTGTGTGTGTGTGTGTTATGAAATTATTCGGCCATTTGACTGCATGAACAGAAAAGGATCAATTTATAATCCAAGTGATCATATAAATAATTATATTTCAGATCGTATCAAAACTATTTTAAATTTCTCTCATTTTTCATTTAAGTAAAATTGTAATCTACTAAGTCCTTTACTTATAAGTTAAAAGATTAATGACTTTTAAGATGCCGAGAAGACGCCAACCTTTAAGCCTGCAGCAAATAGCAGTTAGAAGCGTCGTGGCAAATGTGGTAAAGCTGGCTCGACGCTTCATGGCTAAGACTTACAGGCGACGTGGACTGCGGCTGTTCTCTAGCAAAAATCGTTTCCAGGTCAGAGGTATTGCAGACCTTCACGCGCATTTGTTCGATGTTCTGCCGGTCTCCCTGTGCAACATGGTGTGTTCTGAGGTAGGTTTAGATATTTTTAGTTTTGCTAAAGGATAAAAATGCAATGTTTTAAATTTATGTACCTGGATATTGTTGTCAACAAATTTAATTTCCAGAGTGATCATATATTACAAACTCTATTTCAAATTTGGTGAAAATGACACTTTTTTAAAAAGCTTTCAACAAACGCAATTTAAAACATCAAAGCATATGTCGGTGCTGCCCGGATGCAAAATGCAGCATGAATGCATATTCTTAAGAAGCTGCGTTCGTTGCATTAAACGGACAAAGTTGTAGAAGGGAACAGGATAAGACGAGCCAAACAGACTGCTGGTACATATACATATATTGGTACAAATGTACTAATAATTTTGAACTGATTTTTATTACCTGAGAGGTCGACGTCGAAGATGAAATTGTAGAGGATCGCTGGAAATCGAAGTGTAGCGAAAAACAAGAATTCAGAACTACAGTTCATACCAATATCTGTCTAGGACTGTCCCACGTACGTATAGTCGTATGAGTACATACTTTCTGCATGTTTTCCCATGTGACGAACAAAATTTTCTTCTAGTGAGTCAAACGTGACTGCCTCTTTCCTTTTATTCGTTTATTAATTTCCATGGCATATAGGAACTGTTTATGTTTATATATATATATATTGTAATAATCACCGGGGTACTTTTTAATTTGCCCACCGTTGTGGTAACCAAATTGTAATAATCACCGGGGCGTCTAAAAAAAATATTAATATTTATAAACAACAACAATTTTTATTTATCAGAATTTACACTATTTAATAAAAAAACATATATCTCTTTCTCTCATGGGTCTTTACTGGGTTTGATAATGGATAGAACACTTAAATTAACAAGAAATATGTAATCATCTAGACATCGACGAAACTTATTAACGAACTTAATCTACCAGATTGATTCTAAATTTAAAAGAGTTTATTTTATTAACACAAAATAAAAGAACGATATCTGACTGTATCTTTTAATTCCGTTTACACATATTAATACCATAAAATTTCAACTTACGATTACTCAGGAACATTTGGCTCGTTCATTACATACACACTTTATAGACTGGACGTTTAAACACTGACTCTAACACATATTACTGGTTCGACGATAGCTGATTCTCCGTACTCGGTGAAGGACATCCCACTTGCTCGTGTTGAAACTACTCGACGCTGGATGCTGTGTCCTGGTCTCCTACTGGTCAAATTTTGATATTACAACAGATTGAACTTCTGCTTACAAAAATGTTTATCGTTGACATAAATTTTCTATTTCTCTCACAGGCTGCAAATTTCTCCATACTCGGTGCTCGCCGTACGCCTCCACAACCAACACCCAACTCTAACTAACTTCCAAAAATCTTATCTTCTCTTTTTATATCACCGTCCCTTCTCTTTTCCTTTGTTCTCAAAACTACGTCGCAACTGCTCGTTGACAGTTTCTCCATTATCCCGAGATTTACATTCTGCAGCTGCTGTTCCTTAGCAAATAGCTAGCCTCTCCGTCATGTCACATCGAGACGGGACCCGTAATTACTTTGCACTTGTATCCTCACCCCCGCATTCACACGTGCGCTGTTCTAAAATTCTTCAGACCGCCCAACTGCACCCTCATCCTAAGTCAACACGCCAATGGTTCAGCCCATTAATCAGAGACAATGCCCGCCTTAACAGATTTATCTTCGACAGGCCACCCGCGCGTGTGCCTTGCCCTGCCTTACAAATCCTAAGTACACATTGCCACTTCCTGTGACGGCCAAGACCATTAATCCGAAACAATGCATTCCCTCAATGCATTACAATATATATATATATATATATATATATATGTAGCAATAATTAATTAGGCCAGTAATTGTTTGGACATAAAATTTGAATTGTTTGATAAATCCATTATAGCGGTCTGATCGAACAAAGCAACAATGGAGAAGCGAGCTCGGCTGCTTTGTCGAAAAGTCGAAATGGCGTTTGCGCGCACGAAAGTCTGAGTCAGTTTACGTCTACAGCCAGCCTGGAAAGGAGGCACATTAGAACAAATTTTTCACCGAGATACCTTGCAGTCTATTTCAAATCGATAAAAATAATAGTATAAGTCTACAAAGAATCTGCAAGTCATCAGTTCCAGTAATAAGGCAAATTCGAACAAGTTTACACTGAGGGAATGACGACATCCGATTGCTGACCAAGGAGAGGTTCATCCAATGCTCCGGAAATTTGTCTGCGTTCTATTCGCCGGTGAGCGTGTAAATTCTGTGAGAACTAGAATCTGTGTAAATAACGATTTGCATTTATCGTGTTGAGTAGGGGAAACAAAGAATGCTGGTACCAGACGAACTGTATGTAAGTAACAAAACCAAAACTATGATAATATTGTAAACGCTAATTAAAGGATAGGGTCAGATTTCGTTCGTTCGTTCGCTTTCTTCTAGTTTTCTTTCATTGATCGACTTATTGTTTTAGTTTTAAGCAAATAATATTTTGAATTGTTAATTAGTCAAATTCTACTTTTATCGTGTCCGAATCATCAAACCCAGTAAAGGCCCTGAAGATATTAAAATTTTAATTGTAATTGTTTTGATTCTTGAAGCCACAATTTGATAATAAATTATATTTTATTTGTAAATTCTTGTTTAATCATTCATTTAATTAACGCATATCCTTTTGATTAATATTTCATTTAATTTAAAATTATTGGTTGTTTATTACAATATATATATATATATATATATATATATATATATATATATATATATATATATGTTACCAGCAATCTAATGCCCAGCGTTTTTAGGCAATGTATGAAATACAAGAATTATTACATACTTTCCCTAGGCATTGTATTTTAAATATTATTACCCCTGGTCACACATTTCCTTGGCATTCTATAAAATGCCAAATGAGAAACCGGCAAAGTATGAAATACATCTCAGATTCGTTTCGAATTTGATGTGGCAAGGCACGTGGTTTTTAACGTGCGCCTCAGGTTTATAATTTGTCAGTTGCATTTTGCGGTTTGTTTGGGAGTGACAAAATACGCAATTTTACTTAAATTTGTTCAACAAAAAATTAGGTTTTTTACTGTGCTCCATGAAAATGGAGGAACAAGCTTTAGTGTTGGAGAAGGAGTCATGGTCTTTAGACATGAAACAAGGATTCGGTGGTGAACTGTCCAAAATTAGAGTTAATAATGCCAAAAACAGTATTTTCTTAATCGAAACTACTTATTAGAAGTTAATAAATTATGTACAAAAAACTAAAATTACTACTAAAAAAGAAACCAGGGACTATTGGTTGCTGAATCGCTATGACGCGATAATCGTAGAAAACAAAAATAAACTCATTTATCCTGTTACAGAAGGCGTCAGTACTATACAGGATTACGTCACGGAGTACTTCATGAAGCTCATTTGGCTATTGGACACGAAGGGCGTGATAGAATGTTGAAAGAACATTCAACCAAATACAAAAACGTTACACGTCATGATATTGAACAGTACATCCACCTTTGTGAATCTTGCCAGAAAAAAAACCCAGAAAGATCAGGACCCTATTTTATACTTTGCCTAAATAGCATTTGTCATTCTTTAGAATGCCTAGGTATTTTAATGACTTAAGGTTACGATTTTTTTTTACAATTCTGTAAGATACCGCAATTAATTTGGAGTCTTTTATGGTACCAGCAGTAATTTTCTTTTGTATTTTTGATTCTCTAAAGGTACTGAGTGCACACTTAAGGTACCCGAAGTAATTTTGACTCACTTAGACTACCGTTATTGTTTTACATTCTCTTAAGATACCGGGCATATTTCTGACTCTTTTGGGGTACGTACAGTATTTTTGACCCTATAAAGGTACTGTCAGTAATTGTTACTAAAGGTACCTGGAGTATTTGAATCTCTTAAGGGACCGGGAGAATTTTCTTGATTATCTTAAGATACTAGACTTATTATTGTATCTTTGAATCTCGATAGTTACCGTGATTATGTTAGAAAACCTTAAGGTAATTGGAGTATTTTGTCTCTAATATGGTATAGTCTTAAAGTACCGGTAGAGTTTTGACTCTCTTAAGGGATTGACAAATTTTTATCTCTTTTTACTCTATTAGGGAACCGGAATTATATATAACTCAGTTACGGTACGGAGAGTATTATTGGCTATTGATGTACAGGTTAAATCTTTGTATCTTTTAGGGTACCGGGAGTAGCTTATATTTGATTCTTTTAACGTAACGGTAGTGATTTTGACTCTTTTAAGGTACCGGAAGAAATTTTTAATCTCGTGAGCGTACCGGGAGGATATTTGACTTTCTTCATTGTACTAGGAATATTTATGACTCTCTTAGGGCTCCGTGATTATTTTAGACATATTAAATATAAGGGATAGTCACTCCTCTTTTATCTTCTTGTTTAATATTGAAGAGTCTGTCTGTGATGTATGATGTTAATATATCTAAATATTGCTTTGGGAGTATTTTGTTTAAATAAAGGAACAAGCCATCGTGCCATATCTTGTCGACGATTTATGAGATGAATAAAAAAATTTGGTTTATAATAAAGCTTGGACGTAATTTAACATTATAATGAGCTTGTAAAAGGATTTCCTTTATAACGTATATGGTGAACGTATACTTTTAAATATCGGTAAATAAAACTACGAGGGCGAATAAGAAAGTCTTTGCCCCTATTTTTTATTAGTAAAATAAGTTACATATATAATTTCAAAAAATCGCTGTCCTGCCAGGAACTTCTTCAGCGGTCCGAAAACGTGTGAATCACTATGGGTGAGGTCTGGACTGTATGGTGAGTGGTCCAGATTCACATTCACATACAACGAAATGAAGCCATGACAGAAGCAGTCCGACGTTGGTTCCATAGTGCACCGGACGAATTCTACCACAGTGCTGCGATGGGACAAATGTCAACTGGTGTGGGGACGATGTGGAAAAGATACATAGAATAGTACGTATATTTGTAATTGCTAGTATGTACCTGATTTGACTAATAAAAAATAGAGGCAAAGACTTTCTGATTCGCCCTCGTACTTTGCTGTTACACTATAGGCAGAGCGTATTACTTTACATGTATAATATAATATTTGGTTAAATAATTACCCAGTTAATGCCGGGCAATAGGCTAGTAGCCTACATGAAACAGCTCTAGATAAGCAAAGCATTTAAACGAAACCATACTGCAATACTAATTAAGAAGGCCATTAATTGTTTAAAGTACAATGTTTTGTTTGGCGGCACAAATCTCAAAGAACGGAGTGACGGCGGTCTCTTATTGATATTAAGTTAGGGAGACCATGGATTGTTTGATTTTTAAGATTGATTGACAGCGGCTCCGATCTAAAAGAACGGAGTGACGGCGGGCTCTTATTGATGTTAAATTAGGGAGACCATGGATTGTTGATTTATAATATTTTGAGTGACGGCGGGCTTTTTGTTGCCGAGATTCGTGGGAACTGCGAGCGTGGGAACTGTAAGAGGAAGCACGGAAGGTGGAGCCACTCCATAGAAGCGAATAGTTAGTTGGGTGCCAGATCTCGGGGGAGAAGGATGTCTTAAAGCAGATCGCCAGATTCTGGTGGAGAAAGAGTTGATCAGCAGAGTTTAATAGGAGACGTCGACAGGCCGATGATAGGCAAAAATATAGCAAAATAGAGTTGATGACTGGTTTTGAACATAAATTAGAGTACAGTTTAGCGGCGACTGTATAGTTTGAAGAATTCTGCAAAAGATAAAATAACTCTGCCATTTTGTTGGTTGTGGTATATGGAACATTTAATAGCCTAAGGGCAAAATATCTCATGATCTATTCATTGTTATGAACACTGTAACACTTACCGGTTTCCCTGTTAACACTTCTTGGGTGTCTGCTGGCGATAGTGACTGATTGACTGATGGTTGCGGGCGAAACAGCGGTTGTCCATAGGCGAGTAGTCTGGAGTTCTGAAATGATTGAAGTGCGTGTGTTTGTGAAAGTGAATGTGCAATTTTATGCACATAATGGTCTTTTAGTGAAGTGTGTTCCCAAGCTTTGAAATAATTAAGTCTGGTTCCAAAAGGACAGTTATAAGTACGAACTAAAATAATTAATGTTTGTAAACAGTAATTAAATGTATAGTCAGATTTCGTTTCTTTTCATTTCGTATTCTGTTCGTTTCAAATTGTAAATTCTTTAATTGTAATCTTGATTTGTTTCTTACTTATCAAACCCAGTAAAGATCCTGAGAAAAAGAGTAATTAGATGTAATTGTTTGTAAAAAATATAAAAGTTGTATTTTCTTTAAATACCACAAATTCACAAATTATAAAAATAAATAAATTTGTTTTAATAATTAATAATTTTTTAATTAAAGCCCATCTTTTGTTTATTACATTTTGGTTCTTCAACGTGGGGCAATTTAATTAATTAATTAGTTTCTGTTGTTTATTACAATACATATTAATTAATTAAATTTTAACATGTACATTCAGGTTATGTCAGCCGTTAAAACCATGGCTGGGGAACACTACACTGAATTATCTGACGATGGCCATAAATACGTGCTCTGTAAATTGTTGGAGACAGTTCTTCACCCTTCCATAGAATATTTGAATCTATCAATTTGGCCACGCTCACTTGCAGTGGTTTTGTGGACAAACCTCAAACAACTTACTGGACTTAAGGTATGCACAGACTTTTACGCCTGAATTACTTTAAATACGGCATTTGGTAGATGAAGTAAAATGTATTCCAGAATCGTAAATGTGTATGGTGACTCTTCTCCAATTTACGGTTTTAATAAAAAGCGACAGCCAAGAATAATGTGGCCGTGAGGGACGTCCGAAAAGTTCAACCACAACTGAAATAATAGAAAGCGTGATCGACGATACGATAAAATATCACCTTACGAAGGAACGTGAATATGGGGATATAAAAAGAAGGCGTCGGCTACATTTTACACGAGAAATTCTGCTTGAAAATGATTTGTGCGAGATGGGGATCAAAACGCATTCAGGCGACACTTTACCAACAGTGCTTGGGGCGTTTTACAAAATAAGTGTGAATTTTCTGCGGCAATATGTGACAACGGACGAAACATGAATTACACATCAGAATCGGAATAGCATTCGACCAGCGGATTGATGCAGGCTAAGTTTTGTTTCGGATGCGAAATGAAATTGTATTGATCGGCTTTCTTAAAAAAGTAAAACAAAACAATAAATTGGGGTTATTATATTAACCTCCTTACCTAACTGGTCGCAATTTTTTTTACATCAGGATAATGCACTTGACTAGAAAAGTCTCCTAGCGATGTGATAATTGTGGGATTTGTACTATAAAGGGCACAAATCCTCACCTTATTCCGTAAAATTGGCTTCATATGACTTCCATCTGTATTGAAAACTAAATATTCCTCGTTGGTAATTGTTTTTCGCCTAATTAAGATTGTGGGTGTAGACGTATACTTTGCAGCATTTACGTCAGAACACTACTGAAATACCTTGCTGATTGAATGGAAGAAATCGATAAATTCTCAACCACAGTATTTTTTAGGTAACAGGCTACATGAGGGTAATCCACATGGTGGCAACTACCCTTTAATAGCATAGGAAGGGATTTGAAAGGGGGATGCGGAAGGGTAGAGGAAGGTAGCCAAGAGTTAACTAGGGCCCCCGGGCTATAGTTGAAGGATCCTACCCGGCATTCGCCTAAATAAATGCAGGACAAACCCTAGAAAAACCTCCATCAGGTAGGTCGGGCATTGGGTACTTGTCCCACGCCCTTCCGATAGCGGGAGAGGCGTTTGCTGTGGGGACGCAGCATTCCCTTCTCCGTGCCTCGACCAGTTTAGGAGGCAGCTGGCCGACTGTTCCAATGGGAATAGCGGACAACTCTTACCGTATGCCCAAGGTCTGTGACCCCGGAACATACACACCTCAAAACAGGCCGAGGTGCCTCGGCTTGTGTGAACCTTAGTTCAAAAACGGAGAGGGAAAGGCATCCCCAAAGGTAGCCCCTGCGTATCTCTCCCACAAGGTTCTGCCTGCGAGAGAATAGCCCTCGCAGACCTCTCCTCAACCACAGTAGCATTTATGGTCCTTAAATTCATAAAATAAATTAACACGCCTCAAAGCTTGAATGTATATAATGCAAAGTTCTATATAGTATTAAGATATTTCGCTATATAATGCAAATTATCTTATGTTTTGGGGTCCAGCAATAGCAGATTGATCAACCGTGAAGAATTCATTAACAATTTTACATTAAAATTTACATATTCTGAACCACTCTCATAATCATTGTGACACAAGCTGAGATTCTGTACATAATCAGGGCTATGTGAGAAATCAATCTATTAACGAAAATCATAAATAATTTTTGTTCACTGTGCAGCAATCGAAAATGAAATTATTTTACAAATTAAATGAAATGCGTGAATTATCTTATATTTTATCGGAAGTCATCAATGAGTGGCTATTGAAGTTATCATTTTATTCAGACTTAACCTTCAAAAATAAATTATGAATCTCGGTTTTCAGATTTTTATTTAATTGCAAAGGATATAAAGATTTTTCAAAATCATTTCAACTCCAGTATGGAAATGATTTTTTAAAAAATAGTTGGAATCATCTTTGCTGGAACTCACAGTTTGATCACTTGCATAAATTTCCTCGTTATCTGTGTGAAGAGAAATTCTCCATAATGAAATAAATACACAAAATATTGACCGATTCGTAAAATATATTGATGAGCATCAATCCTTATGATTATTTCCGTTAGTAAACTTGACCCGCAACTACATCAATTGTCAGTGGAAAGTTACAGCTACATAAATCTCATTTATCATAATTATAATGTTTAATTTCATCATGTGATTAACCTATGCATGTCACTTATTGTAAGTTTTTAGGATAATAATATATAATTAAATGCAGTTAAAATGTTCAATTTCATGATGTTTGTCAGTTATTGTGTTGGTCCTAAAATAAAAACGTCTTGAGTATTAGTTTATATGATTTAATTACACAGTAACCAATTTGGTTACTATAGCGGGCCGGACACCGGGAAACCCCTCTGGGTTTGATGAATCAAGGGGGTCGACGTGTGTTAGTGATGCATGTTATAAGAACCCTTAACTTATTCCTGAAGACGAGGACTTTCATCCTTCCATTCCGATACTCTCCTGGCGTATTCAATTAATTTTCAATATAATGGATGACATTAGTAAATCTGTGCCTAAGTAACTGGGTCCATGTTGTTCAGGTGCTGAGTGCACAAGGTGCCGCAGGCGCAGACAAGTGGCTGACAGCTGACGTTGCCATGCACCTACCGCTGTTGACAAGTGTTGATCTACGGGAAGTGGCAACTGATTCCCTCGTCTCAGTTGTGACTTCTGCCTGCCGATGCCTGAAGGATCTTCGCCTTGCTTGGTCTGAAGCAGTAACCGACAAGAGCGTCACAGCACTGCTCAAGACAAATCTACGACGACTGGACGTCGTAGACACAGGAATTAGTATTTACGGGGTTCAGGCTCTTCTTCAGGGACTTCGGGATCTGCATGAACTCACAGTATGTATGATGTTTTTAAAGAAAAAAATATATTAATGGCTTAGAAAAAGAATCAATTTTATTATACAGGGTGTCTCGTTCAAACATCCCACATTTCAAAGGGCTCGAAAAAAACTACACTACATATTATAGTAAAATTGCACCAAATGCTAGAGCATCTTAAAGAATATTTAATTTTTATCAGTACACATCTATATGTGAACCATTTGTAGTACGGAGAATATCGAGTCTGTATTAAATTTCTTCCCGTGTTATCCGTAACAATACGCTGTAGCATATCCGTAACAAATGGTTGTCGGCATGGTTTGTCGTTTGGCATCAGATGTTGCAGAATTTGCACTTAATAAGCATACAAACGAAGTTGCATGTGTACTACAGATATGCTACTGTAGTTTTTCCCCTGGACCTGTGAAATGTGGGAGGGTTGATGGGGCTACGATGGAATATTTTATAAACGAGTGACCAAAACCTACGGATTCCACGAGACAAAAGAAGCCGGGTTTGTTGGTAATGAAGACATTATTTGTAAATTATCCAGAACAGTACGGCTAAAAACCACGGTACCACTAGTTTCTTGGATGACCTAACGGATTTACTAATTTATTAGATTATTAATCACATTTGATTATTATTTTACATTTTTTTGCCCCATCGTATGAGGTAAAAGTTCGCAAAATTTGGCTTTCGAAAAACTGCAATAGAATTTGTATTAAACATTATTTAACTATCTTAATACAAAAACATCGAAAATTTTATGATCTTTTGTAATTATTATAAAAAACGAAATTGACTCTTTCTATGGTGTCTTGAGGAGATTTAAGTAACCATGATAAATATGATTTATTACTAACTGTAAAATAACATCTTAACACAGTGAAAGCCAACAATAAAGTGTGTTTTTAAAAAACACATAGAGGGTTATGCAGCACCTTGTATTCACATAATGATACACTTGCTTCTCTGCAGTTTTTATGGAGAGTGGATCTATGTATTTATAATATATTCCATGATGTACTAAGGAAAACTTGATATTGGAAAGCACATTACACTGTAGATCACATTTGCATTACTGTCATTAATTAATCTTTTGAACTAAATAGTAGAAAATATTCTATATGATGCTTGTGGTGAATTTACAAAAATCTTGACACTTTTCATGGCCACCCAGGGACCGATTTCTTCTCTTCAATACTGAAAACTGTAAAAACTTTCCTCAAGAGCACTGTGAATCCTGAGAGCTTATATGCTCTTGAAATACGGAAATTAATTATCTTTTCACAAAAAGTAAAAAAAAAAGATGAATGCTTGATCTGTATCACTTTAGATTTTAAGCAATTTACTTACATTTTTATCCTGTTCATGTTTTAAATTTGTGTAATTTTGATTTACACTACATTAAAATTAAGGTAACACATTTTCTGAAGCACAAGCAACAAAAATTTTAGTTATGATTTATCATGGTTTCTTTTCTATCTCTTCTAAATATTTTACAAAACAAGGCTAATGTTATTTCCAATCACATAGTTTCACAATCAACCCAGAATGCAAGTAGATACCACTGTTCTCTGTAATTTAGTGCTCTTAATACTTAAATAACAAAAAATTGTTTAATAAAAATATTGTGAGAACATAGAGTTAAATCAATGTACCATTTTATACACAATTTATTGATCTTCAGAACAGAATGATTGAGAAATTTCATTTGTTAAGTGACAAAAACATAAGCTACACATATAGATGATCATCAAGTTGCAGAGTTAATAATGAAAGGTACATGTAAATAAATATTTATGGAGAATGTAACAAACCATTGGGAAATGTGGCAAGGGTATCAGATTCTCTTTTTTTCTGCTTGATACAACCTAATTTATCCTCTTTTATTTATATTATTTGTGTAAATGTTAGATTGTCTGTAATAACCATTAAAAATTGTAATTTATGCTTGTTTACAGATGAATTTGGAATTCCCTGTACAAACAATGCTGTCTATGAAGAATGTGACTGCTCTGAGGAATTTGCGCTTAGTAGATCCTGATTCTGAGGCATGCATAGACTTTGTTGTAAAATGTTGCCCATATCTTACACGATTAGAACTTGTGGGATCTGCAGACACATTACGACCTTTAAGTAATCTGCAACACTTGCAAGAAATTTCTATTGATATGGGAGGCTTGAGTGGGGTGAACATGATAAGAATACTTGAATCTGCTGAAATTTCAAAACTGAAAAGACTGAGCATTTGTAATGTTATAAATATAAATTTACTACAACTTGGGAAATTATTTATATTTTTACATCACCTGGATCTGAAACATTGCAGTTTTCTTGAACCTTTAAGTCATCACAAACATGATAATTTCACTTGTCTTGAGGTACTTACTTTGTCCAGTGTAGATGACAATCAAGTAGGACGAGCTTTGGGTACAATTTTACCTCAAGTGTGGAAGTCATTACATACACTAAAATTGGACATAGTCATGGATCCAGGATCTCACATACTAGGCAACATATTACTGGCTAATCCTATGCCTTGTTTAGAAATTCTTGAAATAAGAGGTATAGTAACAATGACGGTTAGTACAGTAAAGAGACTTATAAGAACTCATAACTCACTTAAAACTATTGGCAATTCGGAATTCTGGAACAGAGTAACCAAACAAGATCTTAGCCTTTTAATTGAGGACTTGAGATTTGAAAATATTGACTTAGAAGTTAATTAATAACCTGTGTTGTTTGAAATAATTTTTCCCATAAATGTATTCAGTATTTGGCTATTTATTTAATTAGTATACATTTTATGTTACTTTTAACAGTTGCCACCTATTAATGTCTTTATAAGTAACTTCAACATTGTCTTTTTGATTTATATTTTGCTCAATTTCAGCTTTCAAATACATTCTAGTTTTAAAACTTTGTTGAAACTTTCCAACACATAGTTATTGTGAAAGTTTTTACTTAATTGTAGAAAATGTGCTGTATTACTGGCTCATTTACAACATTATAATAATAAGTTAAACAAAATTTCTTAATTATATTTGAACCTACATCTAAATACAATATTAAATTTTTAATATTATGTACTTAATTTTTATTCATTAACTAAACAATTTGTTTATGATGATAAAGTTGTAACTAGAGGTGTGAATATCAACATTTATAATGAATTTTTCTTTCACCAATCCTCTCATTTAATCAGATACCTTTTTCGCCTAAGGGCTGCTAAAATTAAGAAGATTGTTTTTCTATTTAATAAATTTTCACAATTGCTCCACCCAAAATAACAATTGCAAAGACAATTGGTTTGCTTTATTCCTAAGTAAATTGACATTGTATCACTTGAAAACAAATTTATTTACTTACCACATCCACTAACAATCTCAGTCCATTCCTCTCATGAAACAGATAGAAACCAATATATCTTTATTCCCAATAAAATAACACAATAAAATCAAGAACCATATCACTCAAACATTACTTGAAAATTTACAGAAACAATCCAACAAACATAGCCCACTTTTTCACAGCAATCTGATAAGAAACCTTCTTACTACTAAACAATTCTTGAAGTCTCACCCCAACATTATTTTTACTCATGCAGACAAAGATTCGGTCTCTGCTGCTCTAGACGATAATGAATACCCCCACTGTTCTGATACTAGCTCTTAAAAAGTTTTCAAACCCACATGCATCAACACAGTTATTGCCGAACTATTCTCAAGAGGTGGCAATAGAATGAATATATTGTAAAATTCACAAACCGAACTTATCTTCTAGAAGTATTTTTGAATTTACAGGTAACCTCTTATATAAACATTTATTCCTACATCCATTACTTGTTTTCTTGAGGTCTCAATGAAGAAAACCACTATTCTGTGAAAAGTTCTTACCAATTTATTGATAAAATCAAACACCTGACCATTCCTCATGACCACTCGTTAAGATTTATTGATGTTGTTTCATTATTCAAATCTATTCCCAATTACTTTGTCATTAAAAGTTTCAAAACTAGTCACTTTATTAAAATTTCATTTTAAAACTAGTTCTCAACTCCACTTATTTTAAGTTTAATCAAGTTCATTATCATCAAGGTTGCCTCATGGAAGCTCCCTTAGCCCTTTCATTGCTGAGATTGTCATGAGAGATTTGGAGACCCACCTTTATGCCAGGCAGCACACAGTTCAGACCTACTATCCTGATGGTGGCTCAGATCATGTAAATTTTTTATTTTTGCACTGCCCAACTGGACCAATGGTTGAATTTAGGTAGGTCAGCTGCCTATCTCTTTCCAATCCACATATATTCATTAATTTAACTTTGCCACATTTTCCTCAAGTGCTTTATATATATATTTTAGGATATCCTAATGTGTTATTTAGTTTGACCTTGTCACATTTTCCTTAAGTGTTATATATATATTAATTATATTAGTAAGGATGTGACATTGTCAAAAATAATTGCAATATTGGTATCGATAGGACAGGCTTACCTGAAAGTGAAGTGTGGCGTCGCCATAAGGAACTGAAGGTTTTTCTTCAAATTTTCGGAGGCTCTCAGCCTCCTTCTTCAGGAAGGAGTGTTACACCATTCCATGCACCGGACAGCTGCGGAGTTTTGACCGCCGCATGGCTGGTAGCCCATAAACAATCAAGACCCCACCAGGCCACTAACTTTCTCTCTCAAGGGAAGGTTGTGGCATAGGAAAGGTTCGGATAGTTATCATTCATACAAAGCACCCTATGTATACATATATGCTTGAAAATACAAATACACATAAACATGCACACATGTTTGCATACACATACATACATGAGCATACTCATACATACTCACATGCCTGGACTGCAAGACATGTTGGAAAGAGAGTTCCCACAGATGGAGTTCTGCCTGTGATGAATCGGTGGGTAGAGCTTTAAGGATGGTGAGTGTGAAGCACTGGTCGAAACTGTTTATGTTGTGGTTTTGGGCGTGAGCAGCTACTGGGAATTGAATTTTAGAAAGTTTGACAGTGCTGCGGTGGTTGGCTATACGTTCAGGGACGGGTCTTTTGGTTTGGCCTATATAGAAGGCAGGGCAGAGTCTACAGTTAATTTGGTAGATGGTGTGGGAGGAGAGGCAGGTGATATTTTATTTAATTTTGAATGTTTTTGTGTGATTATGAAAAGGTTGTGGTGGGCCATAAGATAGGGCAGACATGGCATCTGCTCCTACCACAAGGTTTGCAACCCGGCAGGGGTGGGTGTGGGTTTTGCACAGGTGGACGTCTGAAGGCAATCCTTGGGCAGGTGGGGAGTATAGTGGGGAGGATGGTTTTCAATTCAGGGTTGGATTGTAGTCCAGTGTACGCTAGGCGGAGAATGGAATTGATTTTTTGTAGTCCAGGGAAGTAGGTTGTCTGAGGGGTGGACTACTTATTTTGTTTTGGTCAAGAGTGGGTGTTTGATAGGGCCCGGGTTATTGTTTTTGGAGGAGGTCCCTGGGATAGTTTCTATATATATATATATATATATATAATTTCTCCCAAGATAACCATAAAGCTTTTTCTTTGATCAAAATATCATGATTGTGTGGTATATTTACAAATTTTATTAGGAAAATTTAATAAATATATTAAAAACAATTTTAATAATTTAGCAATGTGTTAAAGCTTAATATCCACAGATATTTTTCTTTAGTATCTTAAGAAAAAATTATATAACTTCTCTTTTAATATCAGTGTCAACTGGTGACCTCTTAGCAGTTGGAAACTTTTGTTTTAACATTTTACCTCATTTAAAATTGGCAGCCTAAATAAAAGAGAATGTTTACACTTAGAGACTATCTCCAACCTGTTTCTTACATTTGCAATTTCCTACTTGTTATCTGCTCCAGGTACAGCTTGTCAGATGTAGATATGCTGCTTACATACTAAACCCTGCAATGGGTACCAATTGCAAGGTGACTCATCCAAGTATCATTCAAACTAGAAGCTTAACCACAACCACTTACTCAATTTTATGATTAAGATACTCTGAATATCCAAACATCAATTTATTGAAAGTCTTCCAAGAAAAATAATCACTTTGAATTCATCAACCTCCAAATTATCAAAACTTTGTCTTTGTCCTGTGCTGTTTTTTTTATAAAATTTTCTATTCCCACTTAACTTCGTATCTCACATTTTTGGTATTCTGCCAATAATAGCCCTACACTAACCTCATCAACCCTGATTCCAGACCTCCAATAAATCTCATTTATGCTGTTTTTCTACATTTGTTCAGGAAATTCTGTCCATTCAAGCTATCACCTGACCAGTTACGTTCATAATCCTGGCTTTGTCATCTTACCTGCTTCCTAATAGGATGTACTTAGATAATTGTGAACAAATATTAGGAAATTATTGATGATATTGAAGAAAGTTAATATACATTCAAAATGTTTAATTTACAAAATGTGCCAAATAATTATTTAACAGTGAAATTAGTGATTATATATATGTGTGTGCATATAACAATTTTTTTTTGCTTGTCATATTTTGAATTTAATAAATGTATAATTTGACAAGAAAATTTTCAAATTATTTAATATATAATAATGCTATTAAATTATAATCTAAAATTAAGGTCACATAGCTTTACACTTTAATAATATATGATGAAATTTATATGCAACATCTAATAAATGCACCAAATAAAGAAAACATATTCTGTATTATATCGGATGGAATAAACAACATTGTGGATTTTTCTGCAAAAGATTTGTGTTCTAACAGCATAACACAACAAAAAAAAACAAAAAACTTATTTACTCTTAAACACTCAAGTCTTTTTTAAGTAAAACAACTATACCATAAACAAATTAACAATGGAGAAAATAATATACTAATACTACAACAGTATCTTAAATTCATAAGTTCTTTACTTGGAAACATGGGAAACATAAAGCAAATATTTCTTCCAATAGCATGTCTGAAACGAATATATAATTCAAAATTGTAAAATTCCTCTAAATCGACATAAACCTATTTCGTAAACGGGTGAACATTGCTTTTAATATTAGATGATATTTGATTTATGAAATTTTCTACATTTAATATTACCACAATTCAGTAATTTCACAGAGCCATGTCGCCCTGTTGAAGACAACAGTTTAACCATTATTACCGTTGGCTCAATGATGCTTAATAAATGAGTTTATGTGAAATTCAAGTAATTCTTAACTTTTGAGTTCTTGAGTAGTTCATCTACTGTAATGATTTTCAGAACTAAAATAATATTTGAAATACGACATCGTTTCAATTCAACCAAGTAAATACATACATAATGCGTTTTCTTAATTATAGAAAATCTAAATATTTCACGCTAAAACACATTCAGGCACAAATTTGTGGAGATAAAGTGCAAACGATGTAAAGCATATGTTCACGAATAAAAATAAAGAAATTAATTAAAAGTACAAGCTATCGTCGATAATAGTTGTAGCAAAGATAAAGATAATTTGTATCATATTACATGAAAAACTTGCCGTTCGACTATTTAAGATTTTACCGTTAAATTGATTTGTAAGTCTAAAAGTGAAGTTTCTTTATTGAAAAATGTAAAATGTTTTTCAATAAAGCGTTCTACTTTACGAGTTATGCAATGAACTGGCATTGTTTGAAATTTGCAAAATAGAAAGCTCTGAACAAATTGCATTTTCCAAAGTGCGATAAACATTTTTTAACGAACAGTGGAAAGTTAAAAATAAAAGAAAATCTCATATGCAGCCGTGCGTTACTTGTCTCCTTCAAACATGATGTGTTGTTCTGCAGCTCGTAGCTCTTCCACGCCTACGTCCCCGATGTCCGCCGGTCCGTGGCAAAATGCGTTTACCATTTGCGAAATGCTGAAGGAATCGCGGGAGTTTACGTCCGAACCCAAAGACAGCCCTTCGAATGTTTCTCTGTCAACTTTAACAGCAGGCGTCTGTTGTTCCAGTTCCACAATCCACTGGCCACAAGGTAGGCGCCTTTCTGTGAGTGATGCAGCTATGGGAACCCGTTGTACAGGCTTGTCGCGGCAGCTGACATCTACGCCGTTCTCTGCTTTCAGGTCGTCCACTGTAGCCGGGATCAGTACTTGCTTGTTATTTGGTGCAGGTAGTACTTTGTAAAGAGACTGACTTCCGTCCATACATTTAAGAAGAGCGAATGGAATTCTGCCAGAGTTTCTTACTTCATTCATTCGAGGTGTGTTGAGTGGATCTATAAGAATACTTTGTTGTTGCTGTTGATGATAGCACAAGAATTTAGATCCGTGATTTTCATAGTCTGCTTGCTGTGTAATGAAAGGTTTCATCATCTGATTATTTGTAAAGTTCTGAGGAACTTGAAATTCGGAGATATTAGTAAATTTATCTCCTTGTACTCCCACAAGTTCATTGAAATTCAATGTCTCTAGCACTTGAAATTTCCCTCCTTCGATATACTTCAGACCGTGTTTGTTTTCTTCATGAATTTTTAGATCGTTTTTTCGAGCAAAGGCAACTTCGCAAAATTTACAACTGTAGTGCACTTTGTCTCCGTGTCCGTGAGCTTTTTGCTTGTGGCACATTAGGTTCGACATCTGATTGAAACCTTTCCCACAAACTTCACATTTGTATGGCCGTTCGTTTGTATGTGTGAACACGTGATTACGCAGGTTGCCCTTCTGGTGAAACCCCTTTCCACATACGTGACACTTATGCGGTTTGTGCTCAGAGTGAGTTTTACGATGCGAAATTAAAGTTGAAACTCTATTGAATGTTTTCTTACAAAGTTCGCATACGTAAGGTCGGGCATCGCTGTGAATTGCACGATGTTGTGATAGCGTACTCATCTGTCTAAATCCCTTTCCACACACTTCACATTTAAAATTTCTCTCGTCAGTATGAGTCGGCAAATGCCGCATTAAGGTGTACTGATGACGAAATTCTTTGCCGCAGATTCCACATTCCCAGACTTTTAACGTTTTACCCTCCCTTTTGAAGTATCTGACGTAATGTAGATGATTACGTGGGTCGTCTTCTGTTTTTATTTTAGCGCCAAAGTTTTCTTGTTCACGAATTATGTCGAATTCAGCCTCGTTGAGTATCTTGTATTTAATTTGCCCTTTCCTACCTCGAACGACATTAGTCATGAATTTAACTGGTTGAAGAGATTCCTGATTGAAAGTATTCACATTTTCTCTCAGATTTCCCGCGTTTTCGTAAACGTTAGCAGCCTTTTCATCTGGAAATAACTCATTAACCATTGCGATTTCTACGTCATCGTCAATCATTGCAATCATATTATTACACCTCGACTTACTGTAACTAACATTTTCTAAGCCGAGGTCATTATTTGTAATCATGTCATCCATGTTATCACTTTTTGGAATCATTCTTCCCCTTAGAAACATTTCATGAGGCGATAAACTTTTTACTGAACCCATTGATTGTAAAATGTGTCCGGGTTCACTGAACATAATAGACATTATTGAGATACTATGACGTACGAAATTCGGTACTTACTTCACGTTTAGTTTAAACCTGTCAATGTCAGCTGGTTTACAATTTTTTCGGAGCAGTAATTAATTCACAACACACCCTCATTTGTTAACACTTTCATTTATCTATACAGCCGCCAAAATAAGTTGAGTAACGCTTAATTTAAAAAAAGTAACTAGCACGTTATCTGTGAATGTGCGAAGCAAAGATTCGATGAACATTTCATATTGTTGGCAGGGAAAGACATTATAGTTAAAAACTCCAGAGACTGCAGTGATAAAAGCTCCCATCACCACACTGAAAATGTATTTATACTATAATAATATTTAAAGCGCTAATAATAATATATGCATTCATGGAGAATAGGAACAAAGTAATAAATGACAACAAAGAGATTTTTACAAATACTTTATGAAACAATACTTAATTTAAGCATGATCAATTTAATGGTGAAAATAAATTTACTTAAAATATCACTGCTGGCAGCCCTGATAAAGTTATGATTTCAATTTCGGAATTAAGATTAACTTCTATTTAGTTTTTCCTTGCGATCGACTAACAATGCTGCAGTTTTAACTGCACTCTTTAATTTACTGCCAAGATAATTCTCGACTTGACTCATGATGTTAACTAGCTGAATCATGCGTTCAAAAGTTCTGTGTCGTCTTTCAGCCTTCTCAGATTCGGTTTCGTTTTTCATACGGAGAGCGGGAAGAACAAGATTTGTTTTTTCACTGATGTTCTCAGACGCACAAGTATAGAGTTCAATACAAACCTAAAAAGAATAATTTTTTTTAGAACTATAATGAAAGAATCTTTGCTTAATTTAAGATACTATTGGTTGGAATCTATTGATTTTATAAAATTAATTATAAAATAATTTCACAATTGTTACTTATACATCTCTGATTATTTTATTTATAAGTTATATTATGAGCACTTTAATTATGTATTACTCTTAAATTATAGCTTTAATAGATTTTCTAAAATGAATATTATGCACAGTATTATTAATCACGCAAAATTTTAGAAACAAAAATTTGGACTGCTTACGAGTGAGAAATTGAGAATTGTGATATCGCTGTAGTTAATACCACTTCTTCCAGCTTACAAGTGTTTAGGTTAACTTCTGCTGAACACAAGTATTTTCAAACTTTTATTAACATTACTTGTTTGCAGCTACTGTACAGTGTCAAAAAGCGTTAGGGATTCTTAATTTCTTGTACCGTTAAATTAATTTCAGAAACAAAAAAATCCAAATTCTATATAACCTTTTCGATGATCTTCAATGACTTGCTTTGAGTCCTTACTGAGAAGGTTTGAATAAGAAATAAAATTTCTCGAGTTCTCGGAGTAACAATTTTTTCAAGACACAAGTATTATTTATAATTAAGTTTTTACCTCATAGTGGCTTATGCGACTTCCTAAATAACGAATAAAACTCTCATACTGTTCGATAACTTCTTTCTCTTATCAAGTGTTTTAAACTCTTCAGGATCATGTTATATTTATAATTTCTGAGGAAAAGGGCGAAAGGATACAATAAGCTGACTGTAATTACAGTCAGAATTTTCAAACGAGGTCGAACTTATTTCACTTAGCAAACAACATGATCTTACTCTCGTCAAATCAGGTCCTGACAAGACAAAATGAGCTCCCTTAATTAGTGGCTAATAACATAAACTGTTGACGAGACTGTAAATAAAGCAATTAAAACAACAACATTATCTTAGGATGTAGTTCAAATACAACCTATGTTTAATTAAACAATAAATTCACTTACCATCGATACGGAAATGAAGAGGATTGTTTTCGTGGCCATGGCACAGTGCTTATGCGACGATGTTGAGGAATGGGAATGCCAAGAATCAGCCGGCAACACTTCGTGACCCAGTTTGGACAGTGCTGAGTCTACCAAAGCATTTGCCGTAATTCGGGACACATTATTTCGCTTTAGTGCGTATCTTTCATTATTGCTACATACTACAAAATATGTATGTAGACGTAAGCCAAAATCGACTAATATATTAAATGATATAAGATGTATTCTCACCTTATTTTGAAATTCTGTAGAACGTCGAGTCCTATTGTCAATTAACCCATTCCTCAATATAAAAACCCTCTCGAATAATTCAGGACCGATTTGTCATATGAACCACGAGAGCCTTAGATTTGTACAAACATTTCATGACTCGACGAAAACGTTATTTTTGTAATGTTATATGACAACACAATTTTAGTGAACAGAAATATTATATTTCATGTTTATTCCAGAACGGTCATCATGTTAAAGTTACCGTATTCTCTAACTGGAAAACACAATTTCATAGATGTCGAGGCAATTACTTGTGTCAAAGTATGGTAAACATTTAAAATTGCTCACTTGAGAAAAAATTGAAAACGCTGATTACTTGCATAGCGTGTAATGTAAATACTGCAGAATCATCAACTGTTCCTCTTTCGCAGTTATGTACATATCTCTGTGTGCAAGTAAACTTGTAATAAAAACCCGCCCATAATATGGTATTGAAAATGAAATGGTTAAACGAACATATGCCAGCAGCATTAGCTCAAAGTAGAGAAAGGCAAAAAATTAAAATAAAGTGACACTGAGAAGTGTGGAAATGAATACATCATGACCGACACATAGAAATTGTTACACATAGAAAGGTTACGGTCATTATTGAAAGTAAAATTTGGTTACTGAAGTACTGGATAATTCTTTAAAAGATTCGAGATTTTAATCACGAAATTTCCAAGATCATATGTAGTGGAAAAATTAAGAGGATAGCGGGTAATAAGATGAAATTTGAGATGGGTAAATAAGACTATTTGAGGCTGCATACATAAATTAAGTTTTATTTAGTTGAAAATTATTAAATATACCAACACGGTAACATTGTATAGAAAATGATACAGTAACAAACACTCAATTTAACATTTTTGAACTGTTACCTTCAAAGCACTCAGCGGTAAACGAAGGGCCAGCCTCGCTTTATGTAATCCTTCACAATGCGGCAAGTTTGTATACTTTGTTTAAGAAAGTCGTAAATAGATTTGATACTGAAATTTGGTGAAATATGCTCGTACTCGTCCTTCTTGGGGGGATCCCAAAATGTTATAGGATTTGTCAATGTTCGCAAAGAATGGGCTCGATGAGGTAAGCGAGAATGTGTGTCATCGTAAACTTCTTGGTGAGAATTGTGTCTGCGATTGCTGTACTGCTGCCCTATATTTTGTCTTGATTTAGAATTCCTTTCAGGAAGATCATGACATCCGAAACTGGGTAAATTTTCCAGATATTTTTTATTACTATGTTGGTATTTATTTTTTTTTCTTGAAATTTTACCGGTTCCGGCCAACACCTTTTTGTTGTGTTGTTTATGATTATAATTATTGATTTCAGGAAGTGTATCAGATGCCATTACGTAATTTCTATCGTCAATATTTAAATCCAACATTTCACGGTTGTCGATAGTGGGTAAAATATTTCGATCAGAATATATCGGAGAAGGATTGGAGGTTAAAAACGATTCTCTCGTATTATATTTCATTATTTTATCTCTACAGATATTTGTCACTGAATTTGATAAATAATTTGGGGAAGCATGATTTTCATTCGAATCTGCATTTCTGTGTGCGTAATTATCACAACTAACTATTGTGGGGTACGCCTTGAAACTCGTTCCAAATTCGCTGCTATCGTCCACCTCAGAATCAGATTTGCGCCCCCCACATTTATCTTTCTTATGTGTGCAACTTTTTAGTTTTTCTCGGTTCAAGTTCATCGCTTGCTTTTGTTCTTTAATTTTTAAATCGGCGAACTGATTATCTATTTCCTGTGATGAATCCGAACAATGTACATCTTGTTGCTGATAAGATGAACAGATTTCGTAGGTATCAACTAATTTGGGTCGCAGGGAACCCTTTCGAAATCTCTTATCAACTAAAGATGTTTTTAAACATTCACGATTACTTAGGTTCTTATTATTCCTTTTATTTTTCCGAATATTTTTTCTATGTTTGGACAGGGCGTTTCTAGACCGTGATCTTTTATTGCGACGTGTCAGAGGCAAATGGCGTCTTTGTTCGTAAAACTCGTGTACACCAAATTGTTCTCTATATTTTGCGTCCTCCACTTGACAGGTCAGGAAAGTTGGTTCATGTATTTCAGTGTTGAAGAAGCTAAACTGTTCGTGCTCACCGGAATCAAGAGTATATTCGTCTGCGCTCCGTTTCGGACGACGTTTCCATTTATTTCTTCTAGATTTCCCCCTGCGAGACTTGAAGATGGTATTGTCTGTTATGGCTGAGCTAAATCTGTGAGTGAAACGACGAAACAGTGCCAACAGCTGCTCTCGTTGCTCCGGATGCAGTGGGATGAAAACATCTGGACCTGCCGAAATGACCTGTGTGGAAATGCTTCTTAGTAACATTTGGGGTGATCAGTTGATCTAATTGAAATAATAATAAGAAAGATAGCCAAATGCAGACAAAATAAGTGATACCACACAACGTTTCTGGGTTCCTTGCCCCTTTCTTCAGGTCCGACTATAATGATTTCCTGAAGCCATTTTCTTCCACAACTGCGGATTCACTGTAACGTGGTTTCACATTTTGTGATGCGAGTGTTCTGCAAATTCTAGCAAATATAACTACATTTTAATTTTCTGAAGAAA
This sequence comes from Zhengitettix transpicula, assembly GCA_037074705.1. NCBI lineage: Eukaryota > Metazoa > Arthropoda > Insecta > Orthoptera > Tetrigidae > Zhengitettix > Zhengitettix transpicula. The sequence goes on along the minus strand of CM073591.1, from coordinate 176,089,011 downwards.
GGGACACTTATTTTGTCTGCAATTGGCTATCTTTCTTATTATTAATTTTCAATCAGACGTAAATTTTCCATTTCGAATTGAAATAACTTATACTATCTACGAACTATACGCGATTGTTGAGTGTATTGTTGTTCAAGCTTTTCCATTGTCTAAGGACGTTTTGAGCAGTAAAAACCCGTTCGTCTTCAGAGCTGGTCACAGGAGACTGATCACTCCTTAAAGATATAAAAACATGCTAAATTCTTTCTATTCCGGATTGAAGAAGTACGGGGCTTGCTCTAAATGTGTAAAATAGATGCGAAGGCATAACCGCCTCTCTGGAATAGATTGAATTTAGTACGTTTATTTTTTAAAGAGTTATCGGACTCGTGTGTGCAGCTCCGATTGATGTTTTTCCCCTGAAGATAAACAGTTTTTTGCTGTTCAAAAGTCGGTCTTTTTCTTCCTCTTAGATAATGGATATTCCTAACAACAATACTCTTGATATTAAAATTAAATCCAGTATTACATTTTATTCATATAAAGAATTACTACCCCTTGTTCCGCGGAGTTTAAATTCTTAAAATTGCAACTAAAACGACGTTTCGTGCTCTTCTGGGACTTCTTCAGAATTTATAATAATTTTGTATGCAATCCGTTCTTTTATTATTAATTTTGACAAAAGTAAAATTTAGAAGCAAGGTTCTAAAACATTGCCTGATGTAACCGAAATAATTAGAAATTGTTATACCGGAAAAGGACCCTGTAGAGGACGAAACGTCGTGTAAATAAGATATTTTTCGTAGTCAAATGTATGAACAGTTTTCTGACTCAAGGGCATTTATTTATGTAATTAATTTTCCGTTGAGTCAGAACAATAGAATACCTAGTGTAATGAGATTGTTTAAGTTTTATTCAGCATTAAGCGTATAATCATTAACCAGTATATAACACAATATTCGGAATGACGAGCTATTAATAAGTAATTAGAAAGTTTTTTCTGATGAATTTAGACCATTAGATTAAATGCATGGAAATCCTGATAACTGTCATAAAATATTCAGAGTTCGAAGTTATCTCTATAACCCTGCGATATTTCTCGTTTCGGATTATTATTCGAAATTTTTTTGTTCTGTTATGACGACCTTCCTGGGATTTTTGATTTTCTCTTCCGTGGAAAATAAAATTAAATTCACGAATCAATTTCACGTATTTTTTAGAATGTTCATGTGGTTTGTGGATGCAGATAATTGTGATATGCAAAACATTTAGTGAATAAATCATTGGATGTTGTCTGGAGTAGAAAAATTATGAGACGGTGGAAGAGTTTCCTACGTTTCGAACAGTATAAATTCTGTTCGTCCTCAAGAAAGGGGTTGAGAATCAGAGCTAAGCACAAGAGTCCTCACACTCCTTAACGATATTCACTAGATTCATCTTATTCCAGAGTCGGCTCTCTAGGTTTTCATGTCTTCGCGTCAGGACAGACTGTTCGAAATGTATTATCATTCTTTCACCCTTCTTCCACCCTCTCATAATTTCTTATACTACAGACAATAATTTCTTCACTAAATATTTCAACGCAATTGCAAACAAACTTATAAACCACAATATACAAGTAGACAAATAAACTTCATTTCAAGTTTGTAACAGTTATCGATATATTTTGTATAACACGAATGTCTGTTGACGATCTGAACATTTTCAGTATGCGTTATGAAATCATATTTCAATTTTCAAATAGAATCATGATTTCAATATATAGGATGTCCCGTTTAAACCTCCCACATTTCAAAGGCTCACGAAAAATAAACTACAGTAGATATAATAATGAAATTGCACCATACGATAGAGCATGTCAAATAATTTATGTAATAATTTTCAGTACACTTAAAGCATTTTTAGCACGAATAATATGGAGTCTGTATTCAATTTACTGCCATGTTCTTCGTAACAATACGCCGTAGCAAATTGTTGTGGATATGATTTGTCGTTCAGATGTTGCAAAATTTGCACTTTGTAAGAATACAGACGAAGTCGCTGGTGTAACGCCGTTTCATTATCATATCCACTGTAATTTTTTTGAGCCTTTGAAATGTGGGAGATTTGAATGTATTATAAATACTTGTGTATTTTATCATTATCATGGCCTACTCTTTTATTAAATTTACATCAAGCCATGGACAGTTCAAATATCTTCATCCTGTGGAGTTTTAAGAAACTGTCTATACGTCTTTTAAGTTACGTTAATCGATTACTGTAACTATATATATATATATATATATAAGTAATCAGACAGTAGGAAATATATATCCTAGACTGATTACTTATATATTTTCTAAGAACCAATGTATATTTTCACTTCAAACGTAGAATATGTAGAGATCTGGAAACAGTAAGCTTCTGGTTTGTGCTTTTGGACTTTTTAAGTTCGCTCAGTGAGCAATGCATTCCAAAATATAGAATTCCTTGCCTGATTGCGTGGATATGACTGCTGATAATTAACAGCAGTTTAGTTCTCGGTTTGACTATACACGCAATAGAAGTGCTAATAATGGTTGAAACCGGGAGTTGAGGTTTGATCAATGATATGTATATATCCGGTCATCAAAGACATCTTGAACCTCGACCTAGTGTTAGTCCCGCTCAAGCTAGTGAAGCATGTTCCACATGCACAAGCGCCAGTAAGCCTAATAAACAATATGCTCATGTACGGAGAAAGAAAATGTTGCAAAATCTTTCGACAATATCGTTAAGCCACATTTCCATTTCAGCATGTAAATTTAATTTGTAATAATTTCATCGATAACAACATTTTCAATTTCAATTGCTTTTTAGTATTGGAATATTTTTTGTTTATTATTCAGAATTTTAACCGTCCCAAATTTATTGGTAAGAAAAATTAAACTATTTATGATTGCTGGGAATGGCAAGTGTGAGTTACGTTGCATCCTGAATTCGTCACAGTCGAATAACATGAATGACTTTGAATTATTATTCAATATTTCTGTTTGACCTTATAATTATACAGCTAAAAAGAGTAGCGTAAGAAAAATAGACCTTTTTAAGAGTAAACGCCTATTTGTTTTTATCAGCGGCTTAGGATTAAGTTAGCAAAATTGAATGGAAGCTAAACATTTATATATGGAAGGTCGTCATACGCTACTGAAGCCATTTGAGACCTGAGCCTATACGCAGTTTTCAGATTTAATTTTGTGTTCATTTGTTGAAATCAAATTAAAGATTGAACATTAGTATGGCACGTTGTAATACATAGACATTTAGGAAATAGAAACGAAAGATGGAAGGAGAAATTAAAGCAGTCTACGGCTTCATATTATTATTGTTTCTGAGTGAAACGGCGTGGTTTCTCTCACCTGGGCTGTGAGGAGCAAGGCTGCGATGACCAAAACGAACCTCATGACTGCCGAATTCGCAACTACGAGTAGATCGCGTGTGAAAGCATTTGCTGATGGCGCAACACGAGTTGCCTGCCGACTCAAATTGTCAAGACAAAATTACCTGTCCAAAAGTCTCCCGAGGACAAATGAACCAACCTCTTATGAATTCATTTGATAGAAATCTATAAGTTAATATATTTATTAGAAAAAAATATTGTTACATAAAGGGAATACAGTTTAAAGTAACTTTTCTCTTTACAAATAAATACCTGTTGAATGGTTTATGGTGTAAATCGTATCACAAATGTGATTTAAAGTGCGTTGACGTCAAATAGCAAATACATTTTGAGATCTTGTGCTGAATTGTTTCTGATTCATATTTAATAGATTAAAATATAAAGGTTATGCAAAGCAGCCTACTATGACTCAATATTTAAAATCAGTTATTGCATACTTACGGAAACTCTGTTGCAATTTATTTTGGTGCACGGTACTTTTAAACAGTAAAATCGGTTCTGTGTAATGTGCCTTCATATTATAGATGGATACAATTTTTTGGGAATGGTATAAATAATTAAATCCACGACTATCTTCAAAACCGTAGTACAAGAATAGCTGCCAGAAAAATTTCCTGTTTTTTTCCTACTAGCTGGATGCTCAGTTTATTTATTTTCGGATATTTATTTATATACGCACGAGAAAGTATTTAATTCTACATTAATCTATTAGTCAAGAAGTGATTTAAGCGACCCATGCAGAGAGAATGATAATTTCATCAGAACTCCCCCACTGTGCCTCTAGATATGCATAAATACTTCCGATGCCAAATATTCTCTAGTGTAAAATTTATTGTTGTACTATCCATACTGATCTTATATAATTTATTTAAAAATTACGAAATCTATTAGTTAGCCCACTCACTGGAATTCAACGCACTGGAATAGTGACAAGTAACGCAGGGCTTGAATGTCCTCCCTTAAGGCAAGACGTTCGCTGGAAACGAGTATATATATTAGATAAACAAATAAACAAATCAGTAAATATGGCAACTGACGTTTTGGTTGGATTTTAAGTGATCACTGTTACACGTTTTGATTGAATGACAATAACATGAAGCATCGACTGAAGGAAGCGTCGTTCACTCGTCAATGAGTTCAAGCCACCAACATGGGAGACACTTCCAAGTCTTGATAGGATGCTAGCTTTCCTGTTCGTAACGGTTATGAGCTAATGTTTCTGTATTGGAATGCTTCGTCTAGTCTGTCCTGAGTATGGCAACACAATGTTAGTAATTTGTGTGTGATGAACATTTAAGCGCCAAATTTTCATGGACGCTGGGTAGACTTCGGAAACTTCGTTTCTACGCCCACAGGCCACGAGATGTGCGGCTCTGGAAGAAGAGGACACCAACTGAGTATGGCGTCAGACAATTATAGACATAATAGTATATATTGCCAACACCAGAGACTATATCCACTGATAACCTGAGGATAAGAATTTATTTGTCTTTTAATATGCTTATATATTGAAAATTTTATTTGTACAGAATGAATAACTCCTTTCCTACAGTAGACAAATTTGTGAGTTATATTGTAAATACAAAAACGGTTCTAGTACAGATTTATTAGAAGGTTAGTAAAGTTATTGATAAACTGTTTTCTAACATAATTTAGAACGGCAAAAAATGAAACCTTTTATAAAACTAAGACTTTTATTTATATGGGATCCGGTTGTTTGCCCGATAGACACTTTCCCGATGCACGTTGCACGTTTTCCCGGCGACAATATCCCAATTGACATTTGCCTGACAGGTCATTATCCAGATTGACGTTTGCCCTACAGGACATAATCCCGAATGACTTTTTTCCCGATGTATCATTTTCCAGAAATGTGAGTTTTTGCGAAATAAAGCATAGTAATGTAGAAAACTTTATTATGTATCATATTATACATGATGATTGTTGTAAATTAAGTTAGTCATTAATGCGTGGAGCAATTTAAACTAAATTTGGTACACATATTACTTAAGATCCAGTCACAAACACTATGTATTTATGATAACTTTAGCACCCGTACGTGTGTCGATTTCGGTGTTATGGTAGTCGCTAAGTTTATTTATGACATTCCAGCAGGGCTAAGTTAAAGTTTAACCCCTAGGGATGGGGTTGAAGGGGGTTAAAATAATAAAGTTGTAGTTCAGCCCCAATAAGTGGAGGTGGAAGGGAGTCTAACAAAGTTCTGCGTTGAATCTTAAAAACGTGGAACAAACACTACCAAATTTTGTACACACATTATTTACGATCCAATAACAAATAGTTCCTTGATAAAACAGTTCAAGAACCCCATAGGGGTGAGTATGGAACGGTGGCATTTTAAAAACATTCTAAATCAACAAGGACTAGCGTTGAATGAAAAGTTTTCGGAGACCCTGAGTTTGATAGTGTGATTCTCGATGCCTAATTTAAAGCACTAATGATAATGAAGGGAAATACCCGTAGGGGTGGTGACGAAATGGGATTTACATTAAAAAAACGCAGAAGTGTTCGAGTATGGTGTCTATTCCGGGTATTTGAGCTGCTGAGTTCATTTCTGACATTCATCGTGATGGTTAAGCTGTTCTTCAGTCCATAGTTGCGGAAGAGGAAGAAGGTGGAAGGCAATAACTTAATTGTAATATGAAAGCAACTGAGATTGGTGTCAAATCCGGGTTTATAGACGTCATTGAGTTTAATTTTGATATTCAACATGCCGGTTAAGTTAGATTTCAGACCCTACCACCCCGACACCTATAGGCGAAACTTTAATGTAACCCTGCTGGAATAAAATTACTAAACTCAGCAACTACCATAACACCGGATTCGACAGCAACCTTGGTCGTGTCAGAATTTATCACTCCTTTTCACCCCAGCCCTAGAACTGTGTTCATGCCTTTGGAGATGAAATTAGATATTGAAAACATCGAAATTGACATTACGAATCTTAGCTACCCCGTAAACTATTTATTCGGCGCCAATATAGGTCGTTGCCGCATATTTTGAAAATGCCATTCCCTTCCACCCCCACCACCCCAATAGTTTTTGTTACAGGATCTTAAGTGGTACATGTACCAAGTTTCGTTGAAATTGCTCCACCTATTAATGAATAACTTAATTTAAAATAATAATAATAATGTCTAATAAATTAACTAACATATCATGTGTCCTACAGTAGTCATTATGTTTTATTTCGTGAAAACTCACCCTTAGACAAAAAATGACCTATCGGTAGAGTGATCTGTCGGAAAAACGTCAGTCGGGATAATGTCCTGTCGGGCAAGCGTCAATCTGGATAATGACATGTCAGGAAAACGGAATTCGGGATGTTGTTACCGGGAAAATGTGCATCAGACAATTGTGTGTCTGGGCTTTGTACTAGACCCTGTTTATATATAAACATATAATTTGCCATAATTTAGTTACCACAATAATTAATCGCGAGTGGGTTATTTTTATTTAGCCAGATTTTCTAAAAGATTCTACGTTCACTAATCATTTATAAAACATAAATATTGCTTTTTTTTTAACTGATACATTCAAGGATTATTTCTTGCTTCTGATTCAGGTACACGTATTCACAGTAAATCTGAAGATAATTCATTTGATATGTAGATATGAAGTTTTGCAAGGACGGGAATAGCGTGTTTTATCTGTTTGAAACAGAGTATAAGAACGCTCTTCGGCTGCAAAACTGAGACTCCAGCATGACTCGGACTGTATTCTTTTATGTATCGCTCCTCCTTATTTTTTCATGTCAAGTGAGTGTGAGTGTCAAAGTGTATAAAAATGCCAAAATCAATAAATTATTAGGTTAAATTTATTTAATAGATTTTATGACTAATTACATTTCATAAAAAAAAGTAATGGCTGTAGATGTAGAATATTAATTGTAGAGAGTATTCAATCATCCGTTTGCTTGTGTGCCGCTGGCAGTGACTTCGGTGTCTTCCGTATGATTTCTTTTGTAAGCAGAATATTTTTAAACGCGATAGCTTCAACAACAACAATGGTAAGCGGAAAGACACAGGCCAATGTTTCAGATTGTAAATGACCGTTTGAGTTCTTGTAATATCCTCGAATTCAATTGTGTGTAACTGAAAACAAACATTTATGATATTTTATTCTGATTTATGAATTTAAAATATTAATTGCATCATTCTATATTCTCAGGAAGGTACGATCATACTCAACCGTATTCGAAAGTTACAAAGACTCTTAGACTACAAGTATAGAATTTTGCAAATTGTGGAAAAGAAGTTTGGCGATCTCTTTGTCTCTCAAATCGTGGGATAACAGCGTTCCATCCTATGTGCAGTAAATACTTCTCAGGGAAACTGCAGCGATTGCTTTGTAATTTTAAAAGATAAAAGTGGGTAAATAAAATATTGAAGAAAAGTGATTATTTTCTCTGTACTGTTAATATTTTGAACATATCAAAAGAAACATTGTATTTCATATCTTAGATTTTAAAGTTATTTTTTGAATATTCGTATTTTTTTGTTTGGCATGAACCTTTTGAATCTAATTATTTTTAAAGTGAACGTAGAACCATGAATTTATATTTCAAGAAATTAAGTAAAAATATGTCTAATTTTGACCGGTCACGTCAATCCTATTTTTATTTTGACTCTAGCCGCCTGATTTACTAAAAACAAATTAAATGAATTGAATTCTAGTTTGGTTTTATATTATATTTATATTAGAGAACAATTAATTATAAAATTAAATTTGCTTGACAATATTATTTATAAAATATTTATAAAACTAGCATGAACCTCTGTATAAGATTATTAATTTATTTTGCAAAACATGATACTTCTAATCTCGGGGTTCAAAATTGCGGGCCGTGCTTGCTAATACATACAATGGACGTTCTCCAATCTCGTTTCTATGATTATTAAAAACCAAGGCGTGAGGTCTGGATCATCACGTGGAAATTAGCCTTTTCAGGTTCAGTTAAATCTCGCAGGAAACGGCAACTCCTTTCGTAGATAAATCTGTTCAAAATCTTCATCTCAGCCTTAAAATACTTGACTTCCAACTTTAAATTTAGATTCAAGGCTCATTATGTTTCAAGTGCCAATCGAAAACTGCTCTTATGTTCAGCGCAGACCTTCTTCGTTAATTTTTGTTACACTTTCTCTTCTCTACCAGGAGAACCACATGATAAATTTATTTTTCACCAATCACTATGTCCTCCATTGATACCATACCATCCTCTAGGCAGATCTGGCCCCTGGGGTTTTGGGAATTTTCGCCAAGGGTGAACGAACCTACATTCCAAAATTATCACGTTCCCATATCGCTGGTTTGTCGGGATACTGGTCGATAAACCCTTCTTAGAACAGCACAGAACTGATTCAACAATTTTATCGTGAAATTATCTTTGTTTGTAATCATATTCCTCTCGAACATTTAACAGCGACGACCGAATATTAAATAGCTGAGTGATTCACATCTCTCTGGTTTTTTGAACTAAGGTTCCCACATGCCGAGGCACCTTGGCCTGTTTTGAGAGGTGTATGTTCCGGGGTCGGAGACCTTGGGCATACGGTGAGAGTTGTCCGCTATTCCTATTGGATTAGTCGGCCAACTGCTTCCTTAACCGGTCAAGGCACGGCGAGCAGAAAGCTGCGACCCCACAGCTTTCCCCTCTCCCGCCATCGGAAGGGCGTGGGACAAGTACCAAATGCCCGACCTACCTGATGCAGGTTATTCTAGGGTTTACCCTGCATCACTTTTAGGCGAATTACCGGGTAGGATCCTTAAACCATAGCCCGTGGGCCCTAGTTAACCCTTGGCTACCTCCTTCCTCTACCCTTCCGCATCCCCCCATTTAGATCCCTTCCTATGAGTTGTCACCATGTGGATTACCCCCCAAAAAATGTCTTTAGGGATGCCTTTCCCTCTCTCCGTTTTTGAACTAAGGTTCCGACAATCCGAGGCACCTCGGCCTGTTTTGAGAGGTGAATGTTCCGGGGTCACAGACCTGGGGTATACGGTAAGAGTTGTTCTCTGATCCCATTGGAACAGTCGGCCAGCTGCCTCCTAAACTTGTCGAGGCACGGAGAAGGGAATGCTGCGTCCCCACAGCAAACTCCTTTTCCGCTATGGGAAGGGCGTAGGACAAGTACCCATTCCCTACCTACCTGATGGAGGTTTTCTAAGGTTTGTCCTGCATTACTTTTAGGCGAATGCCGGGTAGGATCCTTAAACTATAGCCCGGGGGCCCTAGTTAACCCTTGGCTACCTTCCTCTACCATTCCGCATCCTCCCTTTCAAATCCCTTCCTATGCTATTATAGGGGAGTTGCCAACATGTGGATTACCCTCATGTAGCCTGTTACCCTAAAAAAAATATGTATAATTTCTGACCAGTTCCGACTGGTAGTTCAACAAAAACGATGATATGACAGGATTTTTACAACTTCGAACTTTTAACTTATATTGCTAAACAGATAATTTTCCCATGTTTCATCTCTAACCCATTCTGTACTTGTTTCATTGTAAATTGATTGTAATATTACCTGTATCGTTGACTGCTGTTTTTAATTTCTCTGATGATTATACGAGAAAGCGACGAAAGCTTCTGTCATGTTATTTAATTTTGATGTTTAAAATAAAATTTTGAACACTGAAATTGATTTTATTGATATAGTTTTTGTCATTGAAACTGAAATTAATATTAGTCTCGAAACAGCCAGTAATCCATCACGTATTACTAAAACACTGCTTTATTTCAAATAATTTAATTGAATGACGTATTTACATATTGACATATGTCGTGAGCGTTTGACATATTTCAATTAATAATTAATACAATTTATTTTTTATAAACATGATTAATTTATCTTTTATTTATGATAGAAGCCTTTTGTGCAATTGTTTCACACTCAAAAAGAATTTATTGTCGCATTAGGATAGAACTTTTTTTTTTGGCGAGGAGTGTAGAAAATTAATGAACGCAATAAACCTGAAATCTAGTTTCTAACTGAGCATTTGGAGAGCTAGAAAATTCAACGGTCTGCAACTTCAACGTGAAGCTGAACGACCACAGTAGGCGGCCTGAGAGGAGTGGATTAGATGATTATTGGTTCCTGAAAGAGGTTTGTAATGGGAATCAGCTAACAATAAAGCCACTATGCAGGGCCGAAATCTCAGGTTCGAAATACAAAAAAGTAGTGACGTAAAATATGAATTTTGGGAAAAATAATAAATTTAAGAAGACGCTTCATGTCGGGACAGACAGAATAAATGTACTGTATGTGGATGTCCGAATTATTAAATCTAACCCTGTCTATACAAAAGCTACGAGTGTAATATCTATGGATGACCTGGAAAAATAACGTGACAGTACATTTGCGACAACAGCGTATCACGTCGCTATGTGATCCGAAAGATTCGCAATCAAGAGGTACTCACCTTGCCCTCATTTGATCATTTGGATGTTGTTCTCGGAGTACAACTGAAAAGGTGAGTAGTCACAATTTTCTATCAGGTCATAAATGGCAGAGTCAGGTATTCTGTACCGCTCCAATTAAATTATTTTCATTTTTATTCAGTCGTACACACACTTCTTAAAAGTGGTAATACGAGGGTTAGAGTTTTAGTCTTTTTATTTATTACTATGAAACGCGTGTATTTTGGTTAGTTTTGCTTTGTCTCGGAAGTGTTGTTTGCTGTGGTTTGGTTGGAGAATTCGAAATCGTGCACGTGCGTGGGGGTGGAGGAGACAAATATTTCCATCCAAGTAATTTTCGTGTCCTGTCTCGATTGTTGGCCTCAACATGACAGAATAGTTGGCCGTTGCTCACTACGGAACTGCAGCTGCGTGGTATAACTCTTGTAACAATGGAAGAATCAGTGAAACTGACATTTCGACGAAGTTTTCTAATAATGAAAAAAGTAAAAGAATGGGAGGCTATAATAAGATAAGCTTCTGAAACTGGACAGTTGTTCTGCGCTCACCGCAGCTGGTGGATGTGATTATGAGAGGCTCCGTATTTCGTTACGTGTATACGTTTTAAGTGTCACCGATCTACAAATCTCATGAGTTCTGCTGTAAACTTTTCCAAGTTGTTGTCTCTGATATAGTCCGAGGCAGAATTTTCGTGAGAAAGGGGCCACAATTTGTTAGTGAAGAGTTCATCGAAGCCACACAATTTAGTACGATGGCTTGCCAGCAATCAATCACGGAGGCCGACGCCTTAGCCAGTGGTCAACCCCTGAGTCCACGCCAGTGCGTCGGTACGAGAGCTACAGCAAGCAACACAACACAGAATAGCAGTACGTATTTGGTACGGGCTGCAGATCTCTTCTATGTAAAAACCACAGGTGCCTGAGATAAGAGTTTTTCGTGCTTAACTGTAATAAACTTATATAAAATTTCTTTAATGGTCAATAATTTTTTGATTTAAAGTAAAAACCCAGCCCACAAAAATAATTCTTTACAACTATGAGGATTTGGGTAATTATACTACAATATCGTGTTTTAAAAATTTTATTCATAATTTTATGTTTTAATTACATAATTTTTTTGCAGTCTGTTTTTCAATTTCCTCGCTAGATGAACAGGTTGTGATGAAATGAAGATGACATTTTCTTGAAGAAGGGCGACATTATTAGGATGCCTGCGCGTTTGTTTGTATCTTTTGAGCCATGTTCTCCACAGCAGAAGCAGCCTTTTGTAGTGATTGCGCGACCGTCTGGGTAATTTCATTAACGGGACCTTCCATATTGTTCGTGAAGTTGCGGAACTGAAAGAAAAAGTTGTGATATACGCATTACTAGAGTATTGATCCATTGTGATGCACAGCTATAAAATTTAAATACAGCATCACATTGTTTATTTTCAACATCAACGCAAAGTGCTTCTTTCTAGTTATGTTTACGATAAATTCTCAAAATTGCGATTGCTTATTTCCGGGACATCCGGAGGAAATAATTTACGAGACTCCAGTTTACTCAATTGAGGACCTCGTTGCTCGCCTGCAAGCGTGCGCGAAATGCCTGGCAATCACTCCTTGAACGCTGCCAAGCATGTTGGTGGTCTAAATTCTGAGCATTTATTGTAAACATTACTGGAAAGAAGTACTTTGTAATGATATTGTTGACTTGTTTGAACTCCCAATAGACCTCATACTTCCCCGCCAACACTTCCTGACAAATCCTCTTTCCATCAACACCAATATAACCTCTCTGCCCGATAACACAACTATCCTATTCTCTACACTACACCCCAAATCTTTACGGTAATCACCAAACACCCATCTCATCTTCCACCTCAAACCCCTCAGAACAACAAATCAAGAACCCAAGGGCTGGAAAGTCACTGGACTCTCCACCAACATAAGCCAGCATGTGAATTATTCCCCAAATTTATTGTAAATACTTCTAACATTATGAAGGAAATTGAACAATCCAAAGATAAATGTTTTAAAGAATAAATTTAAAAAAGTCTATTGTTTGTGATCCTGCCTCAACGCGTCACTTCCGACCATACATTCATATACAAAAAATGTTTGTTTTGTAAGCTGTACCAACCCTCAAAGTTTGCCCGATGACCGTAGAATCACCCTATACTGTGGAATCTAGCTTAACGAACATAATTCGTTCTGGAATCATAATCGTAATGTGAAACACTCGTTAGGAAAAATAATATTTTCCATACGAATGAATGTAAAAGAGGTAATAAGTTCTATTCCGATAAAAAAACACATATATATAATTTTGAAATTATTATTTATGACACATACTTGTAACATAAGCTTTAAAATTTGGAGTAAGTCCGACATAGCATTATCATTTAATAAATCCGTAGCGCGTATAGCTATTGCCTTATTAGTGTGATGGGTCTCAAAGTTTTTGATCTACTGAATCTGTTATCTCCTCTTCCCCTTATGAAATCTCATCCCCAACTTCTTTCTGCTACACAGAATTCAGTTCCATAAGCTCTTCGGTGGTCAGCTCCTAGCTGTGCTCTTCCACTAGTTCACCGATGTCATCGCTATCCACCGGACACAGTCTCGTCGCCACAGGGAATTATTCAAACCCCTCGGAATTTCGTTTGATACCGCTGTCCTGCTAAAACTTCTTCCGTGGAGAAATAAGGTTTGACGATAATCTTGAGGGAGGCAACGTTATGAAGATTAGTTCCTTCAGTTACCTCAAAGCAACGCTCGAAGAACGCTTTAGTGTAGAGCTTTCAAAAATTTGGAATGACTTGCTGGTCCAGGGACTGCAGTAATAGAGTGGTGTTGGAAGGCAGATATGGGATCTTGATGTACTTCATGTTTTCAAGGAAGTACTATTCTAGGCTTCGTTGATGTGCAAGAGCGTTGTTAAAAACGAGCAAAGCACGAAGTAGCAAATTCATCTCTAGCAGATATTTTATCAGACTGACCAAACTTTATTGATTGAATCTGTAAAGAGGTCACGTGTCACCCAAGCCTTTCTGTTGCCCCTCCACATAACATTTAGCTTGTTCTTCTGGATTTTGTACCTCATGAAGGCTCGTGGATTGTCCGAATGGTAAACGAGTAGCAGTTTTAATTTTTGAATCACCACTTGCATTTGCAGGAAACATCAGTGTGAGACGGTCTTTCATTGGCTTGTGGCCCGGCAATGCCTACTCCTCTTCTACAATATAAGTTCGTTTCGGCATTTTTTCCAAAAGAGACCCGTCCCATCACAATTACAAATCTGCTGCGGCAGATAACCCTCAGCATTCTCACACTTCTTGAATACACCGATGAATGTTCTCGGCAACCTTTACGTCTGAGCTTGCTGTTTCTCCGTTCCTTACGACGCTGTGGATTCCAGTTCTTCTCTTAAGCTTCTCCAACCTTCCACGACTTGCCTTGTATGCTTATTCTTCGTCCGCTGATGAACCGGATGTCTTCTTAATGAGGTCGGCTAAAATTAGTTTCGTCTTCTTACAAATTATGTTTTAGTTAATTGTGTCGCCTTGTAATTGATTATCATTCATCTATATTAAAAGCAATCTTTCAACTTCGTAGAGAATACGTTGACGTTGCACATTAATTATTGTGACATCCTTTGAAGCATCAATCTGCTTAATCTTATCCTTGCTTTTTAAGATATTGCAAATTGTTGATGTACACTTCATTTGTTAGAGGGGTTAGACTTTATAATTAATCAGATTCACTGTAGACGTATATTTTTTGTGGTGAGTTTAAATTCTTCAATTGTTATTCTGACCAAATAATAAAATACTTCCAGCTTCGAGGGCCATTATTCCCACGAATTACGATAATTAAACAGCTTAATTATTAATGATAAACAAATGCAATTAATTGTAATCTGTTTTCATTGTAAAAATGTTAGAATTGTTTAAATGCAAATAGCAGGAATTTGTTAAGTACTATCCATTCGTCTGCAGTCTACTTTGTTTATGAGAATACGGTAGCCTAAATTGTAGCGTACAGAAGGTAAACAATAATGGTATTAATATTGACATGGAATTTTAAAAATACTAAGATTCAGTTAATGTGTAACAAAATTAAATACAATGGATAATTAAAATTTAAACCCTAGAGATAATTTATGACATATTCAGAATATCTGTTACAAAATCTAATTGTTTTGAATAGTAGGTGGATATTAAAACATAATTGGATATGAAGATATTTCTTTTCATCTGAACTGCTTAATTTGATTCGGTACTGAACAGAGTATTTTATATAATTGATTTCAGAACTTAAATGCGTACTTTTTTCTGATATTTGTTTCTAAAATTATTATTGACGATAGCAATGTGAATGAAAACTAGTTAAGTGTAAAAGTTGTAGACCCTAGTACATCCAGATATATGTTGAGCAGAACCTACATTTTTTGGTAATACAGCGAGGGAGCAAGCTGACTTTTCAGCAGTGACGGTTAGTTTGCTTCCCGAAAATGTACATGCCGGTCGGACATGAGAATAATCATCGTATTCGGATGGTTGTTAGTAGGTATTAAAAGATTCTTTGATTTGTAAATTAAAATTAACTAAGATGTAATGAAATGGCCAATGTGTGAACATACAGACAGGTTGATAAGAACTGTAGTTCCCTCCATTTTGCCACAACAATCCTCAACCCATCTGAATAATTAAAAAGATAAATCCAGATTACTATTTTCATTCCCGTTAATTAAAATAGGTATTCTGGACCCCTTTTCGCTAACAAATAAGTTCATGTAATCGTGGGTTTTAAAGCAGGATGTCATAAAATGAATACAACATACAAAACAATTTAGACAAGAGTTTGTGACAACGTATTATATATATTATAGTCACTATGTTTATGATTCCAGAATAAATATTTCGTTGTATAAACATTAATAAGTTTCAGTAAAATTTTCTCTTTTAAAATAAATTTTTTGTGATAATGAAATAAAAGATGTGGAAAAATCAAAAGTCACAATGATGAGAATGATCGGGTCGGGAACGACTAGACTCGAAAATCTAAGCTCTTGTTCTAGTCCTACCACTGTATTACTTTAATTTTTCGTCTGGGCAGGATACAACTACCTAATCTTAGCGTCTACTTATTCATTTCAAAATTAGTTGACGCTATGTTTAGGACTATATATTACTAATTCATTATTTTTTCCCATTGTATGACTCATGTATTACTTTTGATTAGCATGAATTTCAGTTTGGATGAATATCGGACATTCTAAAATAGATAAAACGATATTTCATTCATTAGAGCTTACCTGAGTAGAGAAGTTTTCCAAGCCTTGGACCATGTTTTGTTTCATCTTTTCCGGAGTCAATTCAGTACCTCCGCCCATCGTATTCCTAACACTTTCCAATATGGAATCTAATGTAACATTTACATTTTGATTGGCTGCCCCGCTGAATTTCGCTGCCTGTATGAACAAACGGATTAAAGCACAGAATAAGTAACATATTTTCTTCTGTTTTATAATAATACCCCCATTAATTTTAGTAGACGTGATTCTTACTATATCAGCCTTCAGAGTACTAAGCATATCCGTGACATTTGCTGTGAATGCGTTGACTTGCGTGCTCATGACGTCAACGAGCTTAGAGTCGGAGCCGGTAACTGCACTCAGATCGGTTACCAGTTTTTGTGTGACGTTATGTAGACTACTGAAGGCATCGGCCAACACATCCTGCGATGCTTCGGCAGACACCTAAATTGAATAATTATAGTTATTAAAATATGCAAGTTGTTAACATTTGAAACTGAGATAGCTCAGTTTCTTTTAATTCTAAATTCTAATATAGTTATACATGCTACGCATTTATTAGTGTTGACTGTACTATGGACTGATAATTATAGCTATTTAAATTATGTTCTAAGGAGACAAAATTTTTAATACCCGAAAACATTGTTTCATGATAGAATTCATAGCAAAATTTATTGTTTGTGTTCAGTATTTGGGGCTTCTTGAACTGAGGGTCGCAGGGACTGTGAAAATTTCTGATGTTTGAGACAGTCACTTTCATACATCTGTGCGACAAACCACTAACTGCTCAGTGTCCGCAGAAAAAGGACGTAAATTAACGTATAAAATGTAAAACGTTATTGGCATGGCTCGATGACGAGCGAATACAATTAACAAATGTTTGAACCATCGTCGCTATGATGAAAGTGAAAACAGTTATTAGAACGAGATTAAAATAAAGAGCAGTGAATCAATGTTAATAAAAGAAGAGTATAGTGTTTTTTATGAAGAAATCGTAAAGAGAAGAAGGTGTAGACAGGCTTTGTATAGGGTAATCCACATAGTGGTTACTCCCCTCTTATAGCATAGGAAAGGGACTGAAAGAGGGGATGCGGAAAGGTAGAGCAAGGTAGCTAAGGGTTAACTAGGGCCCCCGGGCTGTAGTTTTAAGGATCCTACCCGGCAATTCGTCTAAAAGTGATGCAGGGAAAAGCGCAGAAAAAACTTCATCAGGTAGGTCGGGCATTTGGTACTTGTCCCACGCACTTCCGATGTCGGGAGAGAGGTTAGCTTTCCTTGTGAAAGCGTAAAGTGATCTGGAGGAGTTAAGCTGAAATGAACGGTAAACTATCAGCGAGAAGTCTGCCAGAAGTGAATAACATTTACAAGACTCAACAGTTGAATTTCAACAGCTACAGTTGACAAACAGATAAGGCATTTAAATTAATAAATAAATTTTGATTGTATTGCCACCAAAATTTTGCCAAATATAACTTCCCACGAAAATTGACCCTGAGAAAAAATCCATGATACACGTTTTGTAAGAATTTCTATTTTTATTTTATTGTTTTGATATTAATTAAAATAATTTATATTAATCAAAGACTTAATTAATAATTTATTATAAATAATCACCCACATGAAATCTCTCTTTTCAATGTTAATAACACTATAGCATAATATAACATTTATTATTTCATATAAAGTCTCTTATAATTATGAAAAATTGATCTATTATCTATAGATACTATAAAATATAATAAATTATAATTTAATGTGTATTTAAACTTATTATTATTACTATCAATATATGCCGATTTATGTTCCTGAACATTATTTTTGTCTGTATTTTTGGTATATGTACATACATAAAAAATATTGTGCACAGAGAGTTTAGGAAAGGGTAATTACAAAAATACTTTTTACCATTATTATCAAATAAGTCGAAAATAAATCAAATGCTTTCAAGTTTTTGTTCCTGCAGGAAAAAACAATTGAATCTATTAGGATTGACCATGAAAAAAGGTGCGAGATTCTTTATTTACTAAATTCACTTTTAAATAACTAATGGTTCTAATGTCTGAAGTGATTATTTTTGCGCTAGTAAGCAAGCTCACGTGATATCTGCAACGTTATAAAAATGTAAGTGATGTGTGTTTTCCGTACACACGCTGAAACCTATACAGCAATTTCAATATAAGCCGGTTCAAATACCACTTGAAATATGGTAAAAACATCTTTAGGGTTGGAGATGGTAATAGGGTGAGATGTAAAAATAATTCGAAGACGAACTTTACTTGTGTTCAATGGATAGTTTTAGATATTTTTATGGATAACAATGATGCAGTTTAATTCCAATTTCAGCCTCCTAGCATCACGAGAGAAAGAGAGAGAGTGGGGGATTAATATTACAATAATCAGGAAGATTGGCGTCAAATTAATAGTTTTTGCGGACGCTAAAATAGTTAGTGATACCAGCGTTGCCGATTAAGGCCCTTCAGCGTGGATGTGCGGGGTGAGAAAAGGTGAATTATATAATGCCCTAAATGACCTATATTGTTGTTGAATCCATGTTTTGGGAGTCGCTTAGTCGTTGACAGTAACGATGGTGTTTGAGACCCAGTTTAGTCAAAGAGAACTCTGTAAAACCTTCTGGAAAATTTAGTGTAAGTAACAAGAAGGGAATTGACATTTAAGCAATTATTGTAACAAGAAGGAAGAGGGGTAAACAGTTGGTGTACAACTTATTCAGATAGATACTCCTGTTAACTTGTTTAATCGATCACAATAAAAAGGTGACAGAGGTAGTTTCCTTTGTACTGAGGAGATCATTGGAGACTCCCATGCTTTTCCCACGGATACTTTATGTTGTTTGCCTCCTGTGGTAAAGAATATAAATATTGTTTGATTTTATGCTAGATATTTTTTTTCCTTTTGATAATGAACCTTTGAAATAAATGAACACTCGTGTAAAGCCGAGCAATCGACTAGTATACTATAAAATTAATCAAAAGACTTTTATCTATTCAGTACATACAGAAGCCTTGACCACAGTTGTGAGAACCCTGAACTTTGATGTCAGTACATTTGATAGAAGGAGCTACTGCTGGCAACTCAAACGCTGACTGTTTAAATTTATACACGACACCGAAGAATGATTTTCTAGCAACTTTTCTAATTAAGCTCTGCTTACAATTTTAAGAAATGTATTTGTCTATAGGAGAAGCATTACACTTAGCGGACTTAATATAAGAAACCTCTTTAATAAATAGTTGAGTCATCGTTGCTTATAATCCCAAACGATCTTTTTTTGATGAGAATTAACTACAATTCGGGGGATCGAAAACACTGACATTTATGTATGTAATAATATGTGTATTTTCTCTTTTCGATACACCAATTACTTCGATTCCCGGCCCGATCGAGATTTTTCCAACCTGATCTCATAAATTCAAATTTCATGGTCTATAAGGCAGAGCTTAATTGAAAGCTTTTCTTCTGTTCTTACTGAATTATACCATTTAGTTCTGCTTGCGAAACATACTAAGTAAATTTAAAGACTGTCCTTGTCTGATTAATAATTAATAATAATAATAATAATGAGTTACGTATTCGTCTGAATCTGCTTCATTTTTCTACGATGTTTATCACATTGCCAAATGTCTATCTATCTATCTACATAAAAATGAATGTCTGTGTGTCCCCTATACGTTGCTAAACCATTCATCCGATTGCGATGAAACTTTGGTGAGTTTTGTTCTAATGCCCGCGAAGTGTCTTGTTGGCCTTTCGAAGCGTTAGGAGACTCCTACAGGGTGAAAATGGCTCAAATTTAATAACATGCTAACACGACCGTTTTTAGCTTTCAATAATTAATTATTTTTGGGGGTCGATGAGAATAATAGTTCCTCTCCAGATGGTTTTAGTGCATAATTTCAACCCTTTACAGCATGAGAAGTCAGCACCACTAAGGGAGAGGGTTACATAAAAATAACGCTAAACAACCGGGATTGGTTCAAATACAGGGTTATAGAAATCAATGCGTTTACTTCTGACATTCACTATGCCAGTTAAGTTGTAGTTCGGCTCCTAGCTGTGAGGGAGGAAGTGGGTGAAAGGCTGTTTCATAAAACTAATGAGAACAACCGAGATTGGTGTCGTATCTGGGGTTCTGAAAGTCACTGACTTTAATTCTGACATTTACCATATTGGTTAAGATGTAGTTCAACTCTAAGGAATGGAAGTGGAAGGGGACGAAACAAATTTCCGTGTACAACCTTAACCGCATAAAACTATTTCTATCAAACTTTATCACGTTACTTACGATCCAGGAACAAACTGCGAGGAATTAAGACACACCTACCACCTCTAGGGATGAGATGAGGGTGGCATTTAAAAACATTCCTAAACGGACATTATAAGCATCGCATTAAACGTGTCTGGGGTCGCTGTGTTTGATAGTGTTATCCTAAAAATTTTAAGAGTCTGATTTCAACTCCAAAGGGCAACGGAGGGAAGCACACTTGCAAAAAATACCGAGATTGATGTCGATTCCTGGGTTATAGTTGTCGCTGACTTTAATTCTCACATTAGCCATAATGAAAATTTATATTCCTCGTTGTGGAATGGATGTGGTTGAAAAAAGTTACCTGCAGTAGTTTTGACGATCTTAAGGTATTTTTGATATTCTTAGGATCCCAGCTATATTTCGGTCTCTGTGTAGTTAACGATTGGATATTTTTACATATTTAAAGTACTGGGAGTATTTTCAGACTTTATTAAGTTATCGAGTAATTTTACATTTTAATTCGTCGTGATTTTAGACACTTATTTATTAGGAGAATTCCGGAGTTGTTACAGTACTGTCAGTTATCATCCTGGCTTATTTGAAGTTGGATGCCGAGGGCTGGGGTCTGTGAGGAGATCATCAATTGGCAAATGTTCCAAACACTGGCGCTATAGATGCTGGTTAAATGAAATGTTTACAAAGAGGCTTGGGTGGAATCAACTCCTTTTCCGGTCTACTTAAAATAAACACCCAGGCAACGCAGGCACTCGGTTAGTTTAATAATAATAATTATTTCATGGTTCCAATTTAATGTTTTGGCTGATGTGGTGGGACTGCTTCCTGATGCAGACAAAGTGACTATTATGTCTTAAAACCTTTAAGATTGTGAAACACCAACAGCAGCTGTTTCTAAGTTTCAGTAAAGAATATATATTGAAGTTGGGATTAAGCAAACCCTCATGTCATATGTTCGATTATTTAAAAATTTAATAGTTTTTTTCCTTTGGGTTCAATTAAAAAAATCACGTGAAACGGTCTTGTATACACTGTAACGCACCTTGACAATTTAGAGTTAAACTTTTTTCTCTAGCCTCTAATATAGATGAGGACAAAATGTCTTGGCTTATTTATTTTATTAAAAAGCAGAAACCCATTAATGTGGCAAGGTGCATTGATAAGTCGCTGGATTATCTTTCGAATAACTTTCCTAAGTAGATCTATTACTTGGTCATTCTTGCTTTCTGGCCTATTTCCTCAAAATGCTCAGGAATCTGAATATTGTCCCAGTTCTGGCAGTCTGAAAGTTTCTCATCCTGTCTAGGTTCTCAGAATGAAAGCTCCTGCATTACATTTTCGACAAAGTATTCGTGGATAATTTGAGAGAGGAAGTTGGATTTGAGAACTTATACTAATTTTTTCTTAGTAGGCAGCAAAATAGAACTAGATTTAGTAATTACAGCAGTTCCCTATTAAATTGGTGATGTTAGACATTTCATTTAACATTGTATTGAATCAGCGTACGTAATAATTAACTGGATTCAATTTTATTTAAAAGTATAAATTAAATAAATGATTCGACCACGTTAACCCATCTCCGGACTTGAAAAACTAACGCCTTTGGTAAATGATTTGAAATTCTATTTTCACATAACTCAACGAAACAGTGTATAATAGGGTAACAACATAATTTGTTGCTCATATTCACCGTATAAGTATGAAATTTCAATTTGTTTCATAGTCGGATTGCGTCACGACCACGACCTGAAACTATGGTCCACATGTCTTAAAACTGATAGATTCGAAGTCACAGGATTTGAGTTAAATGTTTATCGACGCGTAGCACGGGACAATACCAAATGGAAACATTTGAAACTACTACAAATATAGTTCTTCTGAATTTTTTGCATTATTGAATTACAATCTTATCCAGCATTAAAATCAGTACGTTCTAACTATAATGATTCAATTATACTACACAAATTCAGTTCAGTTAATTATAACCTGGATCTTGCGACACAATACCTTATGGACACGGATCAAGTCGAATTTATTTAACCTTGATGATTGTGAAAGGAATTTAATAGAAGACGTGGTGACCTGCGTTGGTTCTAGACTCCAAAAGTGTTTGCGGAAATTCGTTCAGACTAGGAAGTACATGTTGTGGAAACTTACCGACGCCACGGAAAGAGCAGCGAAGAGCAGGACCAACTTGATGGCGGCCATGTTGAAGGTGCTCGTGAGACTCTCGTCCTCTGCTTATAAAGGCAGCTTGAGAGCGACCTTAGCCCTGGTCGGGTGGAGGGGCACTCGCCACTACAAGTACTTATCATGGCTTCGTTCCTACACGCTCCTTGTCAGCGCATCAATCAATTAACGCCTCATAGCATTACAATGAATATTTAACAACTTCGGCTAGTATAATTTGAGTAAAATATTGCTCTTCACAGTTGAGAGACTGACGGATGTCGGCGATCCTGTACTCCAGAAATCACAAAGTAATTACTATTTTACGTACATTAACATAGCACACCACAAGGATGATACATGTATTATTTATGATGAAACAATATCTGACTATTTATAATAATATAAATAGACAAGGTATGTATATATATATATATATATATATGTGTGTGGAAAATTTTCAAAATGGGGGAAACGTGTGAAAACACATAAGTCTGTACGATTCACTTATAAAGTCCCGCTACAATAGTAAAGCAATAAGAAAAATTAATTCAGAAATTGAATACACTAATTCCCAAAAACAACATATTTCTTACCAAAAATCGATCGCAGAATAAAGCTAGAATGAAACGCATTTAGAATTGACTACTAAAATCCATTATTGCAAGCTAAAGAGACATTTACTTAACCAATACGTATTCTCAGTAATGATGTGCGGATAAGCAACTTGGACGATAAAATGAGTCATTTATAGGTCATTTATAGTCTTTTCCTCGTTATTGTTTTCGGAAATTGTATTATGTATTATGACTTCATCCCGTATTCTATTTATTAAGAGGAAGCCTGCGAGAGAATTCTCTCGCAGGTGAACCTTCACAGAGAGCTCAGGCTGTGGCTACCTTTGGGGATGCCATCATATCTCTCTGGTTTTTTGAACTAAGGTTCTCACATGCCGAGGCACCTCGGCCTGTTTTGAGAGGTATATGTTCCGGGGTCGCAGACCTTGGGAATACGGTAAGAGTTGTCTGCTATTCCTATTGGAATAGTCGGCCAGCTGCCTCCTAAACCGATCAAGGCACGGCGAGGGGAAAGCTGCGACCCCTCAACTTAACCCCTCTCCCGTCATCGGAAGGACGTGGGACAAGTACTAAATGCCCGACCTACCTGATGCAGGTTTTTCTAGGATTTTCTCTGCATCACTTTTAGGCGAATTGCCGGATAGGATCCGTAAACCATAGCCCGGGGGCTAGTTAACCCTTGGCTACCTTCTTCTACCCTTCCATCCCCCCCCTTCAAATCCCTTCCTATGCTATTAAAGGGGAGTTGCCATCATGTAGATTACACTCATGTAGCCTGTTACCCTAAAAAATATTCTATTTAGAAATTAAAGATAATAGATAGAAGCTAATACATAATTTCTCACAATACAGGTTTTTACAAAAACCTTTCTTGTTATCCCAAGGCACGCTTATAACGTAAAACACTGAAAACAGAACAAGGCAGACGAGTGAGAATGCTTAGCTGTAAAGAAATTAAACTTACCCGACGTTCTACGAGTTACATATGAGACTGAAAACGATTTATGGACTTATTGACAGTGATAGGAAATAGAGCATGGAGAGCGGATAGCCGACAGCCATTATGCCAGCGATGGTAAGACGGCGGGAGAATCAATCTGAATGAAGCAAGTATTTTACAGCAGAATTCAGCATAATGGTCGGTTCTATACTGACTAGCCAGATAATAATGACCACTAACAATTTTAAGGTAAATTAGTTTAGATATAGCGATGAACTCGCTGGAGCACCAGACCAAAAAAAAAGGGAAGCAGGTTGTTTATCGCGACAGTAGAAGTGATTTGCTTCTGAAGATATGAGTAGACGACGCGATTTAACAGCAATTGAAAAAGGGATGGTTGTTGGCCGGTTGGAGCCATAAACGGAGTATCGGTGAAATGCTCACGAACAGCTGTTATTTAAATCAGCCGTAAAACTATCTCTGAAGTGTGAGTAGAGGTTAAACGCGACTAATATGTGTTCCGGCCGAAAGGTGAGTGGCAAGACTGGTATAAGACAACAGAAGGACAACAGTACATTCTAACACTGCAAATCTTAACCAGGGGTCTCTCAAATAACCTCTTAACGCACTGATCGCCTTATTCGAAAATGGAAGCTGAAGTCTTGTACGAAAACCTGCAGTTAACAAGAGAAAACGTCTACAGGAACAAAAGTATTGGGCAGGCGAGAATTTGGTTCGAATCTCTGTTTCTGATGTCCTATTGCAAATTGGGAGTAAACAGCAGTAAATAATGGAGCCCACATGCATGAATACAACAACCCTTCAATCTGGTGGTTGCAGTATTATGATTTCCGTATGTTTTCTTGGATTATTTGGTTCCTTTAATTTGTGAGTAACAACGTCTGAATCGGACAACGTTTTGACCTAGTTCACCCTATCTTGTTGATGGTGTATCCCAATGGAGATTTCTGCTTTCAACAGGACAGTGCGCCGAGCAATACTGATCTTATTTTGCATGAGTCGTTTCAGGAACATGATGGAGTCTTTGATAATCACCAGATCTCAATTCAATTGAGCGTTTTTGTGACGAAGTTGAAAGAGGCACCCACAACCATAAAATCTCACTCAACAATCCAATGCTATTCATCATGCATGCTGTTGGATTCCTCGCATCACATTTCAACATCTCGTGGAGTCAATGCCAAGAATAATCGCAGTGGTATTGAATGACAAATATTCATCTGGGCAGTCAGTGTATAACTTCCTAACTTCAACAAAGAATCATGAGAGACTAACCCTCACATATGGGATGAAATAACTACTGCTTATAATTATGATTTTACTGCATATTCATTTTCCTCGGTTATTAATACTGTAGAACAGTTTTTATCCACTTATCCCTTGTCGTCCATGTAACGCCTATGACTGATGCACTGCTGGAATTACTTATCAGAGCACTCTTTATCCATCGGTCATCTTCACTTCACATATCATCACAACGACCAATTTTGCCTCCACGTCATTCTTCAGAAAACGTTCCATTATTAATTGAGTGACTGTGTATTGTGCTCAACCATGATCTAATCATTCTCATATTTGATGAACACATGTGAATGCATCTGGATAAAGCTAATTTGCTCTTCTAATATCCAGAATCATTTTAAGAACATCTGTTAACATCTGTTAACAGTAACAGATGTAAATAATCTAAAACCATTAAAAATAATTGTTGTACAGGTGCATTATATGAAGACAACGAAATAAAAGAGGCTTTTTGTCCAGAGTTTAACGGATTCAGCTGCTATTACTCGCTTCACTCCGAAATTCTTAGGAATTGGTAGAACAACGACTAGTAGATTCTAGTAATTAATTCTATGTAAATATTTATGGTATTGATATGCGATAAAAATGTTCGTCAATATTTTTATTAAACAGAATTCATTTAAAAGCCTCTCGATTTATACAAGGCTTTTCACTGAAAACCTTACGTTACGATGTGGGTGACGATTACTCAACAGTTGTGTGTATACTGCGGAGTCAATGGTTTTAGCTGCCTGCTGATCCCAATGAGTCAATCGGTCAGAAGTTCCACGAAGTGAAACAACGTTGAAGGTTGGGCCCTAGGCTTAATTATCGGCATGTGCTGAAGATAGTCTTCGGCCCGTCTTGTTATTCTTTCGTAATGAAAGGTTTCTTGGGAATTCCTGTAGGAAAGATTTAATTTAAAAATCTGTTTGGTCCTTTAACTTCTCTCTTTCTCTTCCTTCTCCGGATGAAGGAGGTTTGTCCGGATTGACATGCAAGTCCTATAACTCTAAGTTGGAGTGTATTTCTCAGGGGAAACTTGTTGCCTTTTTCCACAGAGTTTGGTTGCCTTTGGTTGCCTTTTAGCATCATGTGCCTACACCCGTGGAATGATACGAGAACTTATATGGAGATACAGTATTGAATAACTACTTCCTTCTCACACTGGTGCATGGAAATTTACTAATATCCTATATCAATGTCGTTGACCGAGAAACCTTTTCCTGCGCCGTAACAGTTTTTTCAGCTTGACGCAAAACTAAAAACATTAGTCATGTTAAGAACTGAGAATCGAAATAAACATTAACACCGAGTACCCTCTACGGTTTATTCACTAACACACAATACAAACATGATAAGCTACTGTGTTACATATTTCCTAAATGAAACACTTGTCAAATCATTGCACAAATGTATTCCATGTCGACTACATATTCATTGATATAGAATATTAGTAAATTTCCATGCAGTGTTTGACGAAAGTAGTTTTTCAATTATATTCGTACCATGTTTTCCAAAATAAGTCTTACTTGAATACTGTTTGTTAATGTAAGTATTTGAGAAGATTTAGTTATATGTTTGGCGATTGTCTATTCCATTGTTTTACTGATTTACTCGCTGAGTTGCGTACGAGGTATGTATTACTGAAACTGAATACATGCAGTTAGGGAGTCAATTTTGATAATTTAAAGTAATCGTTACGTATCTTTCTGTTCGATCTTCCATCGCTAGTTCATACCCGTCTACGTAGGAATATATATGACAAGGTTTACAGTGCTACCGGCTTGGCGATGCATACTAATGCAGTTCGAGTATATTCAATAAGGCAAGCGGAAACCGCGTGTCCGTGAACGGAACAATGTAAGACTTTTCAATTAGACTTCTTACGTCAAGATTCGTGTCCACTGTGTCTTATTAACTGGAAGAGTATTGGTTTCAGTTGTTATATATCGGAAGATTATTATATTTATATGTTCAAGCGATAGTTTTGCACTTGTAATTGATAAGTATCGTTCCATATTGGTTTCAAACAATATGTGCAGAAACTGATTTGACGCAAATGCTGGTAATGTCTATCATAAATTAAATATGGTGTAGGGGTCAGCGTGACTGCTACGCAACACAGAGGTCACGGGTTCTAATCCCGGCTAGGCATGGATGTTGTTTGTGAGTATATTTCCATACTGAGAACCCCCAACTCGTTAGTTCCCCAACCAAGAAAAGTCAACTTAGTAAAAATAATGACCTCAGCAATTGATGCGACTATAAAAAAATTAAAATAAAGAGTATGTATAAATGGTTAGGGCTGTGTTATTTGACAGACTAATAATTTACTTCCGTATATTTATTTGACTTGGAAGTAAAAACTGCCTCGTCAGCCCGAACTACGAAATTATTTTATCGGGCTAACTTTACATATGGAAGATTTCAATTATATGTTATTTATTTACGTTTGCATAGTTTAAATTATATTTCAATTCATATATCCGATGAGGGTCCACTTCAGCGCCGAAACATGTAACTTCATTAAATAAATTATATTTTAAATACTATTTGTATTGGCTGTTCATTTATTTAATAACATATAACGACCAATACGTCAATTAAGAATTAGTTATAAACAAAACTACTTGCGATAAAACCTTCTAATACACTGCGTTTGTTCCAGTTCCTTAGACTTCATCAGGTGAGATCTAGAAAATAAACTAAAACAAAGATTAAAGAGTGAAGGCTTCACCCGGTGAAGTACACATGAGGGGACCAAAGTGGTTATTTGAGAATACACTCATAATGTTTACGAGGCTAAATATGCAGATTTTAACATTAAATGATAAACAATGTGATTTTATGTGTAACACTTTAGAAAATTCTCTCCGAGGGAGTCATCCTACCATTACGACAACGCGCGACCTCATACAGCCCAAAAGAGCACCACGGGACATCATCGACTACCCGCCCTACAGCCCGGAAATCGCTCTAAGCGACTTTTACTTTTTTCATCACTTGAAGGAGAACCTAGGAGGCCGATAATTCGCTTCAGACAAGAAGGTGTAACACTTGGCTGAACATGCGAGGACAGAATTTTTACCTGGTGTGAATATTCAAACTCTTCTAACGAAGCGACGAGTGCCTAAACATATATGGAGTCTGTGTCGAAAAATAACGTCCACCTGCTGTTGTGTTGTAGTCAGCGTTATTGCCTCACCACACAAACGTTGCGGGGGGTTTGAATCCCGGATGATTATGCTCGTCCTAGCCACGAAAACTGGTGTTAAGACTGTAAGAGAATCGACACACTGACCACGTGTCACTCCTAAATCCAGCATATGTCACGTAAGATGACAGTCTGGCAGCCGTCTCGGTAGGCCAAGGTCCTTAATGGGCTGCCCAACCAAGGAATGGAAGTAGTAGAAGTCGAAAAACAACCTACTGTATCAACCTTCTGGTTTCTGTACAGGTTGTAAGAAATAAAATGTACATGTTTCTCTGCAGACTTTGTAACCTTAGTTTCTGATCTTTTCTTGTTGATATTATAAAAATGATAAAAATAATTGAAGGATTAGTCCTGATGTGTAAGTTGTTTCTAGTTTTTAGTTCGTACAGTCTTGACATATTTATTGATTAATAATATTAAAATACTACATTCTGAAATCAAATATTGTGCGAGATAAATATCAGAAATGTTTTACATTAAATCCAATAGTTAATTCATTAACGTTAAAACTGAAATACATAATTTCTGAAACATTTATGAGTGTATTTTCAAATAACATCTTTGATCGCCTCAGGTGTATCTTTGGTTTAGTTTATTTTCAAAGGAACACCTGAAGGTGTTCAATGATGTGTTAGAACCGTAGTTGTTAATATAGACCTTCCTATGTGGAAGTAATTTTTGTTTATTATTAATTCTTAATTGGCTTATTGGCCATTATATATTATTAATTATCAATGTTAATTATATCTAGATTCTTGTTCAAATATTGAAATTAAATTTATTTTCATTTGAATAACTATTTTATATGTTATTGTCAAATACCAAGGAGAACATAACATTACTCAAAATAATAATTAATTTATTAATTTGTTCCGATGAATAGTAATCGTTTTCTTGCTTTAGCGATTGGATTTTGAGAGACAGTCATTTGTCTATTAGCCCGCCCTCCTATCTATTACAAGTTCCGGAACCAATGACTCATATACCCAAATATCAACGCTCTTCCAGACATTTCTACACACAAGTCGATAGCGGAACGTGCCATTGAGTAATAGGAATCAGAGAGAGCGTCAGCACAATAATTATCTGTTTCTGGTTTCAACAACAATAAAAATCAAAATGTAAGGGGAATATAATGGTCAGCCTCACCGCCTCGCATCACAGAGGTCCCGGGTTCAAATTCCGGCATGGGCATAAATGTTTTTGCTCGTCATGGTCATGAAAACTATGGTTAAGACTGAAGGAGAATTGACACACTGACCACGTATAATTCCTAAAATCCATAAAGTGTAATGTAAAATGACAGTCTGGCAGTCGTCCAAGGCCATCAATTGTAAAGATTTATTTTTTTAAGTTCTGCGTTTGTTTAACATAATTGTTATGTATATATAATTACGTTTCATTAGGTTACTCCTACATTTTAACGTCTACGGTACCTATTGAGAAAATAATTCAAAATGTCTTTGTGTGATTGGTAATATGAGCTTTTGTTTAATTTTAATGTTGATAATTTTCGTAATTTTGAACAAGTCGAAGACAGTTAAATAAATTGTTGTTTCAAATTTAATCTCGAAAACGAAATACCATTTGTCATATTCTATTGATTATTCCTAAAAACTAAATAACATAAAATAAATTTAATTAATATCCACACGAAGAAGCCAGAAATAGTGTCTACTGATTAGTCAGACGAATATTTTTGTACGGGTGACACTCAACATCCTGCGGCCTTTGTATTTATATTATTAAGCGACGGAGTCAAGTCTCATCGGAAAACGCTCTTAAGTTGACTACATTTCCGAAATTGTTATACGCCTTTGTAAGTTGTTGATAAAAATAATTCTTTCAGGAATTATGAGGAAAAACTATTTATTTTACCATTTTTCAGTAGTAAAATGTTTTGTTCTTAAAAACTAGTTTTTAAATTAATTTTATTATATCAGAAAATTTTTATTGTTAATAACACATTACACTGATTACGGTTCATAGCGTTGAATTTCCATGTTCATTAATTGTAGTTTATATATATTCCAGTTCATTATTTAAATCATAGTGAATTAAATTTTTTAATTTTACATTAATAAATTCATTTTTCTGACTTAAAATTGGCTGAAGTTTATTTGTTTATTAGTTTTCTCAATAATCAGAATATATATTTATATATATTATTACATAATGAACTATATTTTGTTGCAGCTCTGTAATATATTAAAAGCATGTTGAGAGGGTACTGGGTCAAGTGATTAGACCGTAAACAAGATCGACACTCGCGTTTGGTTTTTCCTGATGTTTTGACTTGTTTGATATCGCAAATCGTATATATGCCTCAGACTTTTTCACTTTCATTATCTTCTATCATGGTTTGGAAGGAAACTTAGAAACTTTTTTTCTGTAACTCAAAGTTGTTGAAGCCAATAAACGTACGAAATTAAGTGATAAAATTAATACCACACAACGTTTCTTCAAGTCCTGTTGCCTATTTCAGATGACAAAAAATCATGAGATCTTTAAGAACGAAACACAACACGAACCAGGTGACGAACTAAAATGCCTCTCGTTGTGAAGTATTTATCATCTGATTTTATTGGCTGAAGGAACAAGCATTACAGACATGTTGTGTGATATTTACTGTATCACTTAATTTTGTCACTTTATTGGTTACTTCATTATCTTTTTGTTAACTTTCAAATGCAATGTTTTATAACTGTTAATGGGGATTTTGTACTGAGGGTATTGCAATTTAATTTCTGATTCAATTTTTGTTAAATATTTACTAGTAGAGAAGGGTAAAATTAAATACAATAATTTATATTTGATATTTTATTAACATGCACAAAAGAAAACATTACTTTCTTGCTCTCATTAACAACTTGAAATCGGCTATTTACAAACATAAAAACAAAGACACTTTCTCAAAATACTGTGATTATTGTTTTCATAAACGGACTTTGACGGGATTTTCGTCAGAGTACATTACCGCTCATGAGGATCTGTCGGGTAAGTAGCCTTCTCAGGTATTTTTGTTAGCCACACCCACTCCGGAATTCACATAGAAAAATTCCAAGCGCCTGGGGACTCACGTTCACGACGGTGCCAATTTGGCGGAGTTCGAACGTACTAAACTCTTGACACCAAAGACCAGACACGCCAGACGCCCAATATTAGGGACCCTGTCCTAATTAAAAGGCGAGGCTGCTTAGGTCGTTTTTACTTTTCGTGAGTTCCTGAGAGACGAACATGACCTATGCCAGAGTGAAGCCGAGAATATAGAGTGCATACGATTGTTACGTAAAATAAAATAAAATATATAAATAAAAAATTAATAACTCATTAGTTTATCACGCCTGTGTACACTACAGCATATATTTTCAAACTTGTAACGTTTGTGTAACCCATAACCTACCCCAACACAAGCCAAGTCGTTCTTCGTAAGATAACGTCGCATTCACAGCGAAAAATAAACTATGGAGTTGGAAACAATGAACCGTATCTATAATAGGTTCAATCTACGAACAACCTTGATGACGTTGTATATTGTCGGAATTCCACTACTAATGTACTCATTACATTCCATCATTAGCGATTTATCCATGTCAAATCGTCAATAAATTTTCGCTCCATAATATGTAATTTTAAAGTGTTATTAAAAGTATCCATTTCCCCTATGACGTTTTATCTATTTAATTGATCCTGAATTTGAATCATTTTGTCTTTTAACTTTGGTGTTTATTTGATAAGCATGATAAACTGTTTGATAAATTATTCAATATCTCGTTGGCATATCGCATCGTATCTTAACAAAATAAATTATTTCGGTCAGTCACAGTTCTGGTACAAGATTGTTAGTTGCAATCTTAAATTTATAAAACATAAAGTTATTTTGGAAATGATTTATTTGTATTTTAAAACGTTCCGATACAGTTTTTGTCACATCTCCGCCAAAAATGTACTCAAGTAACACATTTAATGATATCGAAAAAAGTAACAGGTGAATAAGTGAGAATTCATAATAGCAATAGAATGAGCTATAAATAATGTATGGATGAGAATTTCTAGTGCATCCAGTGAGACCTTTGAATGCTTGAACTGCAGTTCAGTTGCTATGAAGTCATAGTGTGATCTCCTTGACATTCTGTTCTACTTTTTCATGGATCGTATCTCGGAAACATTTTTCGTTCATATTCTTCAAGTGCTTGTCGTAGGTCAGTGAGAAAACTTGTTTCCTAATTGTTATTCGTTGCCAAGGCGTAATCTATAGTGTGGGCGAGATCTGGACCTAAACTAGATCGTATAAATTACCTGTCAAGATTGACAAACTTACGTCAGTGGAATTTAAAAATTGACAGGTCCCGTTACTGCGTGTATATTTTCAAATTGAGTTCCACAAACACGGTTGCCTATTTTGAGCCGCAATATCGAGGTTTTGAAGAAATTCTCCGGGCTCCGCTTTTATGAATTCAACTTTCGTGCTTTAATAAATCGCATTTACCTACAGTGAGTCATATAAAGGGAGACTTAATTCTATTGAATACAACAAAAACTCAAAATTTGTTAATATGTTCGGAACCTGTTAATTAAATATTTACATCTTTTTGAATCCAAATCTAATTCATGAAGTGTTTGTTGTATTCCATAGATTTATTTAAGTCTCCTTTTTTTAGTTTATACTGCCTGATGACATCTACAGTTGGGTAGAAACATTGTGTTCTATTTTTCTCGTATTTTCATGAAATGTAATTCTCTAAACTAATTGTATTAAAATCAAATTTTTCTGGCTTTATTTATACTTAACATCAGATAAATATCAATTTATTATAAAATTAAATTTCGAAATTGCAGAGCAATTTGTGTACCTCTTTTCAAATCATCTTCAAATTTTCTTGTTTATTTGTTCGAATTTTTGCAAGTTTTTGAAATATAGCATTATTTTTATAGCAACGGTGAATATATCAAACGTAATATGTGAAAATCTCGATAAATGTATGAACGTATTCAGAAACAAAAGTTTACGAACAACTGCGAAGCTCAACTAAACGGCGCTTGTTGCTCAGAAATTTCTTAATCATTGGAAACTATTTAGATAATATGTTTTTCCAAATGAAATATGCGTTCTAAAAGACGTGTTTATAATCATATAATTTGCAGTTTTCAATTTACATCTATTTATTACGGCTGTGCCAAAACCTCTTGGCGAGATCCTCCACTGTCTTAATTCGCGATAGTTCTCTTCCTCATTGAAAAATTTGTAGGATGTGAAATAAGCGTGCATTTATGAAATGAGTCCAGGAACACATTCATTGAACATTATGTGTTTACAAGAGATGTTACTTAGTTTAAATGTCTTATTAAAGTTATTTTATATTTTTTACTAATATATTATAAGGAAAGTTTTATTTATACTAACTTTTCTATCTCTATAAATGTCAACATGAGAATGTAATCTTGAGAATCGAATAGAACTTTTTTCTTCTTCTTCTTTTATTGGCACTATAACCCAATGTGAGTTTTGGCCTTTCCGCCCTCTCCTGTGCCAGTCTCCGCCATCCTCTTACTGTCATGGTTTGTATATCCTTCTCGATGTCATCTACCCATCTTGTCCGGGGTCTCTCCCTTTTCCTCCTCCCGACTGGCTTCCAGTCAATAATCCGTCTAGGTGTTCTGCTTTCATCCATCCTAAGTACGTGTCCCATCCAGGCCAACCTTCTTCTCTTGATAAACCTAACAACGTCCTCGTTATTCATGAGCAGCTCCAGTTCTGTGTTAGTTCTAATTCTCCATTCTCCATTCGTACATACAGGTCCTTATATCCTTCTCAGTATCTTGCGTTCAAATATTCTGAGTAAGTGCTTATCATTATTATTAAGGGTCCACGTTTCACATCCGTATATCACTACAGGTCTTATAAGTGTTTTGTAAATTTTTAACTTCAATTCTCTATGTAACATCTTGGATTTCATTAATTTTCCTTACATGTAGTAAGTTCTGTTACCATTGATGATACGTTGTTTTATTTCACTTCCCACATATTTTCACTCTGAAATTATGAGCCTGAATATGTGAAATCCTGTACTCGTTCAAAGGTATAATCATTTAATTTAATATTATTTGTGCTAGATTCTTTCTTTGTAACCATCATATATTTAGTTTTCTTTTCATTAATTATAAAATAAGTTTTTTTTACATATTACTAATAATTATTTATACTGAAATGAGCTAAAATGAAATAAGTTGTATTCAAATCTGATGAATACTATACAAAATTTTAAAATGTGTATAAATATTTATCTTCAACCGTCTGTTGGAATATATCACTACTGTGAATTATCTGTTCTTGGGCTTCAATGTTCTGCCTGGCTTCTTTGAATATTGTTCATAGTTATCGGACTGCCTGCTGGAGGTTCCTGATGACGAGTAGTCGACCGATTATACCTTGTAGATGTTCAATAAGCAACACGTCTGGCGATTGTGAATAACGGAAAAAAAGGTGATAAAATTCCTGAAAATATGGAGTCGACATTATCCTAGTGAAATATAAATATTGAAGGCGAACTTTAAAATATTATAATTAAATTTTGTCTGTCGCCATAAGCTACACTCAAAAGAAAAGCACAAAATTCCAACATTTTACTCAACAGGGTTTCTGGCGGGCTAATTTACGTACGTCACGATTAGAAAAAGAATTTGAGACAGCTATTGTCGTTCTTCATTGCATTGACAATGGCACTTCATTTTGAAGCCTTTGTTTTTCGTTAGTTGGGTTTCTTGTTTGGTTTGGAATTTGACTGTTTTGAATAGGAACTTGATTGTTTTTAACAGCTCGTTTTGGCAATTTTCAACGCTAATCAGTATTGAGTGTCAAGTAAAGAAAAATGAACACTTCCGACACATTTTACTCTTCGAGTTTAATCGAAGAACCAAGTGCTGCAGAAACCGCGAGACGAATTTGTGGTGTGTGCAGGAGGGAATCATTTGCTGAGAGGACCGCACAAAATAATTTTCGCGTTTCCGAGAAGGAAAATTCGTCTTGTGTGATGAACCACGTTCTGGTAGACCCTTTTTTTGACGAAAATCACCTAAATCAGTTGGTTCACAATAATTTCCGCCAAACGACGCGCAAATTACATGGGCACAAATAATGGAATGTGATCACAAAACGATTGTGTGATATTTTCATTTATTGGGTACGTTGCAAAAATTGGTAATGGGCACCACGTGCGTTAAGCGACGACCAAAAATCAGCGAATAATCATTTGTTTGCTTTTGCTGGCCGGTTACCGCTTTGCCTGTTGGCACTCAAACCATTCCTTGGGAACATTGTTACAGGCGACGAGAAAATGATGCCTGCTTAAACGAGAGGAAAGAATGGCTCAGCCCATGGACAAAAACAACACTCCGTGTGAAGGACGGTGCTCACCCTCAATATTTTATGTTTTGCGGTTGTTGGAACCAAACTGGCATTCTTCTTTGCTACCAAAAAATTAAACGATAACAGCTTCTGCGTAAATCGAACAGCTACGACGATTCGAAGTTGCTATTGAAAACAAAACACCTGATAAACATCCTCGATAATGCACGCCCGCTTCCGTCCAGAATCACCACAAATGCGTTTGCTGAACTTGGTTGTGTAACGATCATTTTAGTTCGGGTTGTGAGACCGTCCGTGTCACGGTGGTTTAGAGTTTCTGGGAGATTTGACAACGTGGTCAGTGTCCTATAATAATATGCGGGGGTGGACCCTCGCGTCTCGGAGAGAGAACGGGTGATGTGGTTGAGGGTGTAAGGAGGAGACACTGCGGACAACACGGGACTTGTGTATAGCTTGGCAAGTGGTCTTAGGTATACAAGACAATAAAATCTTGCAATCCTGTCCACGTGTCTGAGGTATCTGGAAGGGAACCCGGAAATATTTCGCCCAAAGGTGAAGCCGACTGCTTGACCACGAGTGAATCCAAGTCGCCTGTAAAGTCAACATCCGAGCAACGGAAGCCATCGTGACGCGAGGTACAGACGTCAAGGAAATTTAATTTATAATTATATAAAAGAAAAATTTAAATCTTGCGATTTTCTGCCACTGGATATCAATTCACCGTTAGGCCCAGCTAGCCCATGAAAATTTATTTAAAATTCTAAAGGAAAATATAGAGATATATTTATATCAGGAATTAAGTTTAATTTATTCCACCTTATCCCTTCAGTCAACTAATTCAAGTTGATGTGTGGTACAGTTGAGAATCACTTTCTCACCTTCAATACTTAACCGGTATCTCTAACAACATTCAGGTACAAGTGTTTCATGATGAAGCAACGGTCTTAGAGATATCTTCAACGTGAAACCACAACAGTTCTAGAGGAGATGGATGGAACTCCTACCTGAACGCTGGCAGGTGGTCATTAACAAATTACATCAATGAGCTTTTGAATTACGGTTCTGATAAACCGAAACATCACAGTCAGGTCTATTACCTTTTTATAAGCAACATTTTATCAGATTGTATTAAGTCTACCAATTTAATTGTGACACGTTACTTACCATGTAGCTCATTAAAAATATTCCGTTTCTTATTATTAACTGCATTTGCAAATGTAAAAGACTAAATATACAAATCTGTCTCAAACAATTCAAGTGACATTAAAGTTTCTTAACTTCCCCACCTAACCAAAATCTATTAAATCTATAAGTACTTTTTTAATCAAGGTGAGAACCCTCTTTAACGCCTGGCTGCGTTATTAAGATAATCGTGGTCGGTATATTTATAATACTATAAGTGACGTAGAATAAAATGATTGTAAGGCTGCTACCAATATTTGAATTAGGATTTGAGTTCGGGCCTATCTGAGGTCGAGCTTGGAGGCCAGACGACATGACACATGTGTGATAGGCAATCTTTATTTGCAGACGAATGAGCTTTGTATCATTTCAAAGAAGCCATACGTTATGCTGGCATTGAATTGTCACCAGATTGTGGCAATCGGACAAATTTCGACAAAATAATAGAGATATTCACGAGTTTATATGGCATTTATATTCGTTTTGGTTATTTCTGTATGACATGTATGACGATGAAAAATGTATGCATATTAATAGTAATTACATATACTTGTAAATATATAATTTAAAATCTTAAAGTTAACATATGTTCATGACTCAGGTTATAAACAAGAAAACAAACACATGTAGGCCTACATAATATTGTTATTAGATATGCTTCATTGTTGTAAAGTAAGTAATATTATTTTATCTTAGTATAATATTTTGTTTGATTAAAATACTCCGCCCTTATTCATTTTTCATTATGACAGTGTTTTAAATGTCGCATTAATTTATACATAAGCGTATCAGTAAATTATTTGCCAGTATCACTACAGTTATGATATTGATTAAAAAGTATTATAAGATTATTAAATGATAAAATGTTAGCTATTAACATTCGCATGAATAGTATAGGAAAAAATTAAACGTAAAGCTATGTTCAATTTTTTCGTCAAAATTTTTTCGAACACGGTTATTTCAGCTATAATAGTGCCTTTTACACTCTTATCATTGGAACTTCCATTGGACGATGTATGTAGGTAAAATTATCAGGCACAGCTCTCCGACATATTAACCACACAAAAATTTACTACAACCATCACTCAATATTTTGACGACATGGACAGAAAATATAAATCGTATACCTACTAAAACGTATTAATTATAACATCCAATTTACAAATGAAGCTGAACAGAACATATAAAATTGCTATTTGGATATCACCATTATACGACAAATAATACTTAATTTCGTACGAAGTGTTATAGAAAAGAATTGTGTGATGCACCAATCCGTATATCATGCAGAATATAAATATTGCTAATAATCGAATTCTCATGGAAATAATAATCTAATGCACAAAGTTGATAAGAAATATTTAAACGTAAGTAAAAATAAAATAATCTTTATTAGTCACGTTATAACTATTTTTTTAAAATATTTATTTCAAGCAATCTGTCATAAAAAGTGACATTTAGTTATTGTTTTGCGTATTAAAAGGCACGGTGAAAAACTTTGCATAGAAAATTTTTCAAACTTAAAACTAGAAGAGTATTTGTTTCTGCACTTCACGTAAACTTTATTTGTTAAATCAAGAGCCTGGAATCTTTTGAGCCAAGGCTCTTCGCCACCTGGGCGTTTACCAAGGATCGCAGTACTTTTGATTGATATAATGTCGGAGGGTTATACCTTTTTTAATTTAAATAATAAGCCATCCAGACCTTATCAAAGGTGTGCTCAATATCGAGAAAAACACCTGAACAATATTCTTTATCTTGGAAGCTCTTTATAAATCTGACTACTATGCTATGGACTTTCTCTATTTTGGGATGGTTTAAGCGAAATACGAACTGTTGATTGGACATATTGGTATTTTCCATAATTATGGGTGTTAATTTTTGAAGTAGTAAGTTTTCAAAAGCTTTGGATAGAATGAGTCTGATAGGTTTGTATGATGACAACTCTTCTTTAGGTTTTCCAGGCTTATGCTTCCACTGCTTGGCAACTTTTTAAAAACATTACCAGCGATTACCTGGTGATCTACGAAGATTTAAGTTTAGCAGAATTAAATTCTTCACGTCACTTGTTTTAAACTGTGAAATGGTGCTTCAAAGTGTTAATAAATTTCTTTCTCTACTTTTGCGGTAGTTTTAGAGCCAAATAGAGTGAAAACTTCACTCCATTTAACTTTTGTTAGGTTGAATTAGATATAGTTGTGTATCACACAACTTTTTAAGTGTTATAAAAATATGATATTAATTGATAAATAATTTATACCAGTTTATTATTCTAACCCTTTGGAATGTTTCAAATTTTTTACACTCTATTTTCAAGAATTCTTACTATTTTTATTCTTTTAAGTATAATTTAATTTTTTGGTTATGTGGTTGTTTGTTTAAGATTTTAACATATTCATGATTTATTTCATGTTTTAATTGGGAACTGAAACCATTATTCCTACTGATTCCATGGATGTTAATTAGTTATAAATACTGCATTACAGTGCCTGTTGTAGCCTTAAAATAAAGAAAAACGACCTAACTGAGGTAGGATTTTTGAAACTACACCAAAACGCCTCTGACGTCAGGCCCCGTGGATTGACGTCACTGCACATGTCTGAGTGAGGTTCGCTTTACCACAAGCGGCATTCTGCGAGTATAGTGCATTGGGGCAAGGTTACTTACCGTCTTATCATCCTTACAAGGCGCTCGACATGTATTCTCAAGCTAGCTTTTTGCTTACTTCGCTTGAATTATGTTTACAACTCCAATAGAAATTTATTTCCAGTCACTACACAAGCTTCATTGCTTAGATGTGTTTAAAGTCACGGTCAGCCATGACAAAGTTTTCTAGCCCATTGATACAAGATACGTCACAGTGTTACATGACTGGTCGTCCGCTTCACTGGATGAGAGGGCTTTTCAATTTCCAGTTCCTCACAATCAATTGTTGCTTTACGTTACTGTATCTAACCCTAAATGACATTGGTAACAGTTACAATATTTTTTTCCTTATCTGACCATTTGACCAGCTATTTTAAAAGTCGAGGCAGTTTGGGATCAATTTTTTAAAAAAACTGCAGCTGCTGTATGAGCAGATATTCCAAATTTATCACATAAAATGG
This sequence comes from Zhengitettix transpicula, assembly GCA_037074705.1. Lineage (NCBI taxonomy): Eukaryota > Metazoa > Arthropoda > Insecta > Orthoptera > Tetrigidae > Zhengitettix > Zhengitettix transpicula. The sequence goes on along the minus strand of CM073591.1, from coordinate 176,048,734 downwards.
AAAAAGGTTCACCTAATCTAATTTTTCTAAATGTTAAAAGTATATGATGTTTTGGCACCATCAGCTGATTTTGCAATAAATTAAAAATAAAACCTTAATCATCTGGAACTCCAATAGAAATTTGTTTTTCCTGTTTCCATTACCTCATTCACTAAGCGATTCCTTTCAAGAATCTGTATTTCTGTTTTAAGATCCTCATCAAGGAAATCTTCATCACTCTCTGATTCAGAATCAGTGCTTCAGGGAATACTGGATTAGCTATCTGTATCCCTTAAGTCTACAAAATAATTTTTCTACTCTTTAATTGGAGATACCACAGTATCATAAAAACACAGTTTTCTGAGGTGAAGTAGCATCATTGCATCCTACCTACTTTGTTTGTGTACACTTGGCTTCTAAAGTTAGGAGTTACTTTCACTCTAACACTTGTAGTGCACACTGTTTCTTCTACAGAATCTTCTGAAGCGTCTGGAATACCTGCAGCAGTGTTTTCAGAGGAAGACATTGACGAGATTTGTGAAAGGGCTTCGCCCACAAGTTGTCAACGTAACCTTTCATTGGCTGCTGCTCTTGGTTTAGGAGCTGCTGCCCTCTTCCTAGCACGCTGGCATGGAATAATATGGAGGTGGTCTGAAAAGTTTCCGACCAAACAATGATAGAAGATATTTATTTTTAATTTTAATTTTTTATTTTTCAACATAGTCTCCTTGTAACTCTACACACTTCCCATCTCTGTAATCCCGTCCAAAAAGTACTCAGCGTTTTTCTCTGCAAAATCATTGTTCACGAAGGAGATTGCCTCTTCATTTGACGAAAATCTCTGTCCTCCGAGCGCAGTTTTTAGATGAGGGAACAAGAAGAAGTCGCTTGGGGCTAGATCTGGATGGTCAAGCAGTTCAAACCGTAATTCGTGGATTTTCGCCATGGCAACCGCTGAGATGTGAGACGGTGCGTTGTGTTGGTGAAACAGGATTTTATTTTCTACAAATGTGGCCGTTTTTCCGCACGATCTGCCTTCAGCTTGTCAAGTAATGATGCTCCTGTAATGGTTTTTTCCTTTTTGAAGATAATCGATTAAAATAACTCCATGATTGTACCACAAAACAATCGCCATCACTTTCCCAGCCGAAAAAACAGTTTTTGCTTTTTTTGGAGCCGTTCCCCTTTTGCAGTCAACTGTGTGGACTGTATTTTTATTTCGGGCGTATAATGATGTATCCAAGTTTCATCTACATTAATTAATCGGCGCCAAAACTAGGATTTATTGCGCCTAAACTTCGCCAACAAAACGTTGAAAATGTTCTTACGAACAAGTTTTTGGTCTACGCGGCACCCAACGCGCGGACAGCTTTCTCATGCCTAAATGTTGATTTAATATGTGACAAACACGTTCTTTTGACATGTTCATGACCTCTGCTATCTCTCTCACTTTAATTCGGCGGTCGTGTAGCACCATTTGGTGAACTTTGGCGATGTTTTCGTCGGTGTTTGCAGTTATTGGACGTCCCCAACGTTCATCGTCTCCCAAGCTCTTACGGCCACGTTTAAATTCAGCTGCCCAAAATTTCTCTGTGGTAAATAATGGTGCAGTGTCCCCATACACAGAATCCAACTCATATTTGATTTGCCTTTCAAAAACAAATATTTAATAACAGCTTGGTACTCGATTTTCTCAATTTTCACAAAAACACTCACATCAACTCACTCAAACGACTGTTACATAACAACTGCGCGTCCAAAATGGCTGAAACTTTGGTGAGTAACTGTCAAGAGATAAACAACAAAATTCACTAGCTTTTATTTACTAGTGCTGCCATCTTTACGTTGAGGTCGGAAACTTTTCAGACCACCCTCGTATATACAATTGCGATTTCACGAAAGAAGCAACTATATAAACTAATTTGTGACTCCACAAAAACGCCCGGATTTCTTATGCTTCTCACTTACTACGCCGCGGTCTAAATAAAGCGCGACACGTGAACCTGTGCTCCTGCGTCAAACGAATGACAACATGTTCTACGGTCACGTGCATATTTCAAAATTTCGGACCAAATTCTACGTCGTTTTGTGACAAAATATGCAGAAGTACTAGTTCGCACATGTTTTTCTGAAATCTATGAGTCATATACACCCAGCTCATGTAGAATAAGAAGTAGACGTGTGTTTCCAATGCAAATTATGCAAAGACAAAATAAATTTGAAAATATTAGTTGAAATTTGGAGACCATTCCAGACAGTTATGTGACATGCAAGTGAGGAATGGAGGTAGGAGGAGTGACACAGTGAAATAGATAATTTTTCGGCATTAGGCGAAAGGAATTATCGATGTATTTTAATAAATGCCGTTTATAGTTCCGAATTTGCTTAATTTATGACTGAATTTTTGCAATATATTGTAATGCCAATTAATTAGGCCATTAATTGTTTGGACATAAAATTTGAATTGTTTGGGAAATCCATTTTAGCGGTCTGATCGAACAAAGCGACAATGGAAAAGCGAACTCACTTGCTTTGTCGTAAAGTAAAAAATGGCGTATGCGCGCTCAAACTCGAGAGATAACTAGGAGTCAGTTCGCAGAAAAACATTGTGAGGAGCAGAACAAGTAATATAACTGTTAGTTGGTGGCGGGACATTTCAGAGGACGGAACAAATAATACTAGAGCAGAGACTAGCTGTCGTTAATGTATTATTAAACAAAGTTGTGAATTTAAGACAAAATAAAAACATTCACGGAAGTATTACCTCGTAAATATAGCTAAGTAAAAGCAGTTTTTACGTCTATAGCCATCCAGGGAAGGAAGTCAGCAGTTTACGTCTGTAGTATATAGTAAAGTTGCAGTTTTAGTCCAAAGCGGTAAAAGACTAACAAATCTACGAATCTTAGGATTCCTGTAAGGCAAGCAGACATCAGATAGCTGACAAAAAGGAGGATCATCCGAGTTCCTGGGAGCCTATCAATTTTGATTTCAATAGTGTAAAATCTGTGAGTCGACTTTTAGAATCAGTGTATAATTTTGCAATAGTGTACTTCCGAAACCAAAAAGAATGCTGTTACCAGCTGGACAGATGTAAGTAACAAAACCGAAACTAATGATTATTTGTAAACGTAATTAAAGGATAGAGTCAGATTTCGTTGTCTTTTAATTGTCAATCAAAGTTAATTTCTTTTCTTTTTAATTTATTTCTATCGATGTATTGTTTAGGTAAATTGTGAACTGTTTGTTAATAATATTTTAAAATCAATTTGTTGTGTCCATTATCAAACCCAGTGAAGGCCCTGAGAAATTAATATTTTCAATTGTAATTGTTTTTGAGTTAAATTTACAAAGTGGAAATAAATAAATGATTTTATGTATTAAATTTTATTAATTCTTTTATTTAATTAAATCCAACCGGTTTATTATTACATTTTAGCTACCACAACGTGGGACAAATTAAATTAATTAACGCATTATTGTTGTTTATTACATATTTAAAATTCTTTAAATTAAAGTTAAAATAAATAAAGGCTAATTGTTGTTTATTACAATATATAAATTGAAATTTATTGTGATTCGAAAACTATATCGAATTGGTAACATTAAAGCGATACAACACTTGACAATAAAACACGAGATACGATGATTGCCATCCATGTAATTCCGTCCCTACAGCTATTATCTCTTTCATGAGCAGAAGGTTGACGCCCCGTTCTCTACCTGAGTAAAGACATAGTTTCATTTACGGTTGGTACAAAATAAGTTTCATATGCTGTCAATCCAAAATATAAGAGTTCTACTAAAATTCGTGAGTCTCACTTTCTGTCAAAATGCAGACTACGAGAGATGTGCCTGCTAGCAGTTGTTCACAGTTTGGCGAGCGATGAAGGACGAGGTCAAGTGATAATTTGATGGATGATAGCTCGTGTAGCCAGTGATTTCAGTGTATTTAGTCTTTATCACTTGGATTAAGAGTTCATTCAGACAAGAACAAAATTTTGTGTTATGCACAACGGACATTCATAGAGAATACATCGGTAGAACAAATAAGGTTCCGGTCGAAGCGAAGTTGGGTGTGTAAAAGAAAGCAGCGTTAAAGGCAAAGCAACGTAAATTAGTTGTGCTCATCATAAATAAATTAATAATTAGAGCAGTACTGGTTACTTACTACTAACGTATGTGTTTTCAAGTAGGCCCTATGTCTCTCACGACTTTTGTATATCAAAAAACAACAAACCGAGTTCACACTCCCGGTTTTGTAAAGCATGGATTTGCTGATCACAAGAACCGCCCAAACAGAGACAAAATTCATAGGTCAAAGCGATAGCCAAATCGGAAGCAGAAGTTATCAGTACGGAATTAATGAATGAAAAATTCTGACGGGAGCAATATTTATTACATTTGGTCTTGAACTAAGTATCGTTACAGATTTACTTAGAGTAAATTGCCATTTCCAGTGAGGTTGAAGAGGGAGACATCGAAGAATGGGTGGCTGGTGACGATTTTCTCGAAAATGGAGTTTTCACTGATGAAGAGTTAATATAAACGGTTGCAGAGGAATATGAAAACTTAGATAAATCTGTAGGTGCTGAAGAAGAGGATGGAGATAAAAAAGTTATGAAGAGGGAAAGAAAGCTCTTATGTTAACAGCAACAAGAATAATCTGCTATCGATGTTTGGTTAATATTAGTAGCCTGTTCCCTAACTTTTGTTCAACAATACGCGACATGACATTGTTGCACGTAGAGTTCTCAACGCTTCTCAAACAATAATACAGAAAATAAATAATAACATTTTTCTACCATTATTCAACCATGAAAAAAAATTAATTATATTTATTATAAATATAATTTATTTTATTATATTTATTTAAAAAACGTTATCAATTCTACATATTTTTACTAATAAATTATCGGCAGGTTTCTCTTTGGAGAATGAAACAAATGACGCAGTGAAATTTGCCATCTTTGTCTTCTTCTTAAAAAAATAATAAGAAAGATAGCCAATTCAGACAAAAAGGATAATATAAATACCACACAACGTTTCTGGGATCCTTATTAGGGGAAGAAGCCTGCGAGGGCTATTCTCTCGCAGGCAATACCTGCGAGGGATGTTCTCTCGCAGGCAATACCTGCGAGGGATATTCTCTCTCAGGCAGAACCTTGTAGGAGAGATACGAAGGGGCTACCTTTGGGGATGCCTTTTCCTCTCCGTTTTTGAACTAAGGTTCTCACAAGCCGAGGCACCTCGGCCTGTATGTTCCGGGGTCACAAATTTTGGGCATACGGTAAGAGTTGTCCGCTATTCCCATTGGAATAGTCGGCCAGCTGCCTCCTAAACTGGTCGAGGCACGGATAAGTTAATGCTGCGTCCCCACAGCAAACTCCTCTCCCGCTATCGGAAGGGCATGGGACAAGTACCCAATGCCCGACCTACCTGATGCAGGTTTTTCAAGGGTTTTCCCTGCATTTCTTTAGGCGAATGCCGGGTAGGTCCTTAAAATATAGCCCGGGGTTTTAGTTAACCCTTGTCTGCCTTCCTCTACCCTTCCGCATCCCCCCCTTTCAAATCCCTTCCTATGCTATTGAACGGGAGTTGCCCAACGTGGATTACCCTCATGTAGCCTGTTGCCCTTGTCCCTTTCGTTAGGCTCTTCGTAGCCCCTGACGAAATTGACAAGGATCCCTGAAACGTTGTGTGGTATTTATATTATCTTTGTATGAATTCGCTATCTTTATTATTCATTATTTTCAATCAGACGTAAATTTTTTTCATTTAAAAAAAAAACGCGATCGCTTTTTTTTTCTTGTTTTCAGTTTCTGAAACGCTAGGACGTTTATTGGGCGATCGTCAATGAATTTACAGATAAGCACGCATAACCATTCGGCTTTTTTTTAACAAGTATATTAAACATCATCCAAAAGTTATAAAACGGCATGAAAATTGAGATTAAGGCACACAGTCTCCCGGAACGCTACATCATTCAAAAATGATAGAAGTCTAATAAGAAATGTGGAAAGCATATAAAAAAATTAAACATCCGATTTTTTCTGCTGTAAATGATCTCTGGGTTGACATGGGCCTGTTTAAGATGATCGAGGAAAAAATCGGGTCTTTGCAAGGTAGAATCAGGGACCTTGGAATCTCAAGTAACGGTCCCTGCCCCGTGACATCCATCCCCTTGACAACGGAATTTAATGGTAATTCCGGAGATCACCCTTGGCACCTTCCCCAAGAAGGTTGACAATCACTTTGCGTTAAATTCAATGTATTTATAACTCATTGTCGGGCAACGCGAAAGCGTGGTTCTATATATTGAATCTCACACCTTCTACACCATGTCGGAATTCCGAAAATTGTTTTTCGATAGGTATTGGAGTCCTGATATACAAATGAATCAGTACTGCTAATGGATTTTGGATCCGTGTCCAAGGGTCAAAGAGAGACTATGCAACAAGTAGAGCCTCTGCTCTCCAATTATGCAATCCACCAACGTCAGAGGAGGAGATAATACGAATCCTTTTACGACACTTTCCTATTCCCATTCAGATTATGATACAAACAGTAGACTCTCCAGACCTGCAGAAATTCTTACAACTATTAGGAGATTACGTTCTAAGCGTAGAAACAACCTCCCGCAACAATAATAATCCTCCCACTATTCCCAGAGTGAACGCACTTCTGCTTCACGATCCTCAACGTTTGGGTTCTTTTTCCAATGGGTACGGTTTGGGCGGAAATGACGGACGCAATGGAAATAATGGTCACGAACAATCGACCCGGACAAGTCGTAAAACTGTATTCAGTCATTTGAAAAATCGCAGAAATTTAGGCGAAACTATTATTATTCACAGAATTTAATAAATTACCGCGAAAATGATAGAAAATACCCCTCCGAGGACGACACCTCACGTCGTTCAAGGCCAAAAGTGATCTACAATTCACAAAAGCAGAGTCCCCAAAATAGAAAATTTACTGAACATAAACACGCATGGGTAAATCCTAATTCTACTCAATCAAATGAGCGATGTAACACAGAAGAAATAAGACCGAATCGGAACGTTAATAATAACCAATTAAATCCCCACTCACTCACATGGGCTGAAATAATGAGACGGACGCCGTAATAACCAACTTAAGAACGGGCAACATTACCCGGAAAACTAAAAACGGTTAACGGAATAAGGCACTCAACGTTGATCGGAATGAACCATTATGCAGTGCCTATAACAAATATCACGTGGTGAAGAGCAATATAATCAATCGAGAAATAGAAAATCACAACGATAGAATATGTCCGGTGATAGAGATGAGATTGGGCAAAATAAGGTGGACCTCTTTAATAAACACGGGTATCGAAGTTTCAGCAATTTCTGAACAATTATATTTGGAACTTGCTGGGTTGCCGTCGTTGCCTGAGATGACATTTATCTATAACCTCCGATATGACTCCAATTTCGGTTGCTTTTGCGCTATTTTTATGTAACGTTCCTCGAACCCTATCCCTAAATGTACTCACATCCCATGTCGAAGGAGGTTGAAGTCATAGACCAAATATATCAGCGTTTTTACATGTTATAAGATGCCCACCCTCACAAATGTGCGATAATCAAAATGTATTTATTCCATGCAAAAATCGACCAATTACATTGAATGAAAATTTCTATCCCCGCCCACCACCTCCCAAATCGGTTGCGTTATCCAGGTTGTCACAAGTAGACTCAGCGACATTCATAGTCTCTGAATTGATTCGAATATCGGTTGTTTTTGCGGTTGTTTTTATTTAACGTACCTCTATCTGACCCCTAAGCTTGCTCATCTCACAGGAGTTGAAATTATACATAAACAACATCGGTGTAAATACTATCAAAGTAATTAACCCGAGGAAGTAATTATCGCTAATATCGACTGTTTAACATGTTTGAATATTTCCACCCCCGACCACTCCCGCTTCGGGGACTTGAACACCAAGTTGAATCTCGTAATTAAACTCAGTGACAACTATAACCCCGTATTAGACTCGAAGCCTCTAATGTGTTTGCGTAATTTAATGTAATGCCACTTCACACCCACCCTTAAGGATGCATCCCTCCAAAGCCCGAAATAAATACTTTTTGATTATCGCACATTTGTGGGGGTGGTCATCTTCTAACATGTAGAAACGACCGATATATTTGGTCAATGACTTCAACCCCCTTCGGCATGAGTGGTGAGCACATTTAGGGATAGGGTTTGAGGAGCGTTACATAAAAATAGCGCAAAAGCAACCGAAATTGAAGTTATATCGGGCGTTATGGATAAATGACATATCGGGCAACGCCGGGCACCCAGCTAGTGTAGAAATAAATGGTAAAATTTTTGAAACGGTAGCGATCGTAGTGAAGAACTTAATATACCCGATGATAATAGCTGCTAATTTCTTAAGGGAACACGATATGATAATCGAACTTCGCGAGATGCTAAAAACACTGACCTCAAACCTAAGTCCTTTTAGTAGTGGTAAAGAAAAAAGACGGAAAATTACGCATATATTTAGATGCCCGTCACTTAAATTCTATCTCTCCCATATTATGATATGCGAAATGATTTAGTGAAACCGATTTCACGAGTCCGTAATGGCAAATACTTAAACACCCGGACGATAAGAAATACACGGATATCCCCATAACAATGATTTACATTTTTTATACGTTAAACTCTTAAAGTCATACGCAAAATTAACGACCAACGTCACTTCTTCTTTTGAGATGAACGAAGTATCGTCCATCATTGAAGTGAGTGTTTTTGTGAGATTCCATAAGTTATTCGCCGATTTTGCGAACGTTTCAGATTGTTCTATGAAGATGCCAGCGTTTATTCCCCAACTTTTCTTCAACAATACGCGACGTAACATTGTTGCACGTCAAGTTCTCAACGCTTCTCAAACAACAATACAGAAAATAAATAATAAAATTTTTCGCCTTCATACAAGCATGAAAAAAAATTAATTAGGTAATTTATTTTATTTTATTTATTTAAATAAACGTTATCAATTCTACATCTTTTTACTAATAAATTATCGGCAGGTTTCTACTTGGAGAACGAAACAAATGACGTAATGAAATTTGCCATATTTGTCTTCTTAAAAAAAGTAATAAGAAAGACAGCCAATTCCGACAAAAATATAATAAAGGAACAAGGAACACAGAAACGTTGTGTGGTATTTATATTACCCTTTTTGTCTGAATTGGCTATCTTTCTTATGTATTATTTTAAATCAGACGTAAATTTTTTCATTTAAAAAAAGATCGCTTTTTTTTCCGTTTCCAACTTTCTGAAATACTAGGACGTTTTGTTGGTGAACTTAAATGAATTTTTATATAAGCAGGCATAATCCTTCGATTTTTTTGAAAAGTATATTAAACATAATCCAAAAGTTATAAATCGGCACGAAAATTGAGATTAAGCCACAAAGTGTCCCGGAACGGTACATCATTCAATAAGTTTCCAGGAGGACATCAGCACGTTTGTGAGCGCGGACATTCTGGTCCTCCATTTTCCCCATCGCGGAAGCTGATCGGATCAACCAACAGTTCTTCCTGGTCATCATAGCCAGGACGAATTGCAGAAGTATTGAGGTACTGAGTGGTGACTTTAAAACACGAGAATCGATTATTAAGGTGAAGCGGTCCAGTGAAACATTAATTAGCCTGAGTTTTCAAAAAAAGAAGTATATGAATAAGAATTCAGTTCGACGTAATATTTGTTGTTGTTTTTTGATCGTTTTTGTTTGGTTTTGTTGTTATTAGTTAATGTGGTTACTGTCGGCCTTTGCCATCATTCGGCCGCCATTTACATAAAATTATATTCATAGCACAGATAATGCCAACCGAGTAAAATAAAAACCACTAATATTCTATTTTTTGAACTGTGTTTAATAGTGTTGGTGGGTGCGGTTGGCATCAGTGTCTGCCGCACAACTTATTTATAGTTTTTTGGCCGAAACAAAGTTAAATTTCATTACTGAGATGTGATGTTTTTTTTTTGTATTTTGAGAATGCGTCAAATTGTTAAAAATAAATATTTTAAATTGAATATTGATGGTACATGGTTTTGTGTGTGTCAACCCCAACAACCCTATAATATATGCTCTATCTATTTAACAGCCTGGTGCAGCTATCTTTATCAGATAGAGCGAAAGGAGGTCGTACGAAATATTTATCATACGTTCAAAATATTGAAGAAGGGAAAGAAACCTCTTGTGCTAGTAGCAACAAGAATAATCTGCTATTGATATTTGGTTAATATTTGTAGCCGGTTGTATTGCCTGGTTTTAAGAAAATATATATGTCCCTCTTTCATCGTTATTTTCTTATACCAGGTGTATAAGCTTAAATTCGCTGTTTTTTATTCAGAAAAACACGTAAATGGGAAAAAAATTATTCAAAGTATCGGACCTCGCTAGCTTCACAGTTTTTAAATATCTCGAGCAATTGTGGACAGCACTCCCCAAAAATTACCTCTTTCGACGAAAACCACTCATCAAGCGATTTTGGAACGTCTTTGTAAAAATACGAAGTTCTGCATAGCGGGCGGGAGGCCTGTCGACGAAAACAGGTAGTAGTCGGAATGGGCGAGGTCTGGTGAATATGCGGCATGGTTTAGCACCTCACAGTTGAGTGCCTCCAAGTATTTTCGGACCATTGTTTGTGTGTGCGTTATCGAGGAGGAAAATCGGCTTGGCATGGCTTTGCTGATAGCCCTGCCTTTTTTCACGCACAGCAAGGTGCAATTTGATCAGTTGTTCGTGGGAATCGACAATTTAACCAGGTTTCAACAGTTCATAGTATCAATAACCTGCTGATCCTACCAAACACACAGCATCGTCTTCCGTCCGAAGCGATTTGGTCTTGCGGACGATGTTGATTGTTGGCCGGGATCAACCCACGATTTCTTGCGTTTAGGATTCTCAAAAAATATACACTTTTCATCGCCAGTCACAATCCGATGCAGGAACGACTACCATTTTTTGTCTGGCGAGCGAGATTTCGTATGTATTTCGGCGTCGCTCCATCCACCTATTCTTCAGTTCATGCAGCATCAGTTTTTCCTATCCTTTAAACCTCTCCCGTTGCAGGTAGGCGCATGGAAATAACTGTTTGAGTGACATCCAATTGCTCATCACGCAGTTTTTGAGATTGGGTACCGTCCTCGTCCAAAAGAGCCTGCAATTTATGGTCCTCACTCTTCCTGGGCCGATTTTCACGCTCAGGTCAAAATTGCGGTCTTTGAGCCAAAAAAAATATTCTCTGACCGTTGTTTTCGATAAAGCACTATCGCCATAGGACTCCACAAGTATTTGATGCGATTCGGCAACCGATTTCATCATTTTAAAGCATATACTTTTTTTGGGCAAAAAACTGGACATGAATACCAAAGGAGAAATGTACGTTGTAAGAAATTGCTGATAGTGTGCACTGACAATTGTTGATATATGACAAACTCATAAAAAAGCATGTCGTGCTCATAGTAGTATAATATGGGCACTAACGCCATCTATTAGCAAACAGTGGATTTAAGCTTACATGAGGAATATTATAAAGAAAGAGGGAAGTGGAACAAAAGAGTAAGAGATAGGATTCTTTCACTCCTTCCTCATCATTCAGTCTGATTTTCCTTTTACATATATATGTGGGAAGTAATGTCAGCTCTCACAGGTGGAGCCTTTATTACCTAAGAGGTTGCCTTAGTCTCTCTCTCTTTTTAAACAAAGTTCCCACAAGCCGAGGCCCGTCGGCCTGTTTACAGAGGTGTATGTTTCGGGGTCGCAAGACATCGGGCATACGATAAGAGTTGTTTTCAGTTCCTATTAGAATAGTCGGCCTGCTGCCTCCTAAACTGGTCGAGACATGGAGAAGAGAAAGCTGCGTCTTCCAGTCATCGGAAAGGCGTGGGACAAGTACCAAATATCCGGCCTATCTGATTCTGGTTTTCCCTGCATCACAAATGGAACGGTATCTATCGTTGTTACTAAATAATTTAAAATTGCGCCATATTTGATAGTACCTAATTTGTTTATAATCTGGTTGGCATTTCCTTTGTTTTTTTTATTTTTTGATGTTGCCTTAGAAACAAAAAGACTGCCAAATATAGTGACTATTTGATTACCTTCTAATGCTTGGAATTTAAATTATGATCTCGATTAAAATTATTAGTCGACCTTCTGTGGTGTAGGGGTCAGCGTGACTGCCTCACATCACAGAGGTTCCGGGTTCGAATCTTGGCGAGGTTTATGTGCGTGAGAGAAACTCTCGGCGAATCAATCCCCCGATTAGAAAAAAAGATTTCCCACATTGAGTCGCTAATAACCAGAACTCTTGATGCGACTGTAAATAATTCAAATAAACATTTTTTTTCTAAACTGACAGTTTATATATATGTTCTTAGAACACGTATATACTGTAATAATTTTTAGACATAACAGTTCGGAGAACTGAACTTCAAAGTATGCAGCCATTTTGATTAACAATCGGTTTATAACAGTTAAAAAAACATGTAGTGAAAACTATAATGAATACTGGCGTTAAAATGTTTACCCATAAAAATTTTCTTAAGCAAATGAGCAGTCTTTGTTAATTATATATGGGTCGCCAATGACCACGTTGTCGATGTGATCATTATAAACCTTTAAATAAATAAAAACAATCTTATATATATAACCATTTTTTAATTGTTAGCCTTAATGGGATAAAGTTTATGGATTTCCTTATTATTATTATTTGTATTTTCCCATGAAGGCATAAACCAACATTTCATGTTCTACTTTCTTAAGACAATATTTTTGATTCCCTTAAGATAGCGATTCTTTAATTAATTAAGGTATCGGGAATATTTTATTCTCACAACATACCGGGACTATTTCTGCCTTTTATAAGGTATCAGAAGTATTTGACTTAATGTACCAGTTCTTATTTTGTTTTAATGTCCCGTGAATATATATGAAAACCTCAAGTTTTCGAATAATGGATACAAATACTTTGAGGAGCATAGTAGAAACTGCATTCAATTGAAAGACGTTTTGTAAGCGAAAAACAATTTTATTTCCCAAGGGCAAATAGAATAGATGAGCCATTCCAAGGAAATTTTAAACTGTTATTTCAGGAGAATGCAAGAATGTTTTTTGTAACTATTGTTGATTGTATATCTATTAGGTACACTAGTTACGAGCATTAATACATGCGTTTAAGTTATCTGTGGCACATTCCCTGCGGTAGGGACAATAACAACCCATTCCATACATAATTAATTTATTAAAAGTATATTATTATAGTATTATATAATTTTACCCAGGTTATTGTTGTGGCAAACTAGGCTAGAGAAAACGGTTAATATACAAAATGCACTACACAACCGTGATCAATGCCGATATTGGTAACCCGACTGGGGGTCTCAGAACACACAACGACGTCTCTCGCAGCTGGTCGTGGGTTTGGTGCTTCAGGAGGAGTCTCGATCAGAGAAAGCAGTGCATGAGATGGGTGCTGAATTTGCTTACAATGGAACAAACAGCGTTGTGAGGGAGCGTAGGGAAAATTGATTCTTATTGTTGCGTCGTTCAGGGTTGATTCACTAATTGCTACGAGTTGATTATTTTTAAACGACTGTTTGGCTCTCCGAATCACATCCAAGTTTATTCTAAATGTAAAACATTAATACCTTTAGTAAGTAAGGGTGGGGGATGGACGAATACACACAAAAATTAAGAAACAAAATATGGAATAATTATTAAGTAATTTATTTATGAAAAATAATATAAATATATTTCTACAACTGTTTTCCAAAGTTAATATTGCTATTCAGATACATCATTTGGGAAAGTTTTCAGGAGGTGAGCCGGCTCCTTTTTTCCGTCATGATCTGCCTCTTTAAGTAAATTCTCAAATTGTGTATTCCGGAAAAACCAGCAATTTCCTGGATTTATTGGAAACGAAATTTTCAATGCAAGTAATGCGTGGAATAATTTACAATTTTATCTACACTGCAACATATATATCTGGATAAAATTTATTCTGCATATTCTCTGTACATAATTTTGTAAATTAAAGCTGTTAATGTTTATATGTGAGTGGGTTAGTGATTTGAGAACAAAAAATATTATTCACGAGATTGAACAAAATTATCTACATCGAAAGATAAAAAAAAACGCTGGAAATAATGTGTTAGTAATGGATGTTAGAAGTTGTAAAAATAACAAATCAAAAGTAAGTTTCTCTCTTCATTATTTGGGCAATAATTAAGAATTAACCATACTCCATGTTAAAGGATCTAAGCCTATCACTTCAAAATTTATTTCGAGCGTTATTCTTTATTATTTCTTGGAGAGTGCTGGTCATAACTTCTTCGATTCAGAACCAGAGTCAAATCTTTCTTCAGCTCAACGACTAAACTTGTAACTCACTCTCCAAGAGTTCTTCAACGTCTCAACTCTAGGGACTCCCTCACGAGCCTACCATTCATGAGCCGACTCAAGCAACTCGCTCAACAGTCTACGACTCGACCTGTGAGCCGTAACTCTATCTACTAAGTCGTTTTAGAGAACTGTTCTTTTATAAGAATCGACTCTTTGAATTCTGAGTTCTTATACCCACCTCTACTTGTAGCTCTTCCATGCGCCGTCGTAACGTTAGTTTAATTTACTGCTCTCATTGGTAACAGCCAAAACGGCTCCCATTTGAAAACCATTACAGTTCAACATTTCCTGTTTTTTTTTTGAGAATTGATCGTAGTGGGTCTGCTAGTTACTTTTCGTAATTTAATCGACTATTAAATTGTATTTGTGTTACTTCACTTCTGGTTTACTGATAGGCCTAGTAGACTACCCATATCTATTAAGAACTCATTTTTATGTATAAAATTTTATTGTAAATGTTAGTTTATAAAAATAAATAATTGTTGGATAGTAATTTTAAAAGGAATAGCTGGAGCAAAAAGTTGATATATGTCAATAATTTATTTGTATTCAATTAACTGAAATGAAAATTGGTCATTAAATGTTTTGGTTTGAACATAATTTTAATCTGGTAACCCTCAATTCCGCGGGTTAGTTGAGATGGTTGAATAATTCCAGATTTCATCAATTTTTTATTGCACATTATGTTATTGGAGGTGAATACATAGTAATATTGTAAATAATTACCTAATTAGTACATTGTAACACTTAATCAACCCAACAAAATAGTATGCTTCAGACTTAATCCATCCATATTTTCTCTCTGTGTCATAACTGCAAATAAAATTTCAGTGTAGTTAAAATATTAAATATTTCAGTACATATATGTTCTTGCGGAATATGTAATTAAATTAATTTTAAAGTTTAGTCAGGAATAACTTCTTAAAACTGTTGTAATAATTGACTCGGTGAATCATCTCTTAAGGTACAGACGTTTGGTTCGGTACTCCTACAACTGCCGACATTTCGTGTAAGATGGAATTAAAATCTTGAGTGAACTGTACTATGGTGCTCGTTGCGTTCTCAAGCCTCCGAATCAATTCCAGGTTGAGTTCTTGTGCTCGTAGTAGTTCTGCGGGACAGTCTTCAATCTTCCCCATCACCTGATAACAAAGGGTTACTCAAATATAGTATAGAAAATATAAAAACACCTGTATTAGACGAAAATTAACAAATATAATAGATAAAGAGGCTCTTCCGATTCAATTGGCAAAATCAACCGCGTTTGCGGAAGCATTATGCGGAATTTATGTTTTTATTTAATATGGTCTGTTTATTACCAACTTTATTATCTATTTGTTACCAATAGTGTTCTCGTGCTAAATGCTCATATATAACTAATGCGAACTAAGTCACGATACTCTTCACTTATTGCTATTCTACAGAAAACAAGGCCTGCTGTAATAAAGCGGACACCTTCACAGCACTTGGCTAAAGCATTTGCTGACATTCAAATAAACCTAAACAAGGATGAATTTTAACATTTGTGTGGTATGTACAACAAATTATACTCCAAATTTTGCGTGTAAGCCTTTCGTCGTTGTTATTGTATTTAGTTTTGGTATGATATTCATTAAGTCGCTATGTTTCAATGTGTAGTTGAAGTTCTCTGATAATAATACTATAATACCTGGAAGTGTTGGCCCTAAAGGAAGAAATGCCATTATGTCTTCAAAAATACACGGATTGTTTAGGTCTTAAGACAATGACAACTGCTCAACTACGAAAAGCAGGCTGTCTTTTTTTAGAGTAAAAGGATACATGAGGATAATCCACATAGTGGCGACTCCCCTTCAATAGCATAGAAAAGGATTTGAAAGGGGGGATGCGGAAGAGTAGAGGAAGGTAACCAAGGGTTAGCTAAGATTCTCGTGTCGGAAAAGATGCGCACTGGTCCTTTACGCTTAGTATGTAGTGGGGGTAAACTGGAGCGCAGTTCAACACGATCCTTTGCTCTGGCAACTTGATACGGGCGTAAATATTCTAAAAACATTGACGCAAGAAAATATTGTTCTCAGCTTATTTCAGTCTGTTATCGAGGTCTTTGCGTCTGACGGAAGTGTTTGGGACTTGCTGTTAAATTTATATGGTTCTGGCGTGAATGTGACAGGCTTTGTTTACTCAATTGCTGGGACAATTCAGTTTTTGTCGGAACGAATTATTTACAAAGGTCCTGAACGTTAACACTCCTGCCTTGATGGTCGGTGTCTTTAACTTTCATTTTAAATAAATTAGGTTCTAAATAAACTACACGGAATATATGAAAATTGAATTTATGATTAATTCACATGTATCGTAGGATAATTTTGATTTCAAAGCTTCTGCGGCTTGCACATCGTTTTTGTACTCGATAATTTTTATGTCGACGTGTCTTATTGCTTCACCGAAAGCTTCAGATTTTCGTTCATGTTTTGAAAATGTATCGTAATTGTACGCAACTTCGCAAATAGTTGTAAAATAAAACATGTAATTTAACGAACAGGAGCGTTGGCGCAGAGTCGAGAAACGTCTTGTATTTTTTTTATTGCATTGTTAATATTCAATTAGCGTTAAAAACCACGAGATCAGTATGGATAATCGTCAACTTCTCTTATCTAAATTAAACTTAATTCGAAGTAAGCTTGTAGGATCCGTATATAACGTAAACACTCGCCTGCCAATAATTAACAATCCACTTGTTAGCTGCAGATGTGAACAATGCGACCGTCCTGTAATGTGTCGGTTATGGTTTATTCTTTGTTGTCGTATTGCTCTGGGGAAAGCTAAATGAATTAAATGTTCCAAACGTTACAAAAATTTAGATTGTTTGGTTGTGCAAAACAAGAGAAGCAATCCCGTGGAACTGTTGCATGAAAAAATAGAAAAAAATTATATATTTCTTATCAAAGATTTAATCCGACATTAAACTAAACGGTAAAGATGTGGCCTACTTAATTCAAACGCAGAATATTTTACTTTACAATTTTGCAACCAACTCTTTTCATTTTTGTATCTTCAATCACTTATTCACCTGCTACGCACATTATTCCTTTTCATTATTCTTTTCCACTTTACAGAAAATGAAATACTCTATTTATATCTTTATTTCACCACTGTCAAATCACTTTAATTCTCAAGTTTCAGATACTCCCTAAATTTTAAGAGCTGATAAGTACAGAGTACCTGTTTATCCCGTTAGTAAGGACACAACGAATGTTTTTAAAAATGGTATTAGCGTTTCCCCAACAACTTCCCAAGAAGTTCTCCGCTGACCAAACTTCCCTCCCATCTTCTCATCTGATTACTTCGCGCAGGTCGCACGCCATGCTAGACCTCTCGAACTATACCTGTTACTCTAAAAACAATATGAAAGTCAATAATTACTACGATCCCTTATTATTACACTAAACCTTCTGCTTTTCCATTGCCGTAGCTCCCTTATTGTTACACTAACCTTTTGGCTCTCCCATTGTTGTTGTGTTACGTCGCTTTTGAGTTGTGTCTCTGTAGACTCTTCTTCGCACCTGAGGAAAGGGACAAGGATCCCACAAATGTGTGGAATGTATATTATCACATTTTGTCTGAATTGTCTATCTTTATTATTAATTATTTTAATCAGACGTAAATTTTTTCTAAACTAAACCTGTTCAGTTTTCGTCTGGTAACAACAACACTGAATTAGTGACTGATCATGCAACATTTCTCGGTGTTCAAGTGGATGGAAAGTTACGATGGAATGAACATATTAAAGCACTCTCAAGTAAACTCAGTTCCGTGTGTTATTCTCTTCGATTATGAATGCAATAAGTAGATACTTTAACTGAAAAAACGGTACATTATGCATATATTCCAACATGTGCTATAGAATTACGACCTGGGAACTTTCTTCTCGCTCTGCGAAAATATTTAAACTGCAGAAACGAGCGATACGAATATTACAGAGAAAGTTGTTGACCTCTCTTCAAAGATCTTGGAATTTTAACGTTACCCAGTGCATACATTTTGGAAACTATAAAATCAAAACGCAAACAAAGTCTGTTTGTTACCAACGGGGAATTCCATGAATATAATACCAGAAACCACGAGACATTACGGACAGACAAACATCATCTCTCGCCTTTTTGAAAAAGTGTACATTGTTCAGGAATAAATATATTTAATTGTCTTCATCTTATTATAAAAGCGTTAGCAGTTTCCGCATATTTATTAATAAATGCAAAACTTTGCTAAACGGCGCGTATTACTCTGTTAACGAATTTGTATATCACATTAGTTGCATAGAAGATTCTAGTTTATTTATGGAATACTAATATAAATCTTTATTGTCTGTATGTCCAACTGATACTTCACAATTGTTTATTTCATGCCGTCAGCCGAGATTTCCAGCCACTGAGAAGAGCTGCCAGATAAATTCTTTGAAGGATCATCAGTACAAGAAGATGATATGCAATGGGAGTGTTATTTGTGCAGTGCAGTGTTATTTTTGGAAAACTTTTTAGTGCTATTAGTGAAGTGAAGTTCAGCTTACAATTATTTTTTATTTCCTACTTTATATTTAAGATTTCTTACTTGTGTAATGTTCTGTAATCCTAACTTATTCTCTCTTATTTACTTATGTAGTATTCATTATATTCTCCTTGAATCTATTTAATGTAATTTCAAATATGTACACTTTAAATTCTTCATATTACTATTTATGTATAGTCTTTACATGATCTGATGTTCTTTGTGTTGGTCCGGGACCATATTATGTTGATAATTATCAACATTCTTCTGTAGCGCCGAAATTCAAAATCTTCCCATTATTTTTTACAAGTATTTCTACTGCATTTCCTTCCATTACTTATTTCTCAGATTATTGTCAACCTGCGTCATACTTAAATAATTTCCTTTGATCTTAATTTCTCCTTTTATTTAAAACACTCGGCACTCGTGTAAATACTGTAAGGTTGTCTAGCCAAATATTGTTTGAATTTGTCTTGCCATTAAAGTCTAATTTGAATACTTTGAGCCTCTTTCCTGCGCGAATACTTGCTGAATTTGGATTTACATAACAAAATACATGCAGTTCTTCCACAGCAGCGGCACAAATATACTAATTAATAACTGGCCAGTATTTTCCATTTTACTACTAACTTCAACATCAAATTTAGGTTTTTAATGTACGAGTAAAATTTTGCTCAGGTGTAATGAAACAATTTCTTATTTATTCCTTTTCTGTGACGTTGATGTACTTTTATCTTAATTTCTCCATTTATTTAAAACAATCGGCGCTCGTGTAAATACATGTCTAGCAAAATTTTATTTGAATTTGTCTTGCCATTAAAGTCTAATTGGAATATTCAATTATTTAAATAGTAGCAAATATAAAACCCACTAAGCTGTGTTTTTGATAAGGTTTAAAAATAAATGTTTTACTTTTTATCAACTTAAAATTGAAGTTTAAATGAATTATTCATTTTTCCATTAAAATTAACATTTTTTATTAATTGATTTGAAAAAATATATATATTGTAGAAGTAAATCTCAGATATTATTAAATATTACAATTTATTGTACCACAGATTACCGCATGATGAATTCATTCTATGCATAAACAATCATTACAGGTAGGTAGTTACACAAAAATTACAGATTGATTTTACCAGTATCAGCGCTATTTCATTGTGAACATTGAATCAACTACTTTGACACTTCGGAAAATAATACTTAGACGATATTATCAAACTACGTCTACTATGTATTGTAACGCGTGTATTTTGGTTTGTCTCGAAAGTGTTGTTTGCTGTGGTTTGGAGAATTCGAAATCGTGCACGTGCGTGGGGGTGGAGGAGATAAATATTTTCATCCAAGTAATTTTTGTGCCCTGTCTCGATTGTTGGCCTCAACATGAGAGAATAGTTGGCCATTGTTGACTACGGAACTCCAGCTGCGTGCTATAACTCTTGTAACAATGGAAGAATCAGTGAAATTGACATTTCGACGAAGTTTTATAATAATGAAAAAAGTAAAAGAATGGGAGGCTATAATGGAGGGAACGAAGATAAGCTTTTGAAACTGAACAGTTTGTTAGTGAAGAGTTCATCGAAGCCACACAATTTAGTACGACGGCTTGCCAGCAATCAATCCCGGAGGCCGAAGCCTTAGCCAGTGGTCAACCCCTGAGTCGACGCCTTGCAATCGTCCTGACTAAAATCATCACTGCACTTAACCCGTTCTGCCGGCTGTGAGATACGGAAACGTCGGTACGAGAGCTACAGCAGACAACACAACACAGAATAGCAGTACGTATTTGGTACGGGCAGCAGACCTCTTCTATGTAAAAACCTCAGGTGCCTGAGATAAGAGTTTTTCATGCTTAACTTATATAAAATTTCTTTAATGGTCAAATATTTTTTGATTTAACGTAAAAATCCAGCCCACAAAAATTATTCTTTACAGTATATATGTGCTTATTACTAAGACGATTGTCACTGTTTAATTTGGAAAATCATTGTCAATTAATTTCTACTTGTTTTTAATCAAAGATCTGTTATATGAGATTGAAACAATGCCTTTATTTTGTAAAACAATGATGGTTATATTATTTGGAAATATTAAATTGATTGAAATAGAAATATAATACGAGTGTATTAAACGGATCCTAATGAGATAAATCAATAGCCACGAACAGGCAAAATCAAATGATAATATAAATTATCTCTTCATTGTATCTGTTATTTGACTTTTTATTTACATAATTAACAATAAATTAATATGAAAGTTAATGATTTACTGTGAATTTGAACTAATTCTTCTTATAAACATGAAATTTTAAAACATTGTACCGGTATTAGTGCGATTTTAATTTAATAGGGAAAGCAAAACAACCATGTCTCAACATTTGTGAACATTGTATTATATGTCGTAAAATTATAATTTAATCTAAGGTTGTAGCTGTTGGAAATGGTATCAAATAAATTATAATAATTGGTAATTTGTGATATGAACGGAATAAAGTAAACGTTATATGATAAGGTAAAAGGTCCTTGTGCAGACAAAATAAATTATTGTATAAATACCACACAACGTTTCTTGGAATCTTGTTTCTTTGCCAAAAAAAACCACAAAAGCCACGAGCGACATAACCGCACAATAAAGTTGACAAAACAGACGTGTTATATTATCATTTCAAAACATTATAAAACTGGGAGATCGGCAGTACACTATTTCCACAGTTTATAAAATCCTACCAACTTGTTTATTTATGAGTAGATAAGGTCAAAAGTGACGAATTTACATAGCTACTTGGTTTCTTGATGCTGATCGTAATTTTGGTTTCCAATACTCTCAAACACTCATTTGTAGCTTAGTCTTATTACCAACGTTATCAAGAATACAATACGCGCAAAATCTAATAAAATGTGACGTGTATTTCAGTTGGTATTACTGGAATTCGGACAGAATGTAGGTATACATATAAACACGTCTACTTGCACAACGTAACTCACCTCCGCTCGAGCATAAAATGAATTATGTAGGCGTATGTTACCTGGACGGCGAAGCTGATAACGAGAAAGACCACTAGTCTGCTGATCATTGATGTCGACTTAAAGGCTTGCAGGAAATGTGTATGCCCAGTTCACAACTTCAGGGTTATAGTGTTGACACTCGTGGACTTTGACCGCCGTCTTTGGAGAGATAATACTGAGAGTTTGGCGTTGCAAACTTCTTCTCTCTTCCGCAAAACAGATATTGGTCAAAAGTGCCTTCTGACACCGAGTTACAATTTTCATTGGGAATGTTGATTAATATGCCTTGATTTGCGTACTTTTATTACTACGCGTAATATTGGCCTACAATTTGATCAATTAATTCGATTAACATTTGCTTTACTTACAATGTTGGAATGCTCAGAAAGTCAATATCATTATAATTGTATATGGGCCCCACAGCGGGTGTTGTATTTATACTGGTTTAAAATGCGGAATATTCACGTTAAATTGAAACTGAAAGCATACTAGTAAAATATTGAAAACCTAGTCTGAAAATTCTTTTCATAGATATAATGAAATTTGCGGCACTTTAATGCTTCATCTGCGCACTTAATAGCGTTGTCAGCTTTAGTAAACCAACGTTCAAATATTCACACCACAAACTTGTATTTTAATAAAATATGCTTATATATAGAACGAGTTAATTAAGTAGACAAAGAACAATTATGAAAACGATAAATCGGTAAATTCTAATTAATAGTTTCATTAAGGCACCAACTGAACATTTTATTAATCAATCCCTTATATTAAAGCAAAAATCATTCGTTTAGGTTCGAATTATTAAGACTATAGATCCGAAAATCTTAAACTTACCAGTACTTCGTCGTTCGGAAGGTACTATTTTTCAATGTCAAATACTCTCTGTCATCAGAGTATTCACCATTAATTAATTGAGTTGCTTGTAATCTTCAGATATGGGAAAAGGTATACCGCAATATATTTTCTGTCATCAGAGTATTTAGCATCCATTAATTTTATATCTCGAAAAGTTAAGCTAGGAAGAGAGATATTGCAGTAAACGGGGAATTTTAATAATTGATAATGTAAAGTTCGCATAAACGGAAGTTGATTCGACGAGGTACGCAGAAAAATAACCAAAAACAAAAACAATTGCCGATGCTAGTTTCATTGGACTGAGTTCTTAAACGAATAAGAATGCACTGATGAATTACTAATTTAATTTAAGTGTGGGAAGCATCTACAAGATTTTGTGAAGTAATTGAAATATAATATGGCTGATACTGAAGAGAATGGTAAAATATTCTCAATATTTACATTCTTCAGTTATATAATAGAAATGATTAATAATATAAATCCCAGTAAGCTGGAGGTCCCCGGTTCGATTCCTCGTCCGATTGTCATTTTTCCATCCTGATAATTTAGTTCAATTTAACCAAGGCCTGTACGACATGAGTCTTGCGAATGCTTTTTATTAATATATATACTTCAATTGAAAATTCTAAAACCGTCGATCAATTTACACCAAGTCCGTTCTTCACTTCAGGGCCTAAAAATTTAGACCTTGACGAATTGTGATTGTAAAATGGAATTTTACAGCCTGCATCATGTCTAATGGATTGAGGAATTTCGCACCGGGGTCGGCAGGGATAGCTCAGTGGTTAGAAAGGCCGTCTGGCGCTGCCGACATTTTTCCATCCTGATACTTTAAGATATTTTAATTTTTCTCCACAAGAGCCCGTCTCTATTTTTAATGAAAAGTTTGGAAAATGTAAGGTTTTGATAATTATGGAACCAAGTCATACTAACGTGTTTAAGCTACATAGTTGATGAGAAACACATAACATTGGGTTGAAGAAGGAGTGAATCAGACGGAAAGGAACTTATATTCTATAGAGACCAATTATATTTTTATATGTTTATAAATTTAGTCAGATAGAGAAAAATGTACTTTCAAAATTGGTAACAATTTACTGTTGCCCGTATAGTAATTTTGTGCAACATCATGCCGCTGTGGTCGGCTGAACTTCAGCGTTACGGATGGCGGTCGCAACTTTTTCGGCCAACTCTGCCGCCTTGTTGGTGAGAGCAGTAATGTTGGAGCCCACAGCGGTCAAAAGGTTGGTGTCCATCGAACTCTGCTCAATCATCGTCTGCAGTTTCTTCAGGGAAGCTTCCACTCCTCGCTGAAAGTCCGTAAGAGGATTGGATTCAGTCGCCTCTTCGCGTTTCTCTCTGTTCGGCAGTGTCTGGACAGTCTGAAACAACACATATATAGCTGTAACATATAAAGCTACCGAACCAAGGGGATTATACAGAAGGCTTAATTTATGGAACCAAGACAAAGAAGTTGTTCACAGAGCTCGGATTTCACATACCAACTGCAAGAATTCAAAACGTAGCTACCTTAAGTGATTTCTTGAATGCATTAAATAAAAATGCGGACTACAAGAACATATCAATGAGCTTAGAAGAAATGAAGAACATATTACATAGCCGTGAGATCAGGTACATCAAAACGAAGTGTGGATACCGGTACATACGCTAATAAGGGGAAGTCACTATGGAAAAAGATGCAGTAAGAGACTGCATCCAAGTAGACAAAATAAGAATACCTTATGAGGCAGCTGAAAGGTGGATCGAAAAAAATGGAAGGATAGGAGGAATTTAAGTCAAGAAGACATATTTTATGAACAAATGGGAAGTATGATGTACCCTATAGTTCCCAACCAAGTAAAAAGAAGAAAAGAAGTCCTAGCGAGGGTAGATACAAAAAACACTCGACTCAAGCATTCCCATCTTTTTGCAGGATTCCCTGCCAAGATGTTCACGATAAAATAATGTCCACGTTACATATCGTGTTCCAATATCCGAACTATGCCGCTGAGAGAAAGAAAATAATGGTGAATATCACACTAAGCAACTTATTCACATCATCCGCAGCCATACAAGCTACGATGGATTTTTTTAGACAATATTATTATATTCAATTAACTGTAAAATAGCTGAATGCAAGGCATTGTAATATTTGTAAGAAAGAATATACAAGCTGTATATAGAGTAATCCACATAGCGGCAACTCCCCTCTTATTGCATAGGAAAGGGACTGAAAGGGGGAATGCGCACAGGTTGAGCAAAGTAGCCAAGGCTTAACTAGGAGTTTAAGAATCCTACCCGGCAAATCACCGGAAAAAACCTAGAGAAACCTGCAACTGGTAGTTCGCGCATTTGGCACTTGTTCCACGCACCTCAGATGGTGAGAGTAGGGTTTGCTGTGGGGTCGCAGCATTTTATTTTCCGTGCCTTGACCGGTTTAGGAGGCAGCTGACCGACTATTCCAATAGGAATAGCGGAAAACTTTTACCGTATGCCAAAGGTCTGCGACCCCTGAACATACACCTCTCAAAACAGGTCGAGGTGCCCGGCTTGTGGGAACCTTAGTTCAAAAACCAGAGAGAGGATAAGGCATCCCCAAAAGTAGCCCCGTCCCGAGCTGGCTGGAAAGGTTCACCTGCAAGGGAAGAGCTCTCACATGCTAAGGGAAGAAAGAAAGAAGAATAAAGAGTAGCTAGGCTATGTATAGGGTAATCCACATCATGGCTACTCTCCTTTAATTGAATAGGAAGGGATTTGAAAGGGAGGATGCGGAAGGGTAGAGGAAGGTAGCCAAGGGTTAACTAGGGCCCCCGGGCTATATTTTAAGGATCCTACCCGGCATTCGTCTAAAAGAAATGCAGGACAAACCCTAGAAAAACCTGCATCAGGTAGGTCGGGCATTGGGTACTTGTCCCACGCCCTTTCTAGAGAAATATTATTTATTGTATAGAAGTCGTTAACGACCTGCAGGTTTAAGCGACTCAAAACGATCGTAATAAAAAAATGCTGAAATATTCACCTCTAAAACTTTAATTTTTAACGCTTTTAAATCATCTTCTATTCAAATTTTAAAGCATACTGTTGTTGTATTGCGTGAATGTAAAATTGCTTAAAGACGGCACACTCTGAAATGGAGCTGGATTGCTATTTAGAATAATATCGTCCAGAAGTGCATAAAAGTAATTTATTTCATGAAAAATTGTCCACGCCTATCATTTTCGGTAAAGAGTAAAATTTAATCGCATAACATTACTTTTGCAACCTATTTAAAATAAAATTGTTTGCAGTGTGGTGGAAAAACCGGACATCAACAGTAGTAAGTTGGAAGTAGCAGAAATAATAGTGAAAGTAGAATAGCACGCGCGAAAAAGATCAGTCTTCAAAATATGAATCTCAAAATTAGATAGTTGTTAAGACCAATTTAGAAGCTTTAGGATTCGAAAGTGGTATTGCTGATGAACGGTTTGATGGTCGGGGCATGAGAAAAATTAATTATAGAAGGAGTCTATTTCACATCCTTAAATATATAAATAACATAACATGGGATTGATGAAATTAGTGAAAAGACATAAATGACGAGAAAAGTAGGAAGAACAGAGGAAGGCAGTAAATATACAACACAGAGAAAAATCAACAAATAAAGGAGAACAGAAAGGCAGAGAAATACAAGAAATGAGACAGATAAACCAAATTTATAAGTTTATTGAATAAGGTTGATTTCAGAAATGTAATAAATCGTCCTGACGACAAGGTAAATATAATTTATAACAACTGTCAAAAAATTTAAAATTTATTACGGATGTTTGCAGTAGTCCATACATTGTCTGTTATAGAAAAAATAATCAGTTTTATATTCGTGTGGTTATTATGCAAAAAAAGTTTTTGCTCTACTGGTATTTTGCGTAGTAAGATTTCAAGTTTCATAAATAAATACACGGCTTAAGTCAGAAAATTATATTTATTAACAAACATTAAACGTTTCCTCCTTTTTAGGACCTCTTCGGGTTTACAAATTTTGTATATAAATCATGCAAACCAATTTAAAGATATGGTTTGCCTGTTGCAATCGAAAAATCAGAATCTTTAGCTTCACCTCCTGTAAAACGATATAGGTTACACGTGACCGGAAATAGGCCGCAAAAAAATTACAAAAAATAATCAGATAAAAGCCAACTAGAGACTAAAGAAGTGATGATATAAAAGAGGTCTTATGTTTTTAGTTTTCTGATCACCTGAAGAAAGTAAAAAGGTTTCCATAAACCGTGTGTGGTATTTAAATCATCATATCAGAAATTTCTTAATATTTTCTCCTTCCATGTCTTCGAAGATTAAAAAGAAACTGAGTCAAGTTTTGATTCAAACTTTGCGCTATAGTTTTGGATAGGAACACAAAATTAATAGAGGACTATTGTATTGAATTTGAAATTTTATTTTCAAATATTGAAAATGTGAAACGTATGTGTAAAAAGTATACTAATTAGATAAAGAAGTAGGCAATAAACAGACAAAATTAAGTGATAAAGTTAATACCTCACAACATTTAGCAATCCTTGTTGCTTTTGTCAGCCACAAGAAATACACTAAAAAACTTTTGAGTTCACCATCTGCATTCTGTGATGTGTCGTTTTTGCCGCTCTTGTGCTTTTAATCACCTGAAGAAAGCAATAAGGATTGTTGAACGTTGTATGGTATTTATTTGAACACTAGCTGGATGCCTGGTGTTGTCCGGGTTGACGTATATCTATAGCCCCAGATTCGTTTCCAATCTCGATTGCTTTGCTTTATTTTTATGCAACGCACCTCGCACCCTATTCCTACAAGTGCTCATCTTCAATACCGATAGTGGTCGAACTCATTGACCAGGGAAAAAGTTTCATTCGACGAATATATCGGCCGCTATAACATGTTCGAAAATTTCCACCCCCGCTACTGAAAAATAAACCAAAAGCATTTATTCGACGCAAATGTCGGCCGTGTTTGTATGTTTAAAAATTTCCAACCCCGTCCAGCACCTCTACTGTTTGTTAAACAAAAAGTTGAATGTCATAATAAAACTCAGCGACATCCATAACCCCGGATTCGATTCCAATCTCGGTTGTTTTCGGATTATTTTTTTGTAAAACCACTCCACCCACACCCTTAAGTGTGTTCTGCTCCCAAGCCCGAAAGGGGACGAAATTATACACAGAGAACATGTAGAGAAATTTTATAAATCTCATTGTAACAGAAAATATTTATTCGAAGTAAAAGTCGGCCAGTTACATTGTTTAAAAATTTACATCCCAGACCACCCTTGCCCGGGTGGTTAAAAGGCAAGTTGAATGTCATAATTAAACTCAATGACATTTTATGAATCTTGATGATCCAGAAAAGTATTTATTCCGCGCAAAAAATTGGCCGATTAACATGTTTGAAAATTTCTACCCCCGCCTACCTGTGCCCTGTCCCTACCACACCCGTGCACTTCCCAGGTTGTCATAAATAAAGTCAGCGACATCCATAACCCCGATCTGAACCCAATTTTGGTTGTTTTTTCTTTTTTATTTAACACCCCTCTACGCCAACCCCTAACAGTGCTCCCCTCCAACGCCGAAAGTGGTTAATTGTGTACAGAAAAAAATCGGTACAGGTACTATTAATCTGATCGACCATAGGAATGTTTATTCCACAATGGTGCTCCCTTCCCATGCCATAAGGGATTAAAATTATGCACGAATAATATCGGTAGAAACACTATCACTCTCTTTGACCCCGAAAAATATTTATCCGATTCAAATAACGGCCGTTTTAGCATGTTTTAAAAGTTACATCCCGTCCATTCCCGCTCCTGGGAGTGGTAATCGCGTGCCATCCCTACAGTACCGTTTCTCGTGTTTTGAAGAATGTGTGTACCAATTTTTTCTGCAATCTGTCCACGATCTTAAATTTGTATAGAAATTAACGTAAATACAAACACATCCTTTTTCATTATAGAGATTTAATTTTGCCTGTTTATTGATTTCGTATTTATCTAATTAGTATATTTTCAATTTGTATTAAATCTCTAATATTTTATGTATTGCAGCCT
Source organism: Zhengitettix transpicula (assembly GCA_037074705.1). NCBI lineage: Eukaryota > Metazoa > Arthropoda > Insecta > Orthoptera > Tetrigidae > Zhengitettix > Zhengitettix transpicula. The sequence goes on along the minus strand of CM073591.1, from coordinate 176,019,852 downwards.
GGAAATTTTTTCTTTGTTTAGACTGTGGGTTGTCCTGGACTTTTTTCCTTCCGGAACTGATCGAACTGATTAATAGACATCACTAGTAAGCACAAACGGTGATCCCTATAACTGTACGGTGTTGCATGAAAATATTGGTAAAATCCGTATTCGAGTTGTTTTAAATCTCTAATTTAGTAGAGGAGTAAATCAGCAAGTTGAATGTCATAATTAATTTCAGTGCATCCATAATCCCGGATACGACTCCAGTATCGCTTGTTTTCGTTTTCTTTTTGTGTAAAGCCCTCCACCCCTACATCTAACGGTGTTCACCTCCAATATAGAAATGGGTAGAATTTATACAGAAACAATATCGGGAGAAACATTATCAATCTCATTGGCCCCGTAAATCCGACGCAAAGATCGGCCGTTTTAGCAAGTTAAAAAATTTCCATCCCGAACCACCCCTACCCCTGGGGTTGGTAGTCGTGTCTTAACCCCTGAGTGTATACAGCAAACGTTTATTTTGCAGTTTGCGAATTAGTTTTAAATTGAAGACGTGATAATAAGGAGTGTAAGTGATGTGCCGACTACGTCGTAGAAAAACTAAATTGACAAGACACAAAATGTAGAATTACATTGGCATTGTTTGTTATTACGAGACTATTACTCATGTATATAGAACATATGAACTTTACAAATAATTTAATACAGTATATATACTGTGCTAATTTATTTGTAATATATAAATATAAATTTATTTGAGCGTAGAAACAGATAGTTAACAACTTACTTCAAATACTCTTCACCTCTATCATAGCACTTACGGGAAGATTATTATATTAGCAATGATATATGGTACAGTTACACTGTTTTTTTATATACTTGGATCTTATAATAAAATTATGTTCTATTTCACAGAGTCTTCTTATTTGCGCTTTGTCTTGTGTTTAACTCAAATGCAAAGAAAAATGATACTGTGAACTCTTTTTTCAACATAAAATATTTTATTCTATTTTTTGATTCCAAAAATGTTATTTGCCTTACGGCATTTATCAATTTTTATCAACATATATGGACCAAATACAGAAATATATTTGTAAAGATTTACGAACCAATTAAACATGTGATTTATTACTTAACTGTTAATGTAGATATATTTTACTCAAATGCTATTGTAGATGCAGATAATTTCGACTAATGAATTATTGCTAATGAATTGTAAAATTCATGTTCCCGTACTTTTTTTTAATTTTTATATTTTATCATGCGATAATGGTACCTGCCGACCTGTTCTAGATTTTGCAGGGAAATGAAATTACTGTCGGTTCACCAGTCACCATTTTCGTAATACTCGTACTTCGTACCGTTCACAGTTCATTTGTAAAATAAATTAAGTATTATCAAAAGAATATTACCATATTAGTTATGTTTTTCGTACGTATTACTATGTTGTGAGACGTAATTATTAAAAATTGTGTTTTAATTGGGTTTCGATCGACAATGTTGTGGATTACAATGATATATACATAAAATGACTTTCCCAACGTGTAGAGATTTTTGGTTTACACATTTATTAACTACGATATAAAACCAAAAATTTCATAAAGCTTATTTTGGCAGTTTGTTGCAGAATTCATAATAAAATTTAAACTGGCGCTTACCCCTTAAAGCAATTTAAAGCCAACTGTTAACCAGTGAGAATGCGTAACAAAGCTGATGTTACGTTCTCATTTTCTAACCAAAGCGTTAATGCTGAACGGACAAAATAATAAGTAAATTATAGTATTTACATCGTAATTAAAATTATTTTATCGCGTATTGAGTGGGATTCAAGAAATTTTTAAGTGAATACGTTTGTATGAAATGTTAACACAGAAAAAACAGAAATAATACGAAAATTGTATTAAATACTCGTCCAGAATTGTTTCGAACATAATTTAAAATTTTTAAACAGTGTTTTTATTTGCTAGTCTAACATAGACATTTCGCTGGTGATCAATATTTACGTAGGAAAGCATTGTTAATATTATTATCCGAATGATTATTACTCACCTGGAAAACGCAGACCGCAATTAACAGTAAAATCACACACTTGGCCATCATTGCTCGGGTTTTGATGTTACTCTACACTGAATGAATTGTCCTATCTTAAATACAGCAGCCGGAGAGTGAACTTTGGATCGGACTACGATAGCAACTTGCACAATACCGCTACATGAAGAAATACTACATCTAAGGACGATGGAAGTTTTTCGACACCAACCGAAATTCTTATAGTATATATGTCTGTACTATTTACGCGCTCTTAAGTCAAATTTAGTTGCATTTTTATCCATTACTAGGTCTTTTGTGAAACTTGTTATTAGTTTTAATAATGCAATATTGTTCATTGTAATTTCTAGGAGAAAAAAGATTATTGAAATATGCACTAGTATGAATTAATTTATGACTGCAATTAAAATTACAATTGGTGGCACTTATAATTCAAGACAAAATTGTATAATAAGAAAGATAGCCAAATACAGACAAACAAAATGATAATATAAATATCACACGACGATTCTGGTATCCTCTATTCAGGTGCTAAGAAGAACCTAGAGCGACACAACTGCACTAGTCAATTGGCAAAACTCACCTTTGAGTTTGTGGTATTTCTATTATCACTTCTTTTGTATTTGGCTATCTTACTTATTATTAATTTTAATCCAGACGTAATTTTTCCATTACAAAATTGTATATCTAAAGTTAAATTAATATATATTACACACAACAAAAATATTTTAATAATCTGTTTAATTTTTCCCTGAAAGTTGTGTTTTACAATCTAAATGAGAATATAATACGTCACAATCACTCACTAGTTTCAGAGAATATTTTAATTAGTAACACATTTTTATTATTTGAGTCACTTCACGTCACTCTACTATGTACACATAATCCTTTGTTTGAAATATTTTTTATACCTCCATTTATTGAACAACCTGTATGCAATCAGACAATACGCGTCGCTTTATGATTGCTTATATTGCATTGCAGGGAACATTCCTGCGAATTCCCGCCTATTATTATTAACTTAACTAACCTATATTAGGCCTATACTCAATTTTAAATGAAAATACTACCGTATATATTGGAACCTTTCCAGGAAGTCAGTTGATTAAATTCTTTTCAAACGTCTTATTACTCTGGTTGGTTCATTAAATTGTTCACTAAGATGTTTCGGTGTAAATGTTTAAGGATATGTTGCTCCTGGGGATACCATCTAAATTAGTTAGAATGGTCAGAGCTACCCTGGAAGGATCCAGAGCAATGGTGAGAGTGGACAGTGAACTAACCAAACCGTTTGAAGTAGTAAACGGAGTAAGGCAAGGAGATGCCTTGTCCACCTTGCTTTTTAATCTGTCTCTTGAAATGGCTCTACAAAGGCTTAATATCTCCGGACACATAGGAACAAAAATGGTCCAGATATCTGCATATGCAGATGATATTGATATCATCTCTAGAAATATAGATGAATTAAGACAAACGATGGCCACAATAGATCACAGTCTTAAGGAAAGAGGGCTTGTAATTAATGAAAAGAAAACTAAATATATGATGGTTACAAAGAAAGAATCTAGTACAAATAATATTAAATTAAATGATTATACCTTTGAACGAGTACAGGATTTCACAGTGAAAATAACGTGGGAAGTGAAATAAAGCAACGTATCATCAATGGTAACAGAACTTACTACATGTATGGAAAATTAATGAAATCCAAGATGTTAAATAGGGAATTGAAGTTAAAAATTTACAAAACACTTATAAGACCTGTAGTGATATACGATTGAGAAACGTGGACCCTTAATAATAATGATAAGCACTTACTCAGAATATTTGAACGCAAGATACTGAGAAGGATATAAGGACCTGTATGTACGAATGGAGAATGGAGAATTAGAACTAACACAGAACTGGAGCTGCTCATGAATAACGAGGACGTTGTTAGGTTTATCAAGAGCAGAATTTTGGCCTGGATGAGACACGTACTTAGGATGGATGAAAGCAGAACACTTAGACGGATTATGGACTGGAAGCCAATTGGGAGAAGGAATAGGGGGAGACCCCGGACAAGATGGGTAGATGACATCGAGAAGGATATACCATGAAAGTAAGAGGATGGCAGAGACTGACACTGGAGAGGGCAGAATGGAAGAAAATTGTTAATAAGGCCAAAACTCACATTGGGTTATAGTGCCAATAAAAGAAGAAGAAGAAGTTTCGGTGTGCTTGCACTCTGTCACTATATTTTAAGCTGATTCGATATTTCTTCTTTTACTATTGTTATGAATAATTTTTTTTGGCCAATTGTATGAGGAAAGTACCACAGAACATTTATTATTATCAGCAACACTTTGTTTTGAAACCTTCGTATGATTTCAATATTGCTGTTACTTGCAGTTCCACCAAAATAGATACAGTAAGTCCAGATGGATTCTTTTAGGGTAACAGGCCACATAAAGGTAATCCGCGTGGTGGCAACTCCCCTTTAATAGCATAGGAAGGGATTCGGAAGGGCAGAAGAAGGTAGATAAGAGATAACTATGGCCCCAGGAAGTATTTTAAGGATCTAACCCGGCATTCGCCTAAAGTGATGAAAGACAAATCGTGCATTAGGTAGGTCGAGCACTTGGTACTTGTCCCACGCCCTTCCGATGGCGGGAGAAGGGTTTGCTCATTTCCTTCTCTGTGCCTCGACCAGTTCATAAGGCAGCTTGTCGACTGTTACTTACTGTTCTTACTTTATAAGTGGCGTTAGCGGCCACTTGCACCATAAGTAAAACTTTAACGAATTTATAGACATTTGTTCATTCAACTTATCGTTAAAACTTTCCCATGCGTTCGTTGGGTTGTACGTTGGCTGAAAATTCCGTCCACAGAGTTGGAGAAAATTGCAAATTTTCTCTATGTGATTTTTCCACCAAATAATCGCAGAAGAGGTTAAGTTTTTCGGATTGTGGCTTTAGTAGATAAAATCTTCAATAAAACGCTCCTCAACTCCCTCCGGCTTCAAGTTCGGTAAGCTGATCAGATAATGAAAAACAGTGCAGCTTATGTTTTTTTCGATAGTCCATTGCTAGCCCTAGGGCTTGAATCTTCCTCTGCCAACTCTGGATTAAGTGAAATTTGCATGTCTGGACCGTAGTCAGACGCCACACAATCGTCACGGCTTCTATAATAGTGTTCGAAATCAGAAAAAAAAGAACACGTGGACAGAGATGTACATTTCTTTCGTCCCACTTTTTACGAAACATGTTGTAAACTTCTATATAAGACTCAACTCGTTTATCATCAAGTGATCCTTGGGGGTGAACGGCTCTTACCAATACGACGTTAAGGAATTAGGACTCGGGTTTCTGGTGGGAAGGAATCGGACCGTGTCATTTACATAACTGAAAGCGACCAGGAAGGATAGTTTTTCTGGCTGCTTGGTCACTACGGAGGTGTATTGTGATACTGATTTTAAAATAGGTACAACTATTTCTTTTGTTCAATCATCAGGCACGTCAGAATTATTTAAAACAGACGTCTCAGGTACGTAATGACGAATTCCCCTCGTAATCTTAGCATTTCCACCAAAATTTTATCTACTCCAACAGATTTATTGGGTTTCAGTTGGCGAAGGCTTCCAAAACGAATTTACTTCCTACATTCATTCGGATAAATGGCCGAGCTTGTTTGTAATCCCAAGACTGATTGATTTATTTCCAATTTAAATACTCGACAAACATGTTGTTTACTTTTTTTCTGTCATATAAGATTAAATTATTATCAGTGTCCTTGTGGGCGGCGTGATTATCTCGTCGCCTTTACGTCCCGGAACAGATCACTTAAATAATGCTCTTAATTTCTATTAGATTAAAGAATTTCGCTAATAATATGAGTGACATCGATCAGAACAATACGATATCAACTACACTCTTAGGCCTTGGGCACGATAGAATCGGCGAGCGGTAAGCGTTTGAGAGGTTGTGAGCCAGAGAGGCAAAGCGATGAGCGGGGTCGGGCACGATACTGACCTGCTGAGCGTGAACTTACTGCAGTCGCAGTCATGTTGATAGTAAACAAGAACTAGTTGTGCAAACGTAATACAGAAAACTATTCTCCCGCTATCGGAAGGGCGTAGGACAAGTACCCAATGCCCGACCTACCTGATGCAGGTTTTTCTAGGGTTTTCCCTGCATTACTTTTAGGAGAATGTCGGGTAGGATCCTATTTAACCCTTGGTTACCTTCCTCTACCCTTCCGCATCCCCCCTTTCACATCCCTTCCTATGCTATTAAAGGGGAGCTGCCACCATGTGGATTACCCTCATGTAGCCCGTTATCCTAAAAAAAACAATGTCGGGTAATGAAGCCTGCGGGTGAATTCTCTCGCAGGTGAACCTTCCCAGAGAGTTCTGGCGAAGGTAAACTTTGGGGACGCCTTCACATTTCTCTGGTTTTTTGAACTAAGGTTCCCACATGCCGACGCACCTCGGCCTGTTTTGAGAGGTGTATGTTCTGGGGTCGCAGAACTTGGGAATACGGTAAGAATTGTCCGCTTTTCCTATTGGAATAGTCGGCCAGCTACCTCCTAAACTGGTCAAGGCACGGCGAGGGAAAGCTGCGACCCCACAGCTAACCCCTCTCCCGCCATCGAAAGGGCGTGGGACAAGTACCAAATGCCCGACCTACCTGATGCGTGTTTTTCTAGGGTTTTCCCTGCATCACTTTTAGACGAATTGCCGGGTAGGATCCTTAAACCATACACCGGGGACCCTAGCTAACCATTGGCTACCTTCTTCTACCCTTCCGCATCTCCCTTTCAAATCCCTTCCCTATACTATTAAAGTGGAGTTGCCACCACGTGGAGTACCCTCATGTAGCCTGTTACATTAAAAAAAAGGCGTTCACCCCATAAATTGGAGTAGAATACCACCATCTGTTTAAAATTTAAGAACAGATTAAACACGTTTCTTTGAATATATAAATCTTATTTGAAGGAAATCAATACAGTTTTATATCCCCGAGCTGGTCAAACCCCCTTTCATTTCCGAGGGTAGTGCCAAAATAGAACCATGGCGAATTTTGCTACACTAAGAAACTTTCTTTCTGCCATCGTGCTATTTCTGTGCCGTTTGAAGTATGCTAAAAGCCGTCAATAATTAATCCAGATAAATATTTCCTGGGCCTTTTATCATCTTTGGAGGAATTCCTAAACCGCATGTTGTAACTTTCTTTAACTATTTCAACACTGCATTTGCGTATTAATTTGATCACTCCAAGCCAAAGATAGTCGTGAAGGGATACCTCATTTAACTTTAAAATGATTTATTTAACCTACATCAATTCACATAGAAGCTTTCGGCCTCTGTAATAACCGTCGTCATCTTTTGAAATTTTAATTTAACGTGTGAATTAATATACATAAATAGAGAAACTCCAGTATAAATAAATTAAAACAGATATATAGTTAGATATATAGAGAACTGAGGAAATAAATCATGTAGGTGGCCTTTGGAATTGACGTAGTTTCAATAAATCATACAAGCGAAATTTGACATCTTAACTTTTATGGATGATTTTTTAGTGTACAACATATACCGAATTGAACACAATATATTTCCTTGCGTCAGTGTTTTCAGAATAGTTCTTACACTAACAAGTGTCCGAAACAAAGGTTCGTGATGAACTGAGTTCCGGCCTGCCCCCACACTTCGAAAGGACCATTGCGTATCTTACGTTCACATGTTTTGTTCCACCTTTCGAGTTATATAATATTATCAAAACACAGCAAAAATGAAGACTAAATCTGAAAAAGTGATGATTATTTGTTATATAACTGTACACACCGACAAACTTTTACTAACTTTCTACACCGGGAAAACCTTCGTTCTACAATGTATTATATAGTTCTGATTGTTAATTTTCTAATAAATAAAAACCTAGAGAATGCATCACCCGACCAACACATTATTAAGATTTTCTTCTGTTTGTTCTGTTGATTCATTGTACCTTTGATCAATTTACACGCAATATCCATTCTTCATTGAAGTCCTAAAATTAGGCCGTGAAGAATGTGATCTAGTGAACCGTAGGCTAGTCTGTCATATACTATACAATGTATGGAAAAGTATCGTACACTTATTATTGAAGACCTATACAAATTTAAAAAAAATTAAAGACTGATAAATGAGCAATACTGTTAGGTGTTTACAATGCGTTACTATTATTTCCAAGTGGACATGTTTCTCTTCAAATATTTTACTACATGTCCGTTAAATAACTGGAAATAAAGTGAGGAAACGTATTAGTTTATGAATGATTAATTATGGGTGAACATATTTAATGTAAGTAAAATATACTAAATAAGTTAAAATTAAAAAATCAATAATAATAATAAACAATAACAGAAAAATATAAGTGATAAAATAAATATTACACAACGTTTCTGCAAAACCTTTCATCAGCAGTTGAAAAATGTAAGACGTTTCTGAGCTACACGTCGCACAAACCAGGAGACCGCAAAAGTTTTTCCAACGACTGATTAAAGCAATAATGATTTCAGAAACGTTGTGTGATATTTATTTAAGCACTTTTTATTGCTAAATTTATTATTTACCTATTAAGTTTAAACTAATAAAAACGCTTCTAAAGTTCAGTTATAACGTTAATTTGCAGGTTATAACATGTGAAATCTTAATAATGTGTTAGTCGGGTGATGTATTGTCTAGGTTGAAGAGAAAACTTTTATAAATACGAAGGAAATAAAATAGAGTAATGGAGGAAAGTGGTATGAAGAATGATGGAGTAAAAGAAATAGATGGTTAGAATAATAAAATCACTGTACGTCTTCAGGGTACAAGGAACACCAGTTCAGAATATACGTCCGTGATCCCATAATTCTCTAAAATATGGACCTACACGATTCAGTTCAGCCTGGGGAGACGGCTGGCGACAACTTTCTGCTTCCGAGTCAAATCTTGGGAAGATACTACTAGGGCTTTGGTTGGAGAATGGACCTGGAATTAGAGTCGTGGCTATTATACCACTTTCCTCCTTCACTATATTTTCTCTTCTTCATATCTGTATGTTTTCTCTTAAAACTAGACACTAAACAATTATTAAATCTCATATTGCCATCAAATTTCGAATCCAAATTATGTAAAACCTTAAATTAGATTTAATGATTAATTTATCAGTGCTAAAAATGATCGGTATTGTAATAAGTGATTTTAAACATAAATACCAGTTGTCTTGGAGTGGGAATGTTGGAGATATAATTTTTCCCACGGCCGGTCTTTGGGACCAAGTTTACGGCAACAGGAAGTGGGTTTGCGAGGGACGCCTGGTCAGGTCATTTTCTGACCTTAGTGGTGAACGTGCTAGGACAAAGGTGACCGTGGCTGGACACAGCTGTGGCGGAGTCGGGTCCTGGACGGCTAAGGGGAAGCTGTTGGCCAGGAGACGGAACAGTTGTTACCCAACATTCGGCCGGCGTCTTTGACCGGAGTAGTGTGGTGGAGACGAGTCGCGTCCTGGAAGGCAGCAGAGCGGGCGTCGTCAGTTCTTGGTGAACTGTAAGGGACGAACGCGTAGGAGATTTTGGTTCTTGGAGGAGAAAACCGTGATTGTGGAGCACGTGTAGGTCGTCGCGCCTGTGAGTTTTAGCCGCTTCTCTGCGTGCGAGGATTTGGTCAGCCGACCGGCCAGGCACCTGAACCTGAACCTGGATATCATCAGAAGACAACGCGTCGCAGCACAGTAAGAAAACTTCCCTCCCTTTCCCTGCATCGTGTGAAAGTAGTGCGAATTAAGAGTTGAGGGTCCAATGACCGGCTGTGTTCTTAAAGGACATATTAAATTTGATAAATATGGCCAAAATAGTAACTATACGGAGACTTGTTATATTTAAGTTTATGAATAAGAGTGTATGAAAAGGCAACATTTAGCGATTGAGGAGTCGTGCCGAGTATTTGTATTAACCCTAATTTGTCCATGAAACTGAATTTTATGTTTACATTTTGTTTTCATTAAGTGAATCCTTCCTTACGTAATTGATCAAAGCCAGAACACCTGAGATACAGTTATTGAGAGTCTCATGCTCGACTCAAGTACTCACGAGTCCTGGAAAATCATTTATCGGCTCCCTGGTGTGGATCGCGCGGATCGCGAATGTTAATTAATGAGACGATTGTCGTTTGTATAATTTAAAATAAAACTTTTCTGCACATGCAGTGGCGCTCGGGTCGGCATTCGTCCATTATAAGGATCCGAGGGAGCGGAGAGGCGATTTCAGTATATGACGGAGTTTATATGAACAAACATATTTCTTCCAGTCCTGTTTTGAAATAATTTTTTGCACTAGTTTAAGGCAGGGTTCTCAAACTCCCCCCCCCCTTCCCCCGAGATACATTTATGTGCCCCACGATGCTATGAAATAAAATGAAAATAGAAAAAATTGGTCTGAAGAAAAAGCACTTAATGGATATCGAGACAATACTGTACACACATTTCAATTGTTAACTCTTTACCTACCGAAGACTAACAACAAAAGTCCTAGACAAACATCGGAGTAAATAAAAAATCTGGACTTTCCATTGTCTTATTCACTAACAAGTTCTGTTTTAAAAATTATTGAAAATGGACGAAATACTAAAACCAGTAACACAGATCGTTGTAATAAACCATCGCCAATTTACTTCGTTACTTAAAGAATCTTGATTCGAAGTTATTACTTTTTACACAGGCGTTCGTTGCTTGTCACGAACTCGTGAAGAGCTTCAATCTGCTTTTGGCGAAATAATTTTATTTCTTTAAATGGAGGATGAAAAATATGATTACATCGATTACAAAATATCCTTTGTGGGTAAAAGGTCTGGAATTTTTAACAGATATTACATGTCATCTGAACTATCTTAATATTAAGATTACACTGAAAGGCAAAGATCAATTAATAACGAATATATACGTTGCAATTACAATTGTACAAAAACTTACATTTTTAAACTCATCAGTTAAAATCACAAAATCAAAGTTGCTTATTTACACAATATTGTTGTAAAAATGAAGAAATCAGAAACAAAATCGATAAACTTCATAGTGATGTTGAAGAGTTACAAGTAAACTTATCCCAATGTGTCTTTGAATCCAGATATGGAGAACTAGTAGGGGGAGAACGCTGGCAAGTTTCAAGTAAGAAATAATAATTTTAGTTATATAAAGATATTAAATAAAATAAATGTTTATATAGATGTAATTGTATACTTTTTTAATTATCATATCCATATTCCAAACTCCTCGCTTCAGAATATAAATTTAATAAAATATGTATATGTGAATCTTGCCTGTTGCCCAAGTCCTTTAATTGAGTTTGACACTCCTGGTTCGAAGCTTGACCTACGCACTGGTTGAAATTCGTATATCTCGCAACTGTCATAGGTAAATAATTTGTTTCTATTTTGCTTAATTGTTTCTCAACGTCTAACTTAATATTCTGTACTATTCCGTGGATTCGACTTCTTGAAAATACAGTTAAAACAGTGGTTAAAAAAAACAATTAAGCAAAATTGAAACAAATTATTTACCTACGTCAATTGCGACATTCAATGATTGCAAAATGTGAAGTGCTGCATTATTTCAGTTTTAATACATAGAATTGTCCTAATCAAATCGTAATATTGATGTGTTATAATCAACAGTTCCTGATAATAATACATTTTCGGTATTTTAGAACAGAGATATAACACGGTGTTTTACACCATTTACACAGTACATTATTTTCATAACTCTATTCACTTTTCTATCTGTGAACAGTTGCCGACGAAATGGTACACGTTTAAAATTCTTGTTTTAACAAATACTGAGAACTAAATATCACAGATTGAGAAATCACTTGGAGGCGCATAAAATGCAATGAGAACGATATGAACAAGTCTTAAAGTACTCCATTAGGTTTTACTGATACTAACAACATATTGGGCTTAGTCATAGAGGTAGAGCATGGCGACTTTACCTTCTCCGATAAACTGCTCTATCTCATGCAAAATAGATTAGCGAAATTCAGTAATATAATCGATAATTTAGTTTGTAAGACATAAGGATGTCAGGGACGAACATGAATAATTTTTCAATACAATACAAACAGCTTTAGAATACCAAAAATAATTTAATTGTTTGTTAATTTATATAAATAAAATTATTCTTCATTATAAGTTGACGCGACTTTAAAACAACCCATAAAGATTATTCGTCAGTGTGTAAGGCTTTTCCGATTTGCTTCCAGCCTCTTCGCTCTGTCGACCCGGCCTTGGGCGGAGACTTTTAGAGTTTCGAGAACTCCTAGCAGCAGGTCGAATATGGCGCGTTGCTGTAGATCGTTCTGATATCCAGACATTTCTACGTCGGAGCCGGCGTCCACGTCATTGTCGCCGAAAGAATCGACTCCTGCCAGGTCTTCGTCGGAAACCAAGTCGAACGAAAAAACCTAAAAAAATATAATTTGTTTTTCAAAATGTATTATTTTCTCATTCGGGAAGGAAATATTAAAACTACCTGTAATTGCTCCGTACAGCAGAACAAATATAAATGTATGAAAGGAGAATTTCATATTAGAATTTTCTAAAGTTATTGAAATAAATTTACATTAATTTATATGTAAATAATATTTTAAAGAATTATTTGCATATAATTCACCCCACACACAGACAACTAAACATATTTCTTCTACGAATTGATAGACCTAAGGCTCCTCTAATACCAACCGGGACCGTCCGCCATTTTTAATCTAGTTCTGCTAACGCAAACAAATATGTTTCTGAGCTGAAAAACACTTCATGTCCCAAATCAGTGAATTAAAAAATGGCAATATAATTACAGACAATCGATTTCTGAAAACAATTTTAACATGATATGAAGATATATATGGTCATACATTCATGTTGTCAGTTGAAGGTCTGAAAAAAATGAAAACATTAAACAAGAATCTTTCGATTTATAGAAGAAGATTTTTTTTTAAAAAAAAGTGATTTGGCAATTTTAATTGCTGCTGTAATCAGTTTCTTTGTACTTTGATGGACCTCCGCTGGAAAATAAATACCTTTATTTTTAAAGAAGTGTTGAATCCCTCTATTTAAGCAATTTAAAGTATATTTTGTTATCCATACTTGATGTGTATTTTAATTAATCATGGTCAAAATTATTTAAAAAATTTAAATCCTAGAATTCACAAAATTAATTGAATAAATAAATTTTGACGTATTATTTTCAGTTTACTTATTAAATCTTAATATTTTATCTGAGAGATAATAATCCTTGTGAAATTATAACATTTACGTACTCCAATGCAACCTTTTCCAAATAATTTAAAAGTTTTGATCGTTATTACACAGTATTCAATCTTAAAACATTTCATGCTTTACAACCGACATGTGCTTGCTTAATCCACGAGTAAGGCAAGATAGTTCCGTAAGATTAAAAATAGCGAACGGCCCGGCCTTATCTTTTTTAGACCTTCTCAAGCTCTGACTTAGAAACTAAATGAGAGGGATTCTCTTAAACAGATCAAAGAAAAGAAGGCAAAGATATGAAGGAGATCATAGATTTGACTTGGTGCATATGTGTCACTTTGAAAATAAACTGGACGAATTTAGTCATTTATCAGATGACTCTGACATTGTAGTTGATTTCGAAGTCAAGAATTAGTTTTATAATTTAGATAAGAAAGGCAAGTGTTCTCTCTAAATCTCTCATTACTATCTCAGAGAAGACAGTTCCCATGGTTGATCTATTAATTTGGTGAAATCAATCTCAGGTGAAACCTCGTGACCACAATAATCCTTAAAAACATTAAGACGGTACTTCCTTTCTATAGAGACCTACTCTTTACAGTTTCTAATTTACTCCTTCAATTCAATATTAGTGTCATGTATAAAACTTATAATTCTTTATAATGTTACATAAACAATGTTAAAGATCCTTGAATTGAAAAGTTGCATGAATTTTCTGTTTCGTTGTCTCTGATCAATTATTGGCAAATAATTCTTGTTACAAATGTTAACTAATGTTAGATTTTTAAGTACTTTAAATCTAATATGTAGACCATAGATATGACAAATTCACATACGAGGAATGTTCAGAAAGTAAGTGTACTCTGTCCATAAATGGCTGTGGTTTTGTTTTTTGAGAGTTGGCAACACAGTGGTAGAGGGGGGTTTCCTGACAGAGCGAGCATCGCAGAAACACTGTAGTACGTACACTCATCTTGTAGTGTCCAGTTTCGTGAAAGATGTCGGTAAGAAATCCCGCCAGGCGTGCAAGCGACGTGCTGTGATCCGTTTCCGACTAGCGAAAGGAATAACACCTACCGAATTTTAAAGAATCAAAACGGTTTACGGCGTAGGTGTTATGAACAGAACGTCATAGTGGCGTCACACCAATTCCCCATCTGGCAAAAAATTCAAAACTACAATGTCGGGAAAAACAATCATGGCCTCAGTGTTTTGGGACCGAAAAGGCCTAATTTAAGTCGAGCTTTTGCCTCAGGGGGAGACCATCAATGCAGAACAATATTTTGAGACCTTAAAAAAACTCTAAAGGAGCATTTAAAACCACAGGAGGGGATTACTGACGAGAGGAGTGTGTTTCTTCGAGGATAACGCCCGTCCTCACACAGCCTCAACCACCAAGGAGCTGTTGGGATGGTTTGAACCACCCCACGTATTCCCCTGACTTGGCGCCTTCGAATTATCATCTTTTCACCTCCCAAAAGGCACACATGGATGGAATTAAATTTTCAACTGACGAGCAGGTGAAGAAAGCGGTTCTGAAGTGGAGGAAGGAACTTGAGGGAGAGTTCTTCGAGGTGATCATGAAGAAGCTTCTGCAACGGCTCACGACGTACATTGAACGGGATGACGATTATGTGTAAAAATAGTCCCACATGTGTATGTAAAATATTCTGTAATTGTTTTCAAATACAATTTCTCCAAAAAAAAAATGTAAAAATCTCGTACACATATTTCCTGAGCATGTCACGTATTTAAAGACTTCATTGAACAACGTTTGGTTATTCCAATTCATGCTGTAAAATAGAGGAAGGGATAATAAAGCTTAAGTCAGTCAGTCGGTTAACCGTATTAACGATATTTCGAACAGTAGAAAATACGTTTTCTTACAGGGAGAATGCATACGAGTCAAGGAATAAGTGTAAAATTTTTAAAAGCGCAAAACACGCATAGACTATCTCAAGTTATTAAAACACTTACAAGTCGATTATAGTCACAAATGAAAATAAATAAATCAACTATTACCGTCGATATCCATTACCTCTACAAATAATAACCAAAACCTTCTGACGTACTTATAATAATTTATATGAAATCAATCATGTAATTTTTCTACTGATTTCAACAGTTAATGTAATTTTCGATCAATAACTGTTCCAACATAAATACGAGAAATGTTGAGAACTGTATTTACTGTTACGTAATATAAATTTCTTAATCGGTTTACGACCACATATAAGTCGATGATGGGACTATTTAAAAAAAATTAAAAAACCTTTCCATTTTCAAAAACTATGGTATTTTTATATCAACACCTACACCGGAATAGTAATAAAGTGCACAATGCACGTAATACAACGGCGTTTGCATTCAAGTGTCAAAACTCTTCATTTGAAGACCAACTATCGTTCGAAATCTAATTTGGATTCTTTTTCCGATTTGAACAAGATCGACAAATAGTTTACTTCAATTTTCTGCATTGTATTTATGTGCGTTAGGATTTACAAGTCTCACTTATGAGACAAATAATGAACCATCAAATTAGAAAAGTCGAAGTAGTGCTGAAAGTTGCTCAGGCGCAAATAATAACTGATAAAGCAATATAACCAAACCGTCAATCATAAAATTAATATTTTCTGCAATTATTAATATAAATTCATTCGAATAAATATTTGCATTTAGAGATTTGTTGAATTTAAATGTGTTTATTATGATTAATTACGTAGTCCAGTTATTAATGATAAAATTTCAGAAATGTTTTGAACGTGTTTCGTTTTAATATATATATGGAAGTTAACAAAAAAAATTGTGACGTAGTTAGTTTTCATATTTTTCTTTATGAATAATTTTTTCACACATTCAGAGGTCTGCAATGTTTGGATGAAACGTTGTGTGGTTTAGCTATACTCAATTTTCAATGTAATTTATTAAATATTAATTTGTTTTAATCAACTAATTTCATACTTTCAGTTACTTAATTGCCCATAAATCATCAAACAGTAAGTATTAATACTGTCATTAACGATGTATGTAACATGTCAAATTACTGATTGATTCTGTATTTAATTAATCATTTGCATCTTAAGTTTTTTGATTGGTATGATTATGATGTTTTGATCTTTTAGAATCGAAAATATGTTTAATTTTTTTTTGTACGGATGATGTAGAATTTTTTTATTATTATTACAACGAAATAAATAGAAATCTCCTGAGGAGTATATTAAATAATCTTTGAGACTGATAATTGAAGTTTCATGAACATCAATACACTCTATGATGCACATTACGCACTTCGTGCCTTATTTTTCAGAATTTTAAACAAATCGTTTTTCAAATTAATAAGCAACTATGGAGGCTGTAGAATTTGTTTTGAGGAACCTACCAAACATTAGAAAGGAACTGTCTTTAAATGCTGTAAAAAACAGTCAGGCGATTATTAGACTAAAGCTATTAATAACGTATGGTTAATTTGTTATTGAATAGCAACTATGGAAACTGCTCGACGAAGCATATCATTAGTTCAAAGGTACGAATATTAATATTTCAAATCATTCGCCCTATATTTCTGTCTTAGTTTTGTTTCAGGTTTTACACTTCAAAATGTCTGCGAAAGTAGAATTCAAACATCGTGATCGTTACATGGTAAGAAAATGTATTACATCATGGCTCGATATTAAATTAATAATACTGATAATGGAGTTTTGTTATTTTATCTACAAAAAATACCCTGATGCCCAATCATCGACGAATCTTAGGAGGATTTGTAAAGGATTTTTTAAAAAAATTGTAATAGTGTTCAATGAGTTGCTAATAATAACTATTTATTTCATAACTTTCTTAGTCTCTGTTGGTCTTCTGGTCTTTTGTTTGTTGCATGTACGTCCTGAAGTTTCTACGGAAGGGCAGATTCCTGTTTCGTGAAGTGACTTGTCCCTCGTTTGAGTGTCAAGTTTTGTGTTTATTCTGGTGTGATGTATGATTCTGTGTTTTATGGTGATTAGTTCTCGAATTATTAATTATTTACTAGTACGTATTGAATTATTTTTTTCGAACTGTAAATATTTTGTTATGCCCTTGGTATGGTTAATGAATTATTATTTTTGTTATTATTAATATATTTTACTTACAATGGACAGGGAAATTTGTGTTCCCGAAATTTAGTATTTTTATGTTAACTTCTAGTTATTTGTAATTGTAGCATCCAATTACATTATATTGTAGTTTTTTATATTGACGTGTCCAATTTCCTCATACGAGGACTAATGGAATAAATAAATCAAATAAAATATTATGAAGACTGTGAGGTTAAGCTGGCAAAAACAGTCAGTGAGTGTGTATTTGGGAGGCAGAGCGGTATGTAGTCAGAAAACTCAGATATTCAGAGAGCAGAGTGTGTTTTGGAGGTCTTGACGAAACAGTCGAAGTACAGAACAGTCAGAAAGCAGCGTGTGTTGTGAGAAACAGTCAACCAAAGGGGGCCGAATACAGCAATGTATAGGCTGAATATAATCACCTTTTATTTTAAAGGGATTCTCCGCTGCACACTTAGTATGACAATACTATGACAGCAAATTAGAAAGGCGCCCAAAGTGTTGGAAAGTGGGACGATAATAAAATCAGTGCTATGGCCTGTTAATGAAATTAGTGTTCTATAAAAATTAAATAATCACGTGTGCACAAACCAGAGCAGATCTAAATAAATGGTATGTAAAAAAACAAACTTTCTTCTGTGAACCTTTACGTAAATATCGTATATGGCCATATTTCTTTTTAGGTTTTTAAGATTTATATAGTATTTGTTGTTGGTATAAAATTTTGCTACTGTAAATTTAAATTCATATTTAGATTTTGTAACTTGCTGAAAATTGCAAATCACTGTCTTTATTAGAGGCCCTATAAGCAGCCCTGAAATTTAGATTCTCATGAAAGCTGAGGCATTTACTTAAAAATATAAAATGTAAATGAAATGAAAATCAAATTTGTCAAATAAATAATCTTTGTTATGTTTTTAAAATATTGGTTTAATTTTAACTTCCTTCCTTCGTTTCTTTAATATTTTTTTTTGGATGTAAGGCTATATAGAGGGTAATCCACATAGTGGCAACTTCCCTCTTATAGCATAGGAAAGGGATTTGAATGGGGGGATGCGGAAGGGTGGAGGAAAGTAGCCAAGGGTTAACTAGGGTCCCCGGACTATGGTTTAAGGATCCTACCCGGCATTCGCCTAAAAGTAATGCAGGAAAAACCCTAGAAAACCCTGCATCAGGTAGATCGGGCATTGGGTACTTGTCCCACGCCCTTCCGATAGCGGGAGAGGAGTTTGCTGTGGGGACGCAGCATTTCCTTCTCTGTGCCTCGACCAGTTTAGGAGGCAGCTGGCTGACTATTCCAATGGGAATACCGGACAACTCTTACCGTATGCCCAAGGTCTGTGACCCCGGAACATACACCTCTCAGAACAGACCGAGGTGCCTCGGCTTGTGGGAACCTTAGTTCAAAAACGGAGAGGAAAAGGCTTCCCCAAAGGTAGCCCCTACGTGTCTCTCCTGTAAAGTTCTGCCTGCGAGAGAATAGTCATCGCAGCTGTCAATGAAGTGTTAATAAAATTGTATTTTTTTTTAGGGCAACAGGCTACAATCCACGTTGAGCAACTCCCCTTTAACAGCATAGGAAGGAAAGCAATATGTAATAATAAATTAAATTGTTCTGATATAATGTGTGGTGTTCTGGCCAGGTTAGCAAAAAGGTTCTCTTTTGTCCATATTGTACAAATATGTTCTACTCAATAAGAAAATGTTGTATACATCTTTTTTTGCCGATGTTACTTTACTATTTTTATCTGGATTTCATATCAGATCCGTATTAAATTGTTTGCATAATGAATTTTTAATTTGTTAGAGTCTTTAAAGGTAAATAACTACTGCTAAATAAGACAAAATGTATGTTAGTAATAGAATATACATTAGTGAAAGACAAATTAATGTATATATTTATTATAGTCTCATAGAACACGTAAATAGTTTCAAGCATTTGAGATAATGCCATACAATAAATTGAAATTGGATGAACATGCAGAATTTATTAGAAATAAATTAGCTTAGAAAGTAGGTCTCATAGGGATATTAATATTCGTATTTCCCATGAAAACAAAAAATTAATGTAATGAACTATTAATTTTGTACTGTAACACTATATTGTATTCAATATGTGCGGTGGCCTAGACCGTATACAAGAAAATATTAACAGGACAATGAGACATAATTTAAGTAGAAGTAGGTATGCCAATGTCACGGATCTATTAAATGAACTAAATTTTGTAGATATAAGACAGAAAATATTTTTAGATACCGTATTGTTGTTGTTTACATTTAAGTTAGAGCATTAGTTACATTTAGAATCGCTTGAGTACAATAAAGTAAACTAGTAATAAATAATATAATTTTTATAATGTAGAAATAAGATTAGTACTATGAAAGCCATATTTATTATTGATTAAGTTAGTTATAATAAGCTATCTGTAGGGATAAAAAGTTAGACAAGTATTAATCAACTCAAATTAATTAGAAAGTATGTAAATAATAAGAAAATGTAAGTTTTTATTTGTCACTAGCTGGGTGCCCGGCGTTGCCCGAGATGACATTTATCTATAACCATCCATAAGACTCCAATTTTGGTTACTTTTGCGCTATTTTTATGTAAAGCTCCTCGAACCCTATCCCTAAATGTGCTCACCTCCCATGCCGAAGGGGGATGAAGTCATTGACTAAATATATCCGCCGTTTTTACATCTTAGAAGATGACCACCCCCACAAATATGCGATAATGAAAAATAATGTATTCCACGCAAAAATCGGCCGATTACATTGTCAGAAAATTTATTCCCCCGCCCAACACCTCCCAAACCCGTCGCGTTACCCAGGTTGTCACAATTAGATTCAGCGACATTCATAGTCTCGGAATTGATTCGATTCTCGGTTGTTTTTGCGGGATTTTATTTAACGTACCTCAACGCCAACCCTAAGCTTGCTCCCCTCACAGGGGTTAAATTATACACAAACAACATCGGTATAAATACTATCAAAGTAATTAACCCCAGGAAATAATTATCGCAAATATCGACCGTTTAACATGTTTGAAATTTTTCACCCCCGACGACTCCCGCTTCGGAGACTTAAACGGTCAAGTTTAATGTCATAATTAAACGCAGTGACAATCCTGATAGTTTCTGGTTTCTTTTTATCTAATGCTACTTCCACGCCAACCCTTAAGGGTGCACGCTTCCGAGTCCGAAAGGGGTTGAAATTACACACAGAGAACATGTAGGGAAATTTTATTAATCTAATTCATCCCGAAATATGTTTAATTGACGAAAAAAAAGCCGGTCAACTCATCCCAACCCTGCCGATACCCGCGCGTTGTCCAGATTGTCATAAATAAATTCAGCAACATCCATTACCTTCGATTTGACTCGAATCTCGGTTGTTTTCCCGTTATTTTCAAGGAAATTAATTAAACTCAGTGACATTCCCGATAGCTTCTGGTTTCTTTTTATGTAATGCTACTTCACGCCCACCCTTAAGGGTGCACCCTTATGAGTCCGAAAGGGGTTGAATTTATACACAGAGAACATGTAGGGAAATTTTATTAATGTAATTCATCCCGATATATATTTAATAGACGCAAAAAACAGCCGGTCAACTCATCCCAACCCAGCCGATACCCGTGCGTTGTCCAGATTGTCATAAATAAATTCAGGGACATCCATTACCTTCGATTTGACTCGAATCTCGGTTGTTTTCCCGTTATTTTCAAGGAAATTAATTAAACTCTGTGACAATCCCGATAGTTTCTGGTTTTTTTATGTAATGCTACTTCACGCCCACCCTTATGAGTCCGAAATGGGTTGAAATTATACATAGAGAACATGTAGGGAAATTATATTAATGTAATTCATCCCGAAATATATTTAATCGACGCAAAAAACAGCCGGTCAACTCATCCCAACCCAGCCGATACCCGCGCGTTGTCCAGATTGTCATAAATAAATTCAGGGACATCCATTACCTTCGATTTGACTCCAATCTCGGTTGTATTCGCGTTATTTTATTGCAGCGTTCCTCCATCCAACACCTAAAAGTGCTCTACTGATAATCCCGACCCGCTTCTGGGGGTGGTAGACGCGTCTCACCCCAACAGTCGGTAGAAACACTATCAATATCTGTGACCCCTAAAAATATTTATCCGACTGAAATATCGACTGTTTTAGCATGTTTAAATATTTCAACCCCCGTCCGCCCCCGCTTCTGGTGGTGGTAGACGCATCTCACCCCGACAGTGTTTGTTTCCTGGTCGCAAATAACACGTGTACGAAATTTGGTGAAATTTTCTCCAGCGGTGTAGATTTGTATAACGAACATACAAATATACAAATATACAAACATACAAATATACAAATATACAAATATACAAACATACATACATACATACATACACTCATTTTTATTTATTAAATTAAACGTCGTTATTAATGGAAACAACATCGGTTAAAATAGTATGAACAACACCACCCCTAAATCTGCTACTTTCCCGTGGTGGAAAGGGTTTAATATTTACTCATATCACATCGGTAGAAACACTATAAATCTAGTATACCCATAAACACATAACATTTTGGCAGTTTTAGAATAATAGACAATTCTCACCCCCAGCCCTAAGCAAGCTCACCACTAATGTCTAAAGGGATTTATATTTTCAACAACATCCCTTGAAATAGTATTCACGTAATTCTCCTCCACGAACGCGCAAGAACTGACTATTTATCTCCCCTTCCGACCCCCACCCTTTCGGGTTAAATGGGCAATTAAAAATATTTATCCGAAGTAAACTCACTGACATCCATAACCTTCGATTTGACTCCAAACTCGGTTGTATTCGCGTTTTTTTTCTGTAAAGCAACTCCACCCCAAACCCTAAGGGTGCCCTTTTCCCAGGGCGTAGGAGATGAATATTATATTCAGATAACATCGGTAGAAACACAATCAATATCTTTGACCCCGAAAATATTTATCCAAATCTAATACCTGCTGTTTCAGCGTGTTTAAGTATTTCAACCCCCGTCCACCCCCGCTTCTGGGGTTGGTAGACGCGTCTCACCCGGACAGTGTTGTTTTCCTGGTCGCAAAGAACCCGTGTACGAAATTTGGTGAAATTTGCTCCAGCGGTAAAGATTTGTATTCTCCACCCCAAACGCTAGGGGTGCTCTTTCCCCAGGCTGTAGAGGTTAAAAATTATATTCAGATATCATCAGTGGAAAGACTATAAATATCTTTGACCCCTAAAAATATTTATCCGACTGAAATATCGACTGTTTTAGCATGTTCAAATATTTCTACCCCCGTCCACCCCCGTCCACCCCCGTCCACCCCCGCTTCTGGGGGTGGTAGGCGCGTCTCACCCCGACAGTGTTGTTTTCCTGGTCGCAAAGAACCCGTGTACGAAATTTGGTGAAATTTGCTCCAGCAGTGTAGATTTGTACTCTCCACCCCAAACCCTAGGGGTGCTCTTTCCCCAGGGTGTAGAGGTTGAAAATTATATTCAGATATCATCAGTGGAAAGACTATAAATATCTTTGACCCCTAAAAATATTTATCCGACTGTAATATCGACTGTTTTAGCATGTTCCAATATTTCCACCCCCGTCCACCCCCGCTTCAGGGGGTGGTAGGCGCGTCTCACCCCGACAGTGTTGTTTTCCTGGTCGCAAGAACACGTGTACGAAGTTTGGTGAAATTTGATCCACCAGTATAGATTTGTATTCTCCACCCCAAACGCTAGGGGTGCTCTTTCCCCAGGGTGTAGGGGATGAAAATTATATTCAGAAAACATCAGTAGAAACACCATCAATATCTTGGACCCCTAAAAATTATTATCCGACTAAAATATCGGCTTTTTTAGCATGTTTAAATATTTCAACCCCCGTGCATCCCCGCTTCTGGGGGTGGTAGACATGTCTCAACAGTGTTTGTTTCCTGGTCGTAAAGAACACGTGTACGAAATTTGGTGAAATTTGCTCTACCGGTGTAGATTTGTATAACGAACATACAAATATACAAATATACAAACATACAAACATACAAACATACAAACAAACATACAAACAAACATACAAACAAACATACATACACTCTTTTTTATTTATAAGATTAGTAATTAAGATATTTTTTAAAATAACGTAAGCTTTCGTGGTGTATTCATTTATTAAAAGACGGCGGCGGAAATCATTTTCGCAGAAGCGTTATGTTTTAATAAAAAACGGATATTGTTTTATTATATTATATATTGTTATAATATATTGAAAAAATATCTGACATTTATAATAATGTGTAGTCAGAATATTATGCTTATTAACAAAACATTAAATAAAGTTCCTTTCGGTCCTCTTTTAGGATCTATTCAGGTTTAATGTACAATTTAGAAATTAACAACATGATTATTTATATTTTTTACGAAAAATTACAAAATATTTTAATTAATTTAAGTTTTCTCACAATTTTGTATATAAATCTTGCAAAACAATTTAGCGGCAAGGTTTAGCTGCTTTGCCTGTTGCAACCGAAATAAAACTCATAGGTGACAATGAAGTGTGGCCGAAAAGAATGTATAGTTTGCCTGTGTGTATTAATAATACTATAAAGTTTTAAATTTCATTACTCTACGATGCTGAAAAATATGTCTAATATATTAAATTAACGAACTATTATAAATTTTAAATAATCAATTTGGTTACCTTTTAGTTAGAATTTTTTTAATATATTCAAATTATAAACACTAAGTTTCTCTGTGCCAATAACTTTTATTTTGGCAATGTGTGGGCGATCTGCACGTTAGAAAGTTTAGATTCTAATTTTATTTAATAATAAAAAAATTTATTTAAGATTTTCTTGGTGGAAATTATTATGAATTGAAGTGGTCCTCAATCCAAAAACACCTTTAATAAATAACATTTATTTAACTATTAATGTTTTCCTATTCATTTTTATTAAGTTTCTAATTGATTTTCTGACTAAATAGCCATAAAATTGTATCATTAATTTAATTAAAAGTCAGATAATTTTCTTAATTTTTTTTTCTTATTGTAACATTCATACACCTGAAAATGTTCCAAACAGGCACAATACATCGTGTTCATAATTTCAATATTAAAATTGTTTCTTAGTAATAGGCTGCTTAGTTAATGTTAATATTAAGTCAGATAGTCATAATTATTATAAATGTTAATTAAATTATTGGTATCAGTTTTTACATTTAAATCTTTTGGATTGGAACGGATGTATAACACCTCACTCATCACCTAGGAAAATATCTTAATTCATCACATAAAATTATTACTTTTCCCCAATTAAATATCTGATTATCGAGGTACGTGTGTTTGGACGCAACTGTGAAATTTTGACTATATAATTTAAATGTATTTTCCTGTTGATTAACGCGGGTATTTAACGGTCTCTTTGTTTGGCCTATATAAGAGGCATTGCAATTAGTATTATTAATTTTGTAATGAACATTATGTTTTCCAAGGATATTAATTATGTATTTAATATTATTAAGTAAATTTAGATTGTTAAACGTCTTAAATATAATAATTATCAAATAGATCTATAAATTGATGTTGAAAATTAATTGTTTGTCAATAAACATAATTTTCTGACTCAAGGTCGTATATTTATTCATTTATATTATATATTGTTGTTATTATGTTATTACCTTCGGCTAAATAAATGGAAAAATTAAGTTATTTGTGAATGCAATTATGTCTACTACAAATTATTCACCTTTCATGAAATCAATCTAAAATGTTTAATGCCCCTTCCCTAATTAAAGTGTTGAGAAAATAATATTGGTCATTAAACCCATTTCATTCATCAGACAAAAAACGTTAATATTTTACTACGGCATCAACACTGAATCATCTGTAGTGTCATTAGAAATGCGTATTTCATCACTTTATTCAATACTGTATTTCATACTAAAAAATTAGAAGTATTTGTGAAAACAGACTTAATTCCTTACAGACATTGCTCTGGGTGCACCATTTTAAGTATTATTTATTGCATTGTGTCATCGAAAAGTTAATTACATTATTTCTTTTGCCTTATAGAGATTAATAACTTAGTACAATGTTTACCTGAAATGTTAGAGAGCAGACTAACAGAAGAAGCAACCGTCCCTTAGGAGCTGACATATTGCATTGTTATTGAGATCACGGCGAGTTGCTTTTATGAACTCGCCAGTCTGCTGGTTCTGCGCATTCCAAAGAGCTGAACACGCAGCTAGACACAAGGTCTTCTGTACTGTATGTAGATTAAAATAAGCAACAAGACACGCTTCACGCAAACTCTTTTCCAATTAGCTACGTATCGCTAGTAACATATTAAGTTTTTGAAACGTAAATATAAACAAATTTGGAAAAAAATTTGTCGTAAAAAACGTATGAAAATGAATAATTTTTGTTCCCTTGAAAATAACTTTCTGGTGTGTCATTTACCTTTGATACTGAGTTTAATTTTATTATATTCATGAGGATTGGGCGCCATCAGTATCATCAGGGATTTCATCTTACTTGAATTAAAATAATTGCCATTTTACAAAGTGGCATATATCTGAAACTTGAGACTGAAAAAATTCATTCATTTTTCTTGAATTCATTCTTTTTCTGTACGGCGAGACTAGAATTCGTTATTATTAATCCTGAAAAATATCACTTCTAGCGCTCACGACAATGGCTTATAATACTTTTTAAACAAACACGATCATTTATCCTTCATCGTGCCTCACTCTGTGTAGATTCACCCGGTATAGACGTGGTCGAAACGTCGCGTTTACACAGCTGCAATCCCGAGCAACCTTTATACAATAATTCACCTGCCCTTCCATAAAATTCAGCTTTGCCGTCAATATTTTCTAGGAGTTGATAAAGTACAGTGAATTTATTTTCACCCTTTAAACTTTAATTTACAATATTTACAAATAATGACAAATTCCATTATAGAAGTGGTTCATAATTTTTTTTTAATTAACAAATAATTCACTTCTGATCCGAAAGAAGAGCGTAAGAAAATCTACGCAGTTCATCTAAAATGAAAGAATCCATGTCCAATCGACATACTCAGTATAATACATCTATTCCAGGACAAAATATATTGCATATAATTTTTCTGTAGAAACAACAGCATATATAAATATTGAGTAGTCTCGGATTTCACCCCTGGCAGTCGTTCGTAAACGCACAATGTTATCTTGTGACTAGACATGGATCTCTCCAGAGCGAGTCCACTCTTTAAGCGACATCCCTTCCAACTCTTTGCGCCAGATCACAACTTAAGGAGCAGAAAGCATTCTTTAAATGACTTTTCGAAGGAGCAAGAGCTAGCACCAGTTATTGGCACCGACCAATATCTACTTGTGACGATGGAGCAGACAGCGTCGAAACGACGAGTAGTTACCAACGACTCCTGCGTTCAAAGACGAGAAAAGCCAAATAAAAATATTCACCGCGAAAGCATTCATTCTGATATCAAAATATTCTCCAATAAATTATTTATAACTATCTGGGTGCTCGGCGTTTCCCGAGATGTCATTTTTCCATAACCCCCGATTTTGTGTTATTTTTATGTAACGCAGCTCGACCCCCATGCCTAAATGTGTTCACCTCCCATTCCGATAAACTCATTGAACATGTTCGAAAATTTCTACCCCCGCTACTGTGGGTTAAACAAAAAAAATCCACACAAAAATCGTCCGGTTACATTGATTGAAAATATCCGCCAAGACTTCCCCAGGCCCCAGAATTGATCCGAATCTCGATCTATTCACGTTATTTTCATGTAACGCTCCACCAAACCCCATGCCGATAGGAGTTGAAATTATACACAGAGAATATCTACCAAAATATGATGAATTTAAACGACACCGAAAAATATTTATTGGACGCCCATGTCGGCCGATCAACATGTTTGAAAATTTCCACCCCCGTTCAACCCAACCTGCGGGGATTAAACTGCAAGTTCTATTAAATCATTAATCTCAGCGGCTTCCATAATCCCTGATTCGACTTCAATCTCGTTTTCCTGCGTTATTTTTATATAATGCAACTACCACCCTACCTTTCCTGACTCTCTCCGATAGGGGTTGTAATTATACACAGAATATATTAAAAACTTTTATAATTATCATTGACCCAACAAAATATTTATTCGACGCAAATATCGACAGGTAAACATTTTTGAACATTTCTACCACAGCCCACGCCCGACCAGCTCCATACACCCTCGCCCGCCTCCACGCGTTAACCAGGTTGTCATAAATAAATTCAACGATATCTATAACCCTGGATTTGACTCGAATCTCGGTTGTATTCGCGTTAATTTCTTGTAACGTCCGTCCACCCCACCCATAAGATTGCTCTTTTCCCATATTGTAAAGGGCTGAAATTGTACTCAGATAACATCGGTAGAAACACTATCAATCTCTTAGAACCCTAAAAATATTTATCCGAACCAAATATCGGCTGTTTTAGCATGTTTGAATATTTACACTCCCGCTCCTGGAGATGGTAGACGCGTCTCATCCCAACAGTGTTTGTTTCCTGGTCACAAAGAACACGTGTACGATGTTCGGTGAAATTTTCTCCAACGCTGTATATTTGTATAAGGAACATACAAACAAACATACATATACACATACATACAAACAAACACACTGCTTTACTTATTAGATGGATACAACAGAATGGAAACATTGTTTTATATAGTCATGATCACACGTGATTTTGTGATTCGTCTAGAAACTTATATTTTACTGGACCTTAACGCAATGATGACGATTCCAGTTCAAATCGTATTGTATTGATGTTCGTTAAATATGTTTATTATGACTTTCCATGTGAAATGTTTCTAATTCAGTTTTGATATTAAGTGTTGAATATTAATTGTTTTTTAATCGCAAGTTTTAAGAGAAAGTAGGTACTCGCGTAAGAAGCAAGGATGTGAGAGATTCAGTTTTTTTTTATCTTTGTAACTCATAAATCTATTTTATATTGTCTTAGAGAGAAGAGAAGCAGAATATACAAAACTGCGATAATTGTGTTCATAGTTAATTTTTAATAAATAATAAATAAAAATATTTAATAAGTAAATAAATTACAATATGGATAGAGCTGTTATTAATTCTACCAAATTAATGATTATTTAACAACAGTTTATGGTGCGCAGGACACTTTGTCGTTTTAATATTTTTGATCATTATAATTTCAAGTTTTGTATAACTGAGTCATAGGGGTTCACTGTGGGTCAAAGGAAGGATCGTCGTCAGTTATTGATCTTTGTCCGTGATCGTTATTAGTAGTAATTTTGTAAGTTAGAATGTTAAAAATTGGTATTTTGTGTTGTAGGACAATTTATTATTAACTATGAAATGCGCGTATAAATAAAAAATTAAAAAAGGAATCTGTTAAATCAGAAATGGAAACTATGTCTGAAAATTCTCAAGGAAAAGTAAATGATGTTTCCTGGAAATTTAAATTGAATCTGAAATTGCAAATGGAACGAACTTAAAACCTATAGGAGATAAAAATTCAGATGCAGTAAAGACTTGGATTCAGAAAGATCTTGATGCTCGAGTTATGATAGGTTCGATTGTGAGCAGTGAAATTACAAGAATAATTTAAAATTGTCTTACTACCTATAAAATGAACTGGTCTTTTCATCTCTTGGAATGGCTCACTGCAAAGTAAGAAATAAAATAAAATCACTCATTATTTAAGGTTGACAACAGAGATAAAACTGTCGGTTTGCTGATTGTGGAGAGTTTTTTTTAATTTTTCGCAATTTAAATGTATATATTAATTGATGGAGTGTGAGCGTACGTCGCATGCCATACGGACACAATTCCATGAATGTAGAAACAACCAACAATGAAGATTGATTGAGTCGTCCTGGTAGTGTCCACTATCGAATAACTTGCAGGTATAGATAACAGACATTTGAAGGCATGAACATACGAATTGATTTATCATAAGTGAGTGGCTAAGACGATTTAGATGTGGCAGTTTGGTTGCGGACTTGGAGAGGCAAGCGCCATTTTAATTGGGAGAGTGTCTGATTGCAAACATGGAGAAGCAAGGATCGAAGGGAAAGGTTGCAAATGTTTTGGGATTGAAGTAGGTTGGGGGCGAAAGAAAAACTGAATTGCCTTCGTAATAATTGCCGTTTGGATGAACTGCTGTCTTAATTAAATTACTTCTAAAACACAGGCGTCCTATATTAATTTATATTAAATTTTTTAAAATATAAATTATTTCAATTTAATTTAATCGTTTAAGTTATAGAAGTTATTTCGCCAAAAACAAATCAAGAGTATTTAATACAGTTAAGAAAATTACTGAGGATTTCTGAAATTTTGTTTACAGAATTTTTCCATTCACATCTACTGCGCTACACTGTAACTGGTGTCCAAAATTAGACTATAAGATTGATTTAACGCTTAATTCAACACATGCAACAATTATATCCCTATCCACAAAAAAAATTGAAAATGATGTGCGCTAAAGCGATGCCATAGGTTATGACATGGGGAACAATGATTAACATATAACTCTGTTCTTACGGGAAAATTTTGATAATGTTGTTGAGGTGACGCATACGTGAAGCCGCGAGAATGTTCTAGATCCACCAGCAACGTTGTACGAAACATATGAATGAACGCAATATTTTGTAGTAGTGGTCAGTAACTTAAGCAGATCAGGGACAGGATGTATACTAGTCAGTTAAGCAGGACAGAGAATTAGTATGCGATTAGGTATAAAAAGTTTCAATTATTATATTTCGTCGATAGTGATATTAGTAAGAGTGGTTAATCGAGACGTGAGGCTTATTAATAATGTGTTTAGCCTGAGAGATGCAAATCTTTGTTGTTCGGTGATATCCTGCTCCTGCTGCGTTGACCTTCCACAAGGTATCTGGTCATCCTGATTGGTTTGTTCGGATATTGTACCGCCGAAGCCAGCAAACTGTTTGGTAAAGTAGAGACTTCATGTATTTTTAATTATTGTAAAAATATCTAATCATTTTCGATATTACTGCCAGATCTCGTGTTTTTTTACGCAATTTAAAATTCTACTTTTCTTACACAAATCTTAAATTAGGTGGCCTACTATGTACCCTGAGAAAGCCTCATATTACATTCTGAGTCATAAAATTGATATTTTTCGTAACAAATAAGCTGTACTTTTCAATTATATGTACTTATCATGTTTTGATGAATTTACAGCGAATTCCGTAAAAACTATTCTGTACTTAGCTTCAAAAACGCCTGTTTAGCCAATTCTGTCTCATAATATTAAATATTTTTAAACTGTCCTTCACAATTTATTCAACAAAGACGGCTGATATATATCTGCCCATCGTTAGACTCCTAATTTTGTAGTTTCTTCACGTTTCTTATGGGCCTGACCCTTGCGTATCTTATACGACAATTATCGTATATCTCTTACGTCCGTAAAGATCTTACAGGAAATCGGTGGCTTCCAACCCTAGCAGAGACGAACCGAGCCGACGGCAAACTGGCAGAGGGCATTGAAGCAGTTGAGAATTCTGAGAAACAGGCTGAAAATTATCCCTAATTCAGAAAGAACATAAGGAAAGCTTTCAACGAAGCTGCGCCATAGGCCTTTAATTCAAATAACCCATAATTGCAAACACTCTTTTTCTTCTTCAGTTTTACAATTCTAAGCAAGTTGAATGTTAATAACATAAGTTTTCGACTATTACGAATCCCTCTAGACGAATATGAGATTAGAAGAGAAAACATATTCTCCGTATATATTAAAGCAAATTGTAAATTATGAATATATTGTTACATTATTAAGTTGTTTTTTATTATTTTAAATTTAAATAACTATCATAACAAAAAATCTTATTTTTCTGGTTCTTGACCTCTGTGATATAAAAACTATAAGTCATATAATTCATAAGTTGTGGCTTGATATATAGTCTCCACATTGTTAAAAACATATCGTAGTCATGCCTTCACCTTACAAATTTATATTTCCATATATATATTACTATTTATTTAATTTGTAGGAAGATAAAAGAATCCGAAGTGATTCTAAATTTAAGAACCAGTAAAGATTGCAATACTTGATTACTTTTTAACACAACTTAAACCTGAAGTAAGTTCAATACGTATGTGTCTGTCGTAGCTTTGCATAAAAAGACAGTATTCGATGCTTAAGAAAAGGTTTTTAAAGCACATGCTAGATCGGTTTTCTAAAATTGGATTCATAATGTTCTGCACTGTAAGATAATATTATATGGTGGAACTTCTTAAGATCATTATACAGAATTACCATTGCAGACTTTGAAGAGTCATTGGAAAGGAATCTAAGGAATAACATTACCTCCATGTCATAGAGTGTAAATGCCATTGAAACAAATTATTTTTAAAGAAAATTTATTTGGCAATAATTTTTGTTGACGGTCCAGCTATCGCAGATTTGATGTGGGAATCCAGACTTCGGCTGATCTATCCGCGGCAGGGTCTACAACAAATCAGTTAAAACAAATATGTAAAAAATATCTTTTATTCAAAGGTGTACAAAATACATTTCGTCAAAAAAACTAATATAATTCTCATCAAGAAAGGTAAATTCATAAATTCATTTTCAAGTGAGAAATAACCATAACTAAAGTAACAAATTCGACAATAAATATGCTTCAACAACATTAAATTATTTTTAATTTTTCAGAATATTTGTTCAACGAGAACTAGTTACTAATAACGAAAAACCATAAATTCAATACTACTTTATTGAGTATTATGATGATTATTTTAAAAACACTCTTTATATTGGTTTAGTTACTGAACGATATAAATCGGCTCCAGGCTCCTGAATAATTTGATTTAAAAGAGATTCTCTATGACCAAATTTTGTGTCACATTGCAAGACAGAATCAATAGCTGACTCATCAACTGATGGCTCAATTTCAGATTCGAAGGCATTTCCTGCATGTGGAGGATACTGTTCCAGATTTTCTTCGTTAAATATATAGTAATATTTTGTCATGTCGTCGGTAGTAATTCCAGAGAGAGTATTTTCACTCTGTGGTTTCAAATCAATTGATAATGGTTTAAAATCATAAGTTTCTAGTAAGCTATCAGCCTCCTTATTTAAATGGCTGTAGCTAGGGTATTTTTCCTCAGTTATGTATTCATATTTTACATGGTTTACTTTTTGCAGATCTCTATTATCAACATAATTATTTCCATGGAGCATATCAAAATCGTCGCTATTCGTCTTATATTGAACTTCTATCCCGTCCAAATTATCACCAATACTTTCCTTTGGAGCATCAAGAAAATCTTTTATGGGTAAATATTCCAGCGCACTTGAACTGTCTGTGCGTCCTTTATTTGTGTCAGTAATTGGTGACTCTGATAAATGATGGGTAAAATAACTGGGCTCATATTCGTCCCAGTACATTTTCCACTCGCGGTAGTCATCGTTTTTTTCCAGTGGAATATCGTGGGAAATGGCACCGTTATTGTTATCTTTTGCCAATATGTTTTCATAATCAATCTTTCCCTTTCCAGGGATTATTTGTTTTAACCCACTTTCGTCAGTATTTTTGTTATTCCCACCGAATAAGTTGTCGGCGACACCTTCTGGCAAAGGCATTGCGTCACCATAACCTGTGATGTCCCGTACTGCATAATGAGAATAAAGGAAGGAATCGTCTTCTAATTCTTCATTATTTTCCGAATTGGAATCTTTGAATGAATCTGTAAAATCGTAAACTCCGTGTTCTTGGCTCGTCTGTTTCTCATTGACAGTAGTTTTAGAAACGTCGTCCACCGCGTTCGATATAACATCATTCGACTGGCTGTTAGAACTATATCCACTTAATTGATTATTTTTTTCTGACGATTCGTTCTCTAATAACGTACCGCAATTTTTGTGAACGTTTCCTAATGATTGGACATCACCAAAAGCAGAATGTTCCCGAAGGTTGATAACCGTTTTCTCATATGTATTATCGTTTTCAGCTAATTGAGATTCTGTTTCGAGCGTAACTCCTTTTTCTTCATTCTCTGGATAAAACTGTTCGTTAAATTCTTCCCAGTTATATTCATCCAATTCGCTTTCGCCTTTTACCTTCAATATTTTATTTCCGCTGCTCAAGTACAGAGCTCCAGTAATTCTATTATTTCTGTCGGGAATAAGATGGTTTATACTTTTCTGCTTTAATGTCAGTGGATATACCAGACTCTCCCCGAGTGATTCCTTTACGGTCACATCATTATGAGATTCCAGTTTTCCTCCTTGGTTCCAGCGATACGTTGGAGTTTGTGTTTGACGATTTTCGTACGCATTGTAGACGTCACTGTAATTATTCGTTTTCTTGCCCCTCGGGGCCTCGTAGTACCTGGTACGTGCGATGCCGTCGATCGTCGCTGGAATTCCTCGGAGGTCGGACCGGAAGTCGTGGCCGCGTTGATTTCCGGAGTAGTAGGCGGAGTGGACCACGGAACCCTCTGGGATTCCTTCCAGTTCCAAAGTCTCCTCGCTGGCATCTTCATCCTCCTCATCGTCCTCTTCGTAGGCAGTCTCATGGTGCACGCCGCCGCTGTGCAAAACCTGCGGAGAGGGAAGCACTTACAGGTCAGCAGTTGCTGCAATTCCTTCGAAATTACCGAAAAGTAACTTCGAAATATGAATAATAATAAATACAGATCCGGATCATCTATAAAAATTACTCAACGCTAATATATGCCACACATGATCGGTATTGTATTCAACATTCCTTTGAACTAAGATTTAAATTTTATATACATTTTAAGTTCACAATAATTACGTAATCAATTTTTGAATTGATTAATTCAGTAAAAAATTTGATATAAAAATATATAGAAGTGACATCAGAGGTGGGATATAAGAATAAGCGAATGGGTAATATCCATTAAAGGTTTGTAAATACAAATTAAATCAAATAAATGTGTACTTAACCGAAATATTGACGGAATTATTTTTCATCCCTAGTCAGTTTTGGCACTGTTCAATTTCTTCCCTGCTTATATACTTTTGAACTTTTATTTTGACTCTACGGAATTTGTTAAACAGGTATTTTATTTTCTCAGTTATGCGATTTACTGTCTGTGAATCCTTTCATCATAGCGGTTGTTGTCTTCGCATTGGTGCTGAATTACTGTAGTGATTTTCAAAATTCTTACAATTTTCTTCTAATATAATAATACGTGTCTGCCTGAATGTTCGGTTGTATGCTAGCCTACGAAATAGGAGCAGCATCAGGAATTCGAATGACGAGTGACTTGTGGGACAAACTCTTACTTCAGCATATTCGATTTAATTTGATAACCTATTTAAAAAACCTAGAAAAATATATCTTAATCAAGTTTTGATGAAATTGGTACACTTGGTATACGGAAAAGAAGAAAAATAGTAAAGAAACACGAGCGCAGATGTTAAAGCTAGTGAATTTTTTTTTCAATGGCTGTGAGGAAGGACGTTTAGAAACAAATTATGACGAAATTCTAAACTAACAATTTTGTTGTGAATTTACTTTGACTGATATTTTGGGTCAGTTATTAATTATATAACCGCATATTATTTACACAGCAATAAGGTAAATTTCTTCAAACCAATTATTTAAATTTTGAAAAGCTTACTGCGTTTCATATTCCAAAACACTATTGTGTAAATTTCCTAAAGCTTAATTATAATGTATTATATCAGTATTTCGGAATATGAATAATATTAAATCCTTTCTGTATTTCCAGAATCTATTGAACTCATTCTAGGCATGACTGACTAAAACATGGAAGATCCGTTTCAGTATGATAAATTTTAGAATTGGAAAAATTCATGGGCCATGTTCCAGCAATATTCCGAACGGTGTAACAAATAATTCCCAATTCTCCAGGAATTCTGGAGAGTGGGAATTAATACACCTGGTTAAGTATTTAATAATGATCATAGACCGAAATACTGATGGAACAAAGTTGAATGACATTTTGAGAATTGAATTAAAAAAATGTTTTGGGATATGAAACTAATGATGGCAAACACTGAAAACTTTTCAAAATTGAAATAAATAGTTTGTCATTCCTTTATGTGACTGATAAAAAAATATAGAGCTTATGATTAATTGCCAAACGTTAAAGTGATAGTTGCTAATAATGATTTCATGAAAATGATAGGAATGAGTCAAACTAATTCACATTTGTAATTTAATGGAAATCATAACTCAGAGCTCACATTATTATGGATTTTCACTGTCCAAATTTTTGAGAAGATATGCCGAGATAAAAGACAAAATAACGTTTGGAACAAACTGTCATATGGTCAACTGTAATGTATATACTTGCTTGCAGCAAGTGTTGGATTATATTAATTTTTTTATGCAATCCTCCGTCGTGGATTACCTTATAGTCCCGGCCATAGTCGTGGAACTGTTCATGTACTTCTGCGTCGTCGCTGGACGGTATTTGAATAGGTTCGTAAGGGCCGCCCAAGTGCAGCACGTCGTCGTCGTCAGGGTCCTCGTCTGCCACGTAGTAACCTGGAGGAGAATCATCCGGTGACCATCCTATGGGCACACGTGGGGACCTTCGTTCCACGTTGCAGTCCTTCCTGGGCAGCAGAACGCGATCCACCTCTGAGAAGAGGTCCTTCAGCAGTGGCTGCTTCTCGGGTACCGGAAGCTCCAGCTTGTAGTCGTAGTTGAACAGACGAACGGGCCTGGGCGAGGGCGGCGCGTTCACCTCGTAGCCGTACGTGTAACTAATCATCAACAGAAAAGAATATATTTCTGTTGACTCTGTTTTTCGTGGAGAGTAATTCAAAAGGAACGAAACTTCAGTAGATTCGTCACAATTAACTAGAACATGTTTTATAATATTTTATAAAATAGGGGCATTTCTGAAACATTCATATTATTAACAGATTAGAATATTAAACTTATATTTGCTGTCTATTAATGGATTGATGTTTATTGGTCCGATTTATTTCTGTTCTGGTTTTTACTGTAGCTTTTCGATAAAATGGGCGAACAGCTTAGATTGACGTGATACTTAATATTTTCAAAATTATTTTATATCATACTTGTTCTAATCAAATGATATGGAAGCTAATATTCTGTACCTATTCTCAATTAGAGGGATTTCAGTTAGAGCATGCCTTCGAAATTCTACAGGAACTTTATTTATATAGCATAAGATTTATATTTTAGTGTTATTAAAAGAAGATGTAGCGTACATAGGCGAAATTAGTTAATTGGTGGTTAGATTTATTAATTTCGTGATTTCGTTATACGTAACAATTATGTGTCCGGATTGGCTAGGTACGGAAGCCAGGTATGCGTGTATTTATTTAATCTATAAATGAGTAGTTTGCCCGGTGGTAGATGCATGAAATTACAATTTAATTACGAATTAAATGAAATTAGTTACATAAAAGAAATTAGAGAAAATTAATATAATAATTTTAAAATATAAGCTAGTTTTAGGGACATTTTTCAAGTATAAATACATGTATATAGAATTATATTAATTAAAGAATCATTTTGAAGAAGTTAAGGAAAGAATTAATATTGTAATGGCCTGAAAAGAATGATGGAATGATATATGAAAATGGAGATTAACTAACTATATAAAGACAAGAAATTTTATCAATTTACTTTAATTTATAACGGATCACTAAGACTTCACTTTACTGCAATACACTTCACTACACTACCCCATTTTCACTATAGAGTTCAGAAGTCGAAATTTTCTCTTTTAGAGGACTTTCTCCGAAAACTCTTGCAGGTAAATTGTTCCAGTTATTTCTTGCCCTATTTAAGACCGAGTATTTTCCAACATCTGTTTTTTGCTGCCTTGCATTTAACTTGAACGTGTGGTCAGTCCTTTCGTAGCGAGTCGGTTGGTAGTGAACGAAAGAAAACGGTTATCAGCGGCATTACTTTAAGAAGCTTACCGATTGTCAAGAAAGCGCTCAGTAGGTATAAATATCTGAGTAAACAAATCTCTGTTCCCAAGATTTTAACACGTACTCGAAATTTTGGCAGGTATTCTGGCACCCAGAAGAACGTGAGTTCCCAGGGACTCGAAATTAGTCATGTAACACCGTACGGGGAGTTGCTAATGAGATTTTCAGATATCGGAGGTACGGTTACGATTTTTATTAGCTAGTATCATGCAGAGTTCAACAGCTGGTGTACGGAACATTAACTCATCGATGTGTTGAAATGATCAGCAGAGCAGGCATTAGTTATTGCAGAAGTTGGAGAGCAAAGTAATGAGTAGTGATTAATGAGAATAGTTTCAAACCAAAGCAAGAACAATTTTTAAGAAGAGGTAAACATCGGTTATGGTAATGCACAAGAAACGGAGTAAGGACCATTTGAAAAACGGATTCCTATTTTCAAGTGATTAATCCAATTCTATAAACGAATTTTGTATGAATGCACTACAGTGTGATAAATTTCTTTGTTTTACTATGAGAATGATTTCGTATGTAAACTTGTATTATTCTAAAGGTTTGTCTGTGTGTTATAAAACAGTCACTTACGTCTTAGGCTCTGGATCTTCGACGGGGACTTCCAGTCTGTAATCGTAGTTGTGTAGAGCCACTGGAATCGGCGCTGGAGGCGCCTGGACTTCATATCCGTAGGTGCGCGTGGGCTCTGGAGGATCTGGATATGGCTTCTCCAGTGCGTACGAATGACTCTGGAAAATTCACAACAGCATGTCAAGTATTTTATTTCATAAACAGAATAGTTTTTTATTTAGTTTATTCTTCTAATTTTCTTTGCTTGTTCATACACATCGTCCAGCCGCGAGAAGAGATCCGTCGTATGGCCTATCACTTATTCTGTACTATGCTTCCTGACGTGTACTTTGACATTTATGGATAAGGTCTAAATATTGAGTTTTATTTTACCAGGGAGTGTAGTACAAGAACTAAAAATTATCTTAAAGAAAGTTTTATTATTTCACAGACGATGCAGTTAACCGTAGCAAATTGTTTGGCCTTGTATAAATATGTCTGTTTTTAATTTATGAGGCCACTAAAGAGGCATGATGGAGTTTTGTTTATACAGATTTACTTAATGAATATATTTCGTAACAATAATTGTAAGAACTTGCGCAGGTTTTCCCGGTGAACTAGTTGTTGAAAGAGTTCTTGGATTTCCAACTGGGTGGCGTAGCAGAAACACGACGTTTCGTCGACTATCACCGTCGACATCATCTTGGTGGAATGACTAGTCCGGGCGAAGTTACTACCGACCTGAATAAATAGGCAGCAACTTCTCCCGACTAGTCATTCCACCAAGAAGATGTCGACGGTGATAGTCGACGAAACGTCGTGTTTCTGCTACGCCACCCGGTTGGAAACCCAAGAACTCTTTCAACAATAATTGTATGCCTAATACAATAGTTATCTTGCTCAGTGAGAGTTTTTAGTTCCATATTGGGCGTTTTTTAATACTGTTAATTGTGGGTGGCATAACATATTTTTATTCGTAGGAGATTTCGACAAGATCAAATCTATATCTGATGAATTTGACAATTAAAGTTTCAAATCTGACTTAGAAAAAATTAAATAAAGATAAGTGAGTGTCTACTTTTGATTCAATAGAAGCAAAGTTACCAAACGATTAGCAAGTTCAAGAGCAATGTAGCTTTCGACGAGGAGAAAAAGCTCTTATTTAAAAATGTATATTTACTTGATTTAGTTAAAAAAAAGCATAGTAAATGTTCAAAATGGACGGAAATGCCGAAATGAAATCATTATAAGCGTCTGACATATAGTGATTAACTGAAAATGTACATTAAAAAATGGGTACTGCTTAAAATGAATTGAAAACGCCCCGTTTTATTAATGTGGTGGATCAACTAAGAAAATAGAGAAAGAGTGGAGCGTACAAATTTATTTATCGAATATGTTTAAGGCAGTAATCACCTGCATTTAAAGGGATAGAATTAGAAGGTAGAGCCATAGATATTATCAATAACTATAAATAATAATAGTATATAAAATGAAAAATTTTTACGTCTTATTGAAAATAATGAATAAGAAAGATAGCCAATACAGATAATATTGGTAATATAAATACCACACAACGTTTCTGGGATCCTTGTACCTTTCGTCGGGTGTTAAGAAGAGCCTAGAGAAACACAACTGCACTGATCAGTTGACAAAACTCAAAAGCTACGAAAACGCAACGGCAATGGAAGAGCCGAAGGGTTAGCGAAACAATAAAGGAGCAAAAGACAATGGGAAAACAGAAGGTTTAGTGTAATAATAAGGGATCATGGCAATTATTGAGTTTCATAGTGTCTGTTTGTACATTAATAGCAGTGATGTTTGATTTAATGTGAAAGTATCTCTGAAATGAGTCTGGAATTGTACTTGGTTTTTTTTTGCCAATCAAATGTATGTTTAAAATTGATGATATGTTTGGATACTACAGATTGTTTATCAATAGGAAGTTTGATATTAGACATATGTTCCTTGATACGTGTATAAACGAAACGTTTTGTTTGCCCTATGTAGCAGGAATTACAATTAGAGCAGGAGATTTTGTAAGCAACTGTTTTACTGTTTGCTGTAGGTGTCAAGTGGGTCGTTGAGGTTTTTAATCAAGTATAAAATGGTATTAGTGGATCAGTAAATGATGGATATTTGATATTCTTTGAATATTTGGACAAATTTATGATGCAGAAATTTGTAACAAGGGA
The DNA here is from genome assembly GCA_037074705.1 of Zhengitettix transpicula. NCBI lineage: Eukaryota > Metazoa > Arthropoda > Insecta > Orthoptera > Tetrigidae > Zhengitettix > Zhengitettix transpicula. Next base: position 175,979,744 of record CM073591.1, on the reverse strand, counting down.
GTATAAGAAAGAATTTGGCTTTAGGTGTTTGGGGCGAGTGACAGTCGGATGTTGGATTTTGTTCAGTCTGCCGTTTATGTGTTTAATAATCAAATTTAAAGGGTACTCATTGGAGATTAATATGTTTCGAACAATATTTAAGTTGTGTTGATGGAACTTTCAGCTAGAAAGTCTGTCTACAAGATTGTATACCATAGCTCTCTTTTGGTTTGGAGGATGATCAGAAAGATAATTTAGAACACGTCCAGAGTATGTAGGTTTTTTGAAGCAATTGGTGAGAATGGAAGTATTGTGAATGGATACGGTGACATCAAAGAAATTAAGAGAATGGTTAGATTCATGGGTGAATTGTAAATTGGGATGATAATTATTGAAATTATTGTCTGTAAGGTTGATTTGAGAGGTATTAACTATACAAAAATGTCATCTACATATCTGCTGTAGGAAAGAGGTTGGACAGGAAGTAGAGAAAGACAATAATTTTTCTCTCATGACAATCTCAGCAAAAAAAGGGGGCTTCCCATGGGAGAACCTTTAATTTGATGATAGTGAACCTGATTAAACTTGAAATAAGTGGAGTTGAGGATTAAATTTATAATGCATAAAATTTCATGAAGTGGAATTTTAGTATATTGACGGAAAATGGGCCATATTTTTTTTTAAACTGTTAATGATAATAGTATATAGATTCGAGTCTGATTGAGAACACTGTATTTAAAAATACCATTACTCGTTTCCATGTTCAATATAAGAGCGTTTGTAATGAAACAGCAACAGTTCCAATGGTGTAAGTTTTTTAGTTTTTAGTAAATATTTATCCAATATTAATACATTATTAACAGTCATTAATATAATGAATTCTGACTATAAAATAACGAGGGCTCTTATACTTTCCGAATAGTTGCGGTTTTATACTTAGCTTATTCTAATTAACCGCAGAAATGCTGATTTTTACAGATATATATTTTATTTTCAAGATTAATATTATATGCATATTAATTTTACTGTATTGGGCTTCACTTAGTGCTTAATTCTTTTATTATCAGAAAAGTAAAATTTAATCTGAAGTGATTAAACCTAGGAATAACACAGTATAGCAGTAAATATTTTTTTGGTCGAATTAAAGGCAATATGAAGACGATTATTTGGTATGAATTGTAATGTTACAGAACTTATATCTTCTGCTTAATAGCTCTCTATTAGTACACAAAGCTCGTAGCTCGAAACACCAGAGGATACTTTCATAAAAGTCTTAGAGTAACTGGAAGGATTTGGTACACATTTTTTGAACTAAAATTAAAAATTAAGAAAATTTAAATAATTACAACTACTGAATAAATATTAAAGGTAAAATAAATCCCAACATCCTGTCAGATAGGTTCGTTATAACAAAAACAGGTAAAATTCATGGTTGATCTTATGCCTCCGACAGAATATTTTATGGATAAGTGTCGTAAATAAATAATTGGGTTATTATGTCGTGACTATAATAAAAGTAGTTGAGGAAATGAATCAATATGAGGCAAAGAAATAGAATGGAAAACAAAGGTTTTTGTATTCTATAGGAACTATAACCTTTAGAATTATCCTGGAAAGATGACAAGCAACTGGAGCATTTTAATAACGATAGTATACATGAGCGATTGTTACTCCCTTGTAACGGTTCTAGCGTTGCCGATAAAATTAACTGTTCTTAGCAAATATCTGAACGGGATAAATATTCGATCTTTACGAAAAAACGCAATATAAATTTGCAAAGTGTTCTACTTTTTATAATAACTGTTAATTTTCTTGTAAAATATAAATTAGGCAAATCGGGATGAGAATCAACAATTCTATTGATAGACATTCAGATTTGTGAGTTGGACAGCTTATCACATCATATATACATTAGTATGTACCTTTTTGCACGTGCAGGGGTCTCCGTAGTGCAGGACCTGTACGGTGCGTGAAGGAACCCTGTAGACGTCATCCAAAATTTCGTCAGAATCATCCAAATCAAGATCCAGGTCCTGATCAGAAACGTCGTGCGGATACGTCTGGCCCTGCTCACAAAAGCATTCTCTTAGAAAAAATAACAGCAATGGTAAATTAAAATGATGTAGTAAGAGATTTAAAGTAGCATAAATTTCTGTATAGTAATGTACATAATTTAATATAAAAAAGCAGCTGGTTTTAAGCCTAACGTACACTTAAAGAACGTCGAAATCACAAATCAGCCAGAAAATATAGATTTGGAAATGCACATGTAACGTGCAGAGGGATTTATTTTTGACTTTGAATATTATACGAATATAAAGAAACGTAGTCTCGTATGAGTACACTACGCACATTCTGTTTCGATGGAAGAGGAAACCCTGAGGAAGTAACAAAATTTACACTACTTTCTTTCCGACGTCACCGTCTTAAACGACCTTTAATAGTTTCCCTAAATTTTCGAAATTTACTTAACTCAACCCTAAGTAAAATAAGCAGTATCACTTGTACGTATCATGAATACGGTAATTGAAAATAAAAAATATACGTCCGTTTTGAACATTAATAACACGAAAAATAACCAAATTCAGTTAAAAGAAGTGATGATATAAATACAACACAACGTTTCTGGAAACCTCAAAGGCTTTTGAGTTTTTCAACTGTATTGAGCGGTTGTGTCGCTCTAGACTCTTGTGTTTTTAGTTTCCTTAGCACCTGAAGAACGGAGCAAGAAACGTTGTGTGGTGTTTATATCGTCACTTCTTTTGTCTGTAATTGGCTATTTTTCTTATAGTTAATGTGTCAATTTTTTTTAACAGTAATTAAGATTATTCTTTTTGTGAAAAGTATTGAAGGTTTCAGTATTAATTAATATCCGTTGATTACGAGTGGAACGTAAACAGACAATTTTTTTAAACAACCTCGGATAAAAATAAATTTTCAAGAAATTTTGTTGTAAAATTTCAGCTGATAAACTGATTTGTGAGGCTCACTGTAAAATGAATTGAGTTTTTAATATTTTTATCTTATTATAGGAGCTACAAAGATAAAGAATGTAAAACATTTAGTAATATTTAAGTACTGCTACAAAAACACAAAGCAAATTGTTTGAATTTAACAATTTACTACTCGTATTCACGCTAAAAATTTTCGAGATACTAATCATAAGAAAAAAATGTATAAAATTTACTTATATCTAAGGAAAAATTAAAATAAATTAAATTTTATGTTAATGGAGTTTTCATGAATGAATAATTTAGTCTTAGATCTTCTTATAGTGCAAAATATTGTATAACACTATGCAACGTTCAAGTAAATTACAATAATACAAACTTTCATAGTTTTAGCCGATCCGTAAGTAATGTGTGTAAATTGTCTATAGTCGACTCAATCAATGTTGACCGGTCCTTAATTATTTACATTGTTTTCGGACAAAACGTACGTGTGTGGATGAATTTTTACTGAAATACGTATATACATATAATTAACATATTAGCCATTTTTATTTAATTCTGTTGTTTGTGACGCACTCCTACGAAGTGTGAATTTATAGAACTAATTCCGATTTTGTAGTATATTGGATTTCACTGCTTTTTGTCTTTATTAAGTAATACGTATACCAATAAAGCTATCTTAGGAATTTCAACAAAATTTTGTACACATGTTACTTATGATCCGGGAATAAACATTGGATGGATTAAACGCAACAGTATTTTTTACTCTGTTAGGGTACGGGATTATTTTCGACTCCCTTAACGTACCAGGAGTTTTGTTTGTCTCTCTTAAGGTACTGGGACATTTTCGAGGTACCGAGAGTATTTTTTACTCCTTTAAGGTCTTGGAACTGTTTTTGACTATTAGGTTACCGGGAGTATGTGTCTTTCTCTCAATGTACCAGCAGCATATTTCAGTCGAATAAGAAACCGGGAGTATATTTGAATCTCTTAAGGAAACGTAAGAATTTTCACTTTTATTAGAATACCGAGAGTGTTTTTCCTCTCATAGGGTACCGAAATTTTTTTAGACTTAGTATTTTTGAGTGTCTTAAGGTACTCTATGGGATAGTGAGTTAGGATATCTCTTTGAACCGTGATATATTAGACTCTATTAAGATACACTGAGTCATAATATGATGAATTTAACATTCCGTCGGTATAGTAAGTTTAGGGGGCCTGAAATGTAAAAGATAGAATAATGTCGAATTAAATACTTTTCCGGGCTAATATAAATAAATACCCGGGCAACGCCGGGGACCAGTTACTAAATAAATTACAAATCACATTATTGTGTACTTACACATCCGTAACCTCTGATGCATCCCGCACTACAAGCCTGAAAACAAAAAAAAACAAAAATAGACACAATTCTTGACATACTATAAAGAACCTTTGTTTAAAATGAAAAATTTACGACTGTTTTGAAAATTAATAATAAGAAAAATAGCCAAATACAGACAAAAGAAGTGATATTATAAATACCACACAACGTTTCTAGAAGCCTTGTTCCTTTATTCAGGTGCTAAGAAAAATAAAAAAATAATAGCCTAGAGTGACACAACTGCACAAGTCATCTGACAAAATTCAAAAGCTTTGTTACATTTCATATTTTATATCTTTTAAATGAATGACCTAATTTCAACTTTGGGGATACCAGATTTTTTTCATCTATTATATTTTATACTTTTAAGAATCGTTCGTCTACTCATCTTGCAAACAACTATTGTCCTTTTACTGCTATTTCTAGGTAGCCAAACTTGTTAATTAAAATGTAAAAAATGGTAAAACTATTGTGATTAGCAAATCCGATCAGCTTGTATATCGTATCTCAAAACTATATTTATTTTCTGTACTTATACTACTCGTTATTAGTCTTACAAATTCTTCTATCTCGAACAAAACAATTATTAAAATTGATTATATGTGGTTAGAGGCACTATTTTGCTGCGTCAACGTGTATTTTGACTTGGTGACTACAGGTGTCACCAAGACAAATATTCTTCCGCCATAATGATTAGTTAGAAGCCGGCGCATTAAAAATTGAATTACTAATGACGCAAGGGAATAGAAAATTCTAAAAAATAAATGTAAATATATTAAAGAAACAGGCAAATTCAAATAATCAAATTTGCATCCATACCTCATCATAGATAATGAAAAATAAAAAGACTTAATTTTAGGTGTACTATAAATAAATAAAATTTTGTTATATATATATTTTTAACCAAATTTGACCCAAAACAATCCTGTGGGTTTAGATGGCGTTCTTAGTAAGATTCTGCTGTTTCCCTACAACATTAAGGTCGGGTTTACAGTGCATTAAATTGCACTGAACTTTATTGTACTCTGTGGGCGTAAAAACTGTCGCTGTTCCCAGAGAGACTAAATACGCGTGTATTTATTTTTAGTCATCAAGAAAGGTAAATATATTGAGAAAAGATATTAATATCATCAACTTCTTCATATATATGTGATAATTCAAATATGGAACGTTCAATGAAACGATTAATGTTATCATAAAAAATAAACCCTTGTTGGAAAACAGTTACAGAAAAATATTGATTCAGTAATTTTTTTTTCCGTGGCAGTGGTGAAGTAGACTGACCTGTAGCAAGGCTGCGAGCACACACAGTGCCCGGACCGTGGCTGTCATATTGTCACACTGGCGAAATCCTCTCCACCAACTCCAGGCTTTATAGGTTGCAGCGTTTACAGAACGCGGCCATTCTGCATTACTTCACAATGCACCTTGTCTTTCGCAATTCTCGGGACGGACACTGCTCATTCCAAACGGTCGAGGATTTGAAAAATTAGGACAACTGTTCTTGTAGCTCACAAATCACAGTAATGTGTTATTTAATTCGGCGGAAACTCGGTGAGAAATAATAGATGGCATTTTCAGTTTGTAACTGCTATTGGAACAGCACAAGCTCAAATCACTCTTTCGGTCGGAGTTACAATAAAACTGGAGATAATCGAATGAGCGCTTTCTCTCCAGGGAAAAATTGTGCACGTACAAGTTAAAGAGTGAGGAACGAGAAGCGTAAGAATGATATAATTTAACTTCTCGTGGAAATAAATCAGAAAAATTCCTCGGGACTAAGGGTGGAGATAAAGTGCTATCACGTCACGTACTGTCGCGTGACGTGCCGGGCGTAAATGTGAAGCGTGACTGCAGCCTCAATCGCACACTGCTGTCACGTCACGTTCGTCACGGGCGGCAAAGTCATCTTTGACAAGTGACAGCAGTGCGTAACTCAGAGAATTTTTTCTTCAATATACCAGCCTACATACAGCCGTTCATTTCACCTCTCTTACAGGAACAATAAATCTAATACCGTTACGGAAATACAAAGTATTGTTTCCGTTTGGAGCAGCCTGCAAGTCTAAAACTAGGGACAGTAATATATAATATAAAATATATATACAGATTCTGTTTTGTTTATAACACTGTATTGTACTATTGAAGGTGGTCGTGTAATACAACCATATATCTTTACATGTGTGTGTGATTCTAAATATTAAATAAAAATTTATGTCCATGTACGAAGATACGCTCGACTTATTTGCGTTATTAAATAACAATAAAATGACCTGACTGAGATAGTAATTCAGCTTGATTATTTTTTATTCAATCAAATAATTAAAGTAAATGTAAAAAAGTAGGGTTGATAGATTTTAAATTCGATCAAATACTGATAACTCGTGTATTTCTCTATCTTTATTTTGAAGTTGTCGTAAATTTTAGATGACTTTTTGAACCACGATAGTGCGTTAAAAAGAGAATTAAATTCTCTACAACGTTTCTTCTATGATAAATTTGTGTACGAGCGACCATTTTGGAGATATCAGCAGTAATACCTTCATAAATGGATTATTAACAATAAATATTTAAGGTAATTAAGTAAAATAATTCCATTGGAAAAAGTGACTAGGGATCCTCAAGCACCTTTGATAACGTTTAAAACTACATACAGATTGAAAAATGTGACAATATCAAAATGTGTGTGATGGTAACCACAGATACGTGACAGCGCGTGACGTCCCGTGACAGGGCACAGACGTGACGTACCGTGAGAGAAGTGTGTTTCTCTTGTCCGTAAGTCAACATTGGCAGTTAGTATCGCACACTTTTGGGGCGTCTCGTTTAATCACGTGACAGTACGTGACGTGATGGCAGTGTGTCTCCACCTATACTAGTTAGATAGTTCAAAATTTGATCAACCTAACCACTTATCCGGATATCTTTATTTCTAAGGTCATCGACCCAGGGAAAACTTCGGAAATGCCAAACAAAGCTTCTCATGAGAACTCATTATTTGTTTTAAAAACTTCAAACCGAGTTGGTAATAACCTACTGAATAACATCCAAGCTACAAGTTAATCAGCAAAAATAGTGAATGCGTGTACTGAAATTACTCCTGCTGAAGTCGATGGAATGTAGTTAAAGAAGTGTGTGTGCTACACGTATTTCTAGATTAACTATAAGCAGTTAAAATGAATGGGTATATAATGGTTTTTAATATTGTATCCTTCAGCTGCTAAAATTAAAATTAATGTTAATTTATTGTTATGTCTTCATAGATCGATGGGTGTCATTACACAAACTGAACCGCTGTAGCTCAACAAGTCTCAGTCTTCCAAAGAGACCAATATTATTTACTAATCAAAGCACTCAAAATAAATTAAATCTATTAAGGATTAGTTTTTCAAGTAATTTAAGTCGGTGTAGTTAGTTAAAAATCAGTATTTTATGTTACCTTATTTACGGTGTCTTTGACACATTTGTGTCAAAAAATAATTTAAATATCGCAATCTGGAGAAATAAATATGAAATAATCAACGATTTGACTTCAAGGTTACAAATATTATTTGAAATGTGAAGTGTTTGATAGATCCTGCGCTGAAGCCTATTTCAAGACTGCGGAGGGTCAGGCAATTGGTAAGTATTAACTAATGAATTTATATTTTTTATTATAATTGTTGATGAAGTAAGTTAAATTTAAATTAATTTTTTGTTGTATAACTTGTATTATTTAATCTGCTTTTATTATTCAGTACTTTCCAATCACAATATTTATCAGAGTTCTATAGTTATTTACTTGACAATTTTCATTTCCAGAGTGGAGAAATTCTCAACTATTAGTTTATATCTTAATTACGTATGAATGTGTGTGTGATGAACAAATGAGCTTAGTGAGACTACATCCGAGTACTGATATTCTTAAATCACATTCCACCATTGCCAGAGAAAATAAAAGGATATGACCCCCAATAATACTGAATAAAATTAAACATTAGAAAAATGAAGGCTGGATTTGGATGAACATAAAAAGTTATGAAAATAACTATTAAAAAAATTGCTGTATCCACAACCCCCAAATCTCACACAACTGGACACTTATTCTTCTAAGGTGTCTGATCTCTCGCAGCTCGTTTCAACATCTCGTGGAGTTAATTTCAAGCAAAATCAAGGCAGTATTCCACCTGTGAGGGACATACTCTCCCAGATATTCTCTCGCAGGTAGGAGAGATACGAAGGAGCTACCTTTGGGGATGCCTTTTCCTCTCCGTTTTTGAACTAAGGTTCCCACAAGCCGAGGCACCTCGGCCTGTTTTGAGAGGTGTATGTTCCGGGGTCTCAGACCTTGGGCATACGGTAAGAGTTGTCCGCTATTCTCATTGGAATAGTCGGCCACCTGCCTTCTAAACTGGTCGAGGCACGGAGAAGGGAATGCTGCGTCCCCACAGCAAACTCATCTCCCGCTATCGGAAGGGCGTGGGACAAGTACCCAATGCCCGGCCTACCTGATGCAGGTATTTCTAGGGTTTGTCCTGCATTTCTTTTAGGCGAATGCCGGGTAGGATCCTTAAACCATAGCCCCGGGGCCCCTAGTTAACCCTTGGCTACCTTCCTCCACCCTTCCGCGTCCCCACTTTCAAATCCCTTTCCTATGCAATAAGAGGGGAGTTGCCACTATGTGGATTACTCTATACATAGCCTGTCTACACCAAAAAAAAAAAAAAGATAGAAAAACAAAAAAAAACGAGGCAGTATTGAACGTAAAATCGTTCTAATCGTCTAACTAGTCAGTGATAAGTACAGTTAAATAAAAATTTCAACATTATGAAAATCCTTTTCCAGATTTGAAATTAAGAGTTATTCGGAGTTTCAACCTTCTTTTAAGTCTAAACGTCCATTTCTCCATTATTGCTGTTTAATGTCAATGTTACTTTCTTCAAGACGAATATACGACGCATTTCGACCCAGATTTAACTCCACATCCTCAATAAAATGTGAATAGTGCCTTTGTGATGTGAACATTTTCCGTGAATTTCTGTATCCGTGTTAATTATTTACTATTAATAATATATTACGATTTTCTATTTGAACTTCATTTATTGTATATATAACCTGTGTATTGTACTTAGAAACTTATTTATTATCTATGTACTTATGTAAAATTTGTGACGAATCCTATATCCTCATGAGAGGGTTAACAAAGAATAGTAAATATATCTATGAAATGTTGGAGAATAAACGTTTTGTCAGATAACTTCCTAAAAGTACTTGTCGCGGATAATTACGTCATAAAAACTAAGCTATGAGTCCAAATTTACTCTTCATTATATATTGTAATTATGTAGTTAGTGAATTTTAATGTTTTAATACTTCATACTCTGAATACTTCATTCTCAGAAAACGAGAAAAAATCTTCGTGAGGCAATAAAGGTATTGCTTGTTGACACATAACTCTTACAGCATATTTGAAAGTTGCTTATTTTCGGTCTGCTGTGGCGTAGTGGCCAGCGTCATTGCCTCGCATCACAGAGATTCCTGGTTCGAATCCCGGCAGGGTCATGGATCTTTGTGCTCGTCCTGGTCACGAAAACTGGGTTTAAGACTGAGGTAGAATCGACACACTGACCACGTGTCACTCCTAAATCCAGAATGTGTCGTGTATGATGACAGTCTGGCAGTAGTCACGGAAGTCAATGGATTGTCGAACAATCAAATTCTCTTCTGGTCGCTGATGAAAATTGGATATTCCTTAAGGAAAGAGATGCATGGAAATATGACGAAATGAATGCAAGATTAATATGCTACAAAATCAGCCGGATGTTTTTCAGTTGTACACATATCAGAGGCGGTAAGATGGGTGGAGGTTAACCAGCACCTCACCCAATTAATTCCAGTCACGAGTACTTCTAGTCATTCGTATTCAAGATGGCGAAAGGTCTGGATCCGAATGTGGGAACAATGACAATGCTCCTCGTACGAAATGTGGAGACGTGGACGAGAGGTCGAGGTAGAGGTTGGACCCTTTAATAGTAAAATATAATCGACAACCTGCTCTCGGAACTTTAGAAACTGACCTAAATATCAGAACATTTAGGATCTAAGAAAGGCAAAATGCAATCATACAATATAATCTCGCCAACCTGCTGAGGTGAAGTCGTCAGCGTCATTGTCTCACATCACAGAGGTCACGGGTTCGAATCGAGGCATGGATGTTGTGTACGTGTGTTTTCATAGTGAGAAATGTAACAGTGTACTGAGTCACTCTTTACCGTAGCAGTTGAAACGACTATGAATAAAAAACGTACGTGCTCCGTAAGTGTATGGGCATATTCGGGTCGACTAGTACGGATGTTTGTTTATAATAAATTACTGTTTTGTGTATTTAAATGCAGGCCTGTGTAATGGAATAAGGTTAATACTTTCGGAGTTATCAAACCGCATGGAAGAGGGTCAAGCACTTACTGGAGCTAGGAAATGCGACATGGTTAATAGTTTAGAATTTGCAAGTAACTTCTTTGAATCGAAGCTTGTGGTGACTTTTGTAAACTTACAATATATTTTACCCTAATTTTCAGAATAAATAATATTATGACCGATTTTTAATCGAACCGAGGTCGTGCAGAAGTCGAATATATCTCAGTGATGTAGGGTGACGTCAACTTACACTACAGGACTGGCACATACTTCGAGGTACGGAGAAGGGAATGCTGCGTCCCCACAGTAAACTTCTCCCGCTATCGGAATGGCGTGGGACAAGTACCCAATGCCCGACCTACCTGATGCAGGTTTTTCTAGGGTTTTCCCTGCATTATTTTTAGGCGAATGCCGGGTAGGATCCTTAAACTATAGCTTGGGTCCCTAGTTAACCCTTGGCTACCTTCCTATACCCTTCCGCATCTCTCCTTTCAAATCCCTTCCTATGCAATTAAAGGGGAGTTGCCACCATGTGGGTTACCCTCATGTAGTCTGTTACCCTAAAAAAAATTAAGACTATCTTAGTTCGATGTTTTAGTACGAGCTCTAATTACGCATAGCATTTAGTGAGCGGACAACACGCCATCAACCTCATATAATACGAAAGTTTTTGCTGCGTTTTGTGGTTAAAGTGGTCACATTGTCATAATACACTGGAGTGGTAACCCTGCTGTGAGTCCATGAAGATCCCCACAGTTCTCTCGTAAAGAAACGACTCTTAGAGTTTACACAATTATTTTTTTAAATACCTAATGACAGTATACTTCAAATTGTTTCAACTAATTTTTGGAAAATAAAAAGGAAAAATGAAATCTATTTTTATTATTTAATGAATTTCATTGGTTATTGTTATACGAATTTTTTGCGAAAACAGACCCTTCATTTTTCACATAAATAAATCTGTCAGTAAGAATCTTTCGCCCTGGTAAATTTCAAATCGAGATCTATTATATTTAATAATAATCAACGAAATGAAGATTTGAGTTATTTAATATAATACGTATTTACTAATTTATTTATAAGTAATATTCGAATATTTTATCAGCATATGATGAAACGGAGGCGATAAATACAGTAACTATAAAAACAAAATTTAATATAATCTGACAATTATCATTTGATAAATAAATAAACAATTCAGCCAATATGTCAGAAAATGTTATTAACTAAACAAAAAAAATTACTTCATACGACGTTTCATCCACAGTTTTGGGGAACTTGAGGTAAAGAGGTTATGTGCTATTTTGAATATTATTATTATAAATTATAAGAAATGTGAATTTAAAGATATGTCAGTTGTCGCCGAAAACGCAGTCCATGGCTCTAAATTCATGTTTCTTATATTTACATACAGACAAAAATTCACATTTCCTGTTTACCTGACGATGTCCTAAAATTGTGAACGAAACGTCGTAGGAACAGATTTTTTGGTTTTATGAATAATTTATTCTGACATAGTCTATATTGTTTATTTAATTACAAAAAAATACATATTTAAATACTATTCTTTTTCTAGTCCTTCAGTGTTTTTTGTAGATGAAAACTAATATTCATATCGATTTTGTTAGTGGAACTGTATGTCCTTTCACTTTATACATTATTACGAAAATATTTATTGACGTTCACTGATACGCAAAATTCTCGTCTTCGAGTCCGAGGAAATGGATGTAAATTTCCATTTATCTTCACATGTCCTGTATACATAAAACCACAGAACTTATATTTTTTTAGTCCAACAGGCTACATGAGGGTAATCCACATGGTGGCAACTCCCCTTTGATAGCATAGGAAGGGATTTGAAACGGTGGATGCGTAGGGTAGAAGGGTAGAAGAAGGGGAAACTAGGGCCCCCTGACTTTATTTTAATGATCCTACTCGGCATTCGCCTAAAAATGATGCAGGACTAACCCTAAAAAACCTGCATCAGGTAGATCGGGCATTGGGTACTTGTCCCAGGCCATGTGATGGCGGAAGAGGGGTTTTCTGTGGGAACGCAGCATTCCGTTCTCTGTGCCTCGACCAGTTTAGGAGTCAGCTGGCCGACTCTTCCAATGGAAACACCGA